>PTEX01000255.1:1000740-1043445 GCA_003342815.1 Eudromia elegans | reverse complement strand
CCCTCCACGCAGGATCGTGAATTCCAACATCTCGTGGTCACTACAGCCAAGACTGCCCCCGACCCTCACATTTCCCACTAGACCTTCTCTGTTGGTTAGGATCAGGTCTAGCAGCGCGCCCGCCCTTGTCGGCTCTTCAACCACCTGCATCAGGAAGTTATCCGCAACACTCTGCAGGAACCTCCTGGACTGTCGGCTCCCAGCTGTGTGATCGGCCCAGCAGACATGAAAATGAAATAGTTCATTGATGCCATGAGTACAATTCTGAACAGCCAGTAGGCCACAGAAATCTTAACATGAGTTTTATTTTTTCCAATATTTATCTAGCCTTTGTTTGCATTTTACACAAGTAAAATAATTTTTGTAACTCGTTTGCCGTTAAATCAAACTCTGAAACAACATGTTCTATATTGTATTCTTAATTCAACAGCAATGATAAAGTTATTCCTTTTATGTTCTGGTAGTTTTACTATAAAAATTAGATCCTCGTTTACCCTTTTAATATAATGAGGCATAATCAAAGGTTAGTATCTTTGTTTTGGTGATCTTCATATTGCAATTGCTACAATATCTGTATTAAACACATTTGAGTGCCAGAGACAGGAACCCAACCAACCCCACCAACTTTTTTTTTTTTTTTACTTGTTTTTGGTCTGTAAGATATTTTATCGAGTTTAATTTCAGCACATTAAAATCTCATGTGTTATAGTATCAATGCTTAAACATAGGAGAATAACCTGTGCACTAAAAAAATAGCTTAAAATTAAACATTAGTATAGAATTAAGTGTTAGTATAGGATAAATTATTTTCAGATAAAATACATGATTGGACAACCTCTGTGTTCTCTAGAACTCAGTTTTATTGGTCTTAACCTCACAGTTCTCTTCTTACTTTATCAGACGTAAAAGTAACAAACATGTACACTGCTCAAAATGAGTAAAAAATTATTGTACACTAGTCTGGCACTTCTCACAATGACAAACCATTATTTGCTGCATGTAGTAGCTCCAAGAGGAAACTCTCTCTGATGAAGACTTCCCTTAAGCTAGTAGTGCAATAACTTTTGTGCCCAGAACTATCAAACTTCTGCACTAACATTATGTTATCATGGATATAGTCACATCTTTATTGTAAAGATGGTATTCTGGAAAACCTATGTAATATTGAAAATCCAGACAATGGTGCTATGCAAAGAAATCTATAGTTTTCATCCTCAGTTCAGAAGATCTCAATTTCAGCACTTATTAAACTATATGTGATGAAATTTTCAAAAGTGAATTTTAAGTTTTACCGTAAAGTGCTGAATCCTAGAAGTCTTTTCCCATTTTTACCTCATTTTATTTAATTTTCAATTTTCTCCAAAACAGATCAATGTTATTTGAATTGAAAACGAACATTAAGAGCTGTCCTGATGAAATAAAAGAAAATGCTTTACAAATTCAATTCTCAATTACAACACCAAAAAGTGTTGTTATCTGAAAGAATGCTATGAATACTAGTTTGAAAAATCATCTAACTTAATAACAAAACCAATAATATTAGAAGGATTTTATTTGCTTATATGAAGACTATGATCTTTCGGATATTTATACATGGTTCTATGCATTACAATTTCTCAGTTATATCTAATGAAATAAATAATTCTCAGAGATGACATTATCAGTAAAAAAACAGCAAGATTTGTTTACAATTCTTTAATGTGGGTTTTGTTCCTTAGTAATGTAATAAAATGCATGGTTGTATAAGTGATTTTTTGATTATCAACTGAAATGACAGGTCAAAACTCATTTCAGATAAATATTAATACTAGTAACGCCTACATTTGTAAACAATCATTAAAAAAGGCAGTCATTACAAGTATCTCTGAAATTTGAACAAAGATTTCAATAAAATGTTTTCTGCCATTCCCTTGACAACGTATGTCTCTAGACATCCAAATATGTAAAAACGGCAAATAGAAGATGCTAGGAATGGTCTTTTATTATTATGTTGCATATCGGACTACTTCAAGGTTATATCAAGGGGGTTTATTCAATTTTGAAAGACTAGGCCTATATTATATTCTTTCACAAAAATTTTAATTGGACAGAACCTATCTTTCTAAAGAGTTTCCATGCAGTTTGTTCTGAAATGGCTGACATATAAATTCAAAGAACTCTAGGTCTTTCTTTTCTATTTTTTTCAGCAGATTTAAGAAAATCTTAAAATAGTTAAACCAATGATATCTTTTTATCACTGCCAAAAGAGCTAAACTATCCTTTTCCTCATGCAGATAGGAAGAGATATGGTCCTCCAGACCTGCTATTTGTTCTGTAGAAAATAAGCTGAAATAAATAATATTCTGAACAGAGACGCTGCAAATGACTTCGGTCTACTGAAGAACTTGGGCCTACTCTTTCTATATTGATTCACTTCAAGAATAAAAGCCAGATTGAAAGTCATCCTCAAGTACAGACAAACCGCAACAGAGTTTTTGCACAAGAGGCATGGAGACCTCTGTCAGCAGTTGATGCGATTGCCCAGCAGCTATGAATCCTCCTCACCCCAAATCTTTTCTGTGTCCTAAAAGGAGATTCATTTTAGTTTAAATACAAACTCTTCCTATCATAGCTGAGGATTGTGAGAGAGACAGTTAAATCATTTTTAGTAAAGAAATAATCATGCAAGTGAGATAAACAGAAAATGATACCGAGCATTGTAAGTAGCCTTCACCAGCCTACAAGCTAGGTTTTTGTGCTGCTTCATTGCAGCCAGAAAAATATGTACACTGATTCTTTGACCATAGCTGTTATGGAGAAAAGATTTTTTTTTTAAAATAGTGTGAACCTAGTTGTTTGACTCACCAATTTAAAGAGAGCACATTTTGCTTCCAAAGCTATTTGCAGAAATAATAATTCATCTTAGCTAATATTTAGTAAGAAATCATATCTTTTCTAAATTCCAAAGCTAAGTACTTGTTACCCTGCTTGACTTTCACAGTGTAGGCATAGCTAAAATATGACATTTCACTGAGTAAATATGCACACCTCTGGAGCATTTCTTCCCAAATGGGAGACACTTTGGAATACTGCCAAACCTCAGTCTAAAGACAGGTCATACTTACATGCAAATAGTTAAAACTGTTGTTTAAAAAAAAAAAAAAAAAAAAGTATGATTCACCTAAAACACTGTTTAGCACTGAAAACATGGTCTGTACAGAGTAAGCCAAATAAACTAGCAGATAAAAACAGAATTCAGCATAAGACTTAGAGGTTTGAAGGTGGGGACTACAAAAGGCCACATAGCAAGGTTTCCTGCTTCCCAGAGGGAAATAAGTTGGATGAAGAAGATTGTAATATTTGTCAAATTTGTCAAATTGAAATTGGGATCTCATGTGAAAGGCTGAGAAAACCACCAGTTCAGCCCTGGTATGAATGACTGACAGGAAGAATTCAACCTGTTCTTGTTGGTGTCAGACATAATTTAGCTTAATCTGGACAAATAGCTCTTTAATGTTATAATTGTGTGCCCAGTGCCATATTATCCAGATATCACAGCAATACCAGATATTAAATTCGCTCGATTTCTTTTGGAGTCTGGTGGAATAGGCATTAGTCTTACAGTGATGCCAGTCAATATTAGAACTCTGTGCAACCCTTATAGTACAAGATCGATTTAAAAGTTTTTCGGATACATTGATTTCTTTTCCTCTTGATTTCTATTTCCCATCAGCTACAGGATAATCAAATAGAATAGCGATACCTGCTAATAACTACATAATAACCTACTAAAAGCAAACCATTACCTCAACTCAGTTCCTAAACTGGCATCATAAATCTCTTGTCAAATTCATTATCACTCAGCAGTCTAGGAATGGGTAAGAAAGGAATGGGCATAGAGAATTAGCCACCTGTGTACAAAGACCCCAGTACAAATTTTGTACTGGCAAATTAAGGTTTTAGTAGTCACTTTGGATGTATATCTATATTATTGTTAAGTTATATTCATTATGCAAAACTAAAAATTAGAGCTTTTCCTTTAAGAGTTAGCTGAGCTTCCTCAAAGCCATTTGTGTACACAAGGAATAATTGCAAAGTGCAGAACATCAGGATGATTTAGTTTCTGTAACAGCTAAAAAATGGATTTAATAAAATGGTCCCAATGGAGCAAAGCTCATCCTTGAATGGGCAGGAAAATCTGGCAGTTTTTTCCAGAATCATTAATATGGCTTGAAAGAAGTTCTGCTGAACAGGAATAAAAAATGAAGAAGACTGAAAGCTGGTTGTTAAAGAATGCAGTCTATTTTGGATTCCAAGCAAGGCAGGCTCTTCTGATTCTATATCTTCTTACTCTGATGGAATTGTTGTAGGATGCAGAAGATCAAGGAGCAAAGCAACAGCAAAAAAGAACCCCCTCCAAAAAAGAAACAAAAGAGAGAGCACAATTAAGTGTTTCACACAGCATTTGCATTGCAAATCTGTTATCCCTTGGGAGAGTATGGAAACAGTCACATTTCCCCGTGCTAATTACTACATTCACGGGATGAGATGCCTGAACAGGATATTACTGTTGGAGTATAGGGGGGAAAAAAAGGCAGTAATTTGCCAGAATTTGAAACCTATTGTTTCATCAGCAAAAGATAATAGAGCAAATTGAAACTTAGCTGCTCTTTGTAATGGAAGTACGACAAAGGCATAGATCCAGAGCCAATAAAACCTGCTATTAATGTTCAAGACAAACTTCAAAATCACAAGAAACTAACTTTCTCTGGGAAGAGAAGCAAGACCTTATGCAATGGAAATTCAAAATTTAAAATGAATAAAATAGATCTTTGAAGTAAAAAGAAGAGAGATCTGAGAACATTGGCCAGCATTAAAACGCAGAAATTGTTTGGAGGTTGAGGACAAGCCAGTGCTTCCTAAATGAGGCAAATCCTCATGAGTTATTTTAAATCAATCTTATAGAGTTCAGTTAAAAACTACCAGTTTAAGAAGCTAAAACAAGAATAATGGATTTTCAATGAATATTCATTTTATCCTTAAGGATACTGTGATACCAGATAGTCAGTATTGACAAAAAAATACTGTGTTCCATTTTTTAAAAGTCAAATCCACCAGTGCTTCCAGCAACCAGTAACTCCATTTATTTGTGCTCAGTAGCGTCAAGAATAGCTAGGAGCACATTCAAAATCTCCAGTCACAACAGCAAACAGTCCTTGTGCCTTTCTGAAAGGGCACTTATTCCATTCAGTAACGCATCTTGGGGAAAAAAAAAAAAAAAAAAACCAAAACAAACCTCTTGCTCACAGTGACATTGCATTCTTCACACTGCCACAGACATTGAGGTTTAAATAACAACCTTTGTGCTTGCAGATGACAAATGGTCAGTTTCTGAGAGGAGGTTTCTTGGAAGTGGGATGGTAGCTTCTAGACACTGAGAAGCTCTCTGATGGGATTTATTATCAACAGGAAACTAACAGAGTTCCATGCCAGATCATGACCCTTTCAAGGAGTGAAAAGGAGAATTGCAAGAAAGAGTGCAAGTATCTCTTTTTCTGCCTCATACTGTGAATAGGAGAGTTCTGTTAGCTCTGAAAATCAGCTGGCATCTCGCAGCATCCAGGAGATATACTAGACTTAGAGGAACAACTGACAGCCGTAGAGCAGCAACAATAGGTGTTACTGAACACTGTGTTTCTGCACTCTGTAATTTCGGAAGGATACACAGTCCACGGCATGGCAACATTAGTAGGAGGTGACATAACAGCAGTAGAAGAGGAGCATCCCTGATAGGCACTATATGCACATCTGTCTGCTGAAAATATGGAATGGTCTTCTAAGTAAACAGAAAAAAAAAGAAGTCTTTGTATTCAGCTAGCTTTAAGATGCTTCCATTTTCTCATGACAACTCATTCTCCATGCCTGTATATTGGTGCTGACTACAATAGCCCTATTAAAAGGAGAAACAACTCTGTAATACACTGTGATACTTCATTCCTGAAGAATGAACTGAAAAGAGTGGCTAGATGTCAGTAGGATAATTTCAGGTTATCACTTTTGAGGTAATTGTGGGTGACTTACAGTGTTCTGCCACTGTGTCTAGATCAAATCAAAGTGGCAAGGTAATGATAGTATTATGCATTTTGGCTAACAACCATATCTTATCTTTGTAGAGCACTGGACTGGTGTCACTGAGGGAACTTGGACTTTATTCTTGCACACTTAAGACTGGTTTTTTTGTAGAGGATGATCCTATTAGCTTTTGATTTAGGGAGACTTGTGACAGAAAATGAAAGGAATCATTCAATGAAAATCATGAAAGCCTTAAATGACAAAGCCACTACCATCTACTGTAGCTAGCTGGCTGACTAGTGACAACTAGGATAAAATGGTGGCAGGCAGAGGCCATCCAGAAATTGCTAACTGCAATGAGAGAACAATTTAAGTAGCAAAATTGCAACATCAAGAAGGACTAGACAAGTACTGACTTTGAAAGAGAGGACAGTACTCTCTTGTCCTTCCTGTTATAACTGAGTACCTATATGTTTAGTAAGTGTTTTTTTACAGCACTATTTTATCTTCAGAATCTTGAGCACAGGCTCAAATCTTAATAAAGATAAAATATTAGAGATTTGATCTTTTCCGACAGCCTTCTGACAGAAAAGATTCTTCTCCCTATACCCTTCTCATAAACAATAATTTTGCTTAAATCGAACCCCTACCAAAGCTTTATTAAAATGTTTCTATCTGAACAGTGCACCAAAAAGCTGCAAAACTTAGGGCTGACAAAGGAGACCATTCATACATGAGCCAGTGAAAGTAACTGTTGAATTTAACAAGGATGAAGGCTTATATATTATACTTACTCTTTTAATATTTTTTTTATATTCTCTCTATTTTTGTGAAGAAAATAATAATCTAGATGTTCCTGTTGTACAGTTCTGACGAATTAGGTTTCTTTTTGCAAGAACTCAATGATGGTGACGTTTATTTTATTGTTACCATAAGTTCCTAAGAGAGCTCTCAGAACCATTTTTATCCCTGTCAAGTTGTGACAATACAAATTAAATACTTCTGACATATGTTTTTCTATGATTATAACAAGGATGATTCGTTCTTGTGTAATTTGGTATACAGGTAATATTTGTATATTTGGGTTAGTTGTGAAGGTTAACGGTAGAGCACAGGGTTTTCATTTTCTGATGTTCTCATGTTTGTTTTCTCTCAGAATTATCATCTTCCTGAGATTTACCCATAGGAAATCAAATTAATTGAAGCCCATTATCATACAGTAATATTCTGAAAAATACGTTACTTTGGAGAGATGCTTACTTATGAAGTACCAAATATCAAAGTGTGGAAGTTTCCTTCCTAAAGCGAGATTACACTGCTATATTTCAATGCAAGAACTATTCATTAGACTGGCATGCCAAGTGTAGAAGTTGTTTCCAATCAAGAACTTGTAATTTATAAGTTTTAGTTTAGTTGGTTAGGGAGGGAGAGTCTCCTTTTAATCGTAAGAATAGCTTTTCATAATCTTACTAATGTTGAATAACATAACTGGCTAGATGGCAGAGCTCAAAGGGTATGATAAATGTGTCTGAGTCTAGTTTGAGGCCTGTGGCCAGTGTTTACCCCTAGGAGTTGTTACTGGGCCCAATGCTGTTCAACTTGTTCATCAGTGACTTGGATGAGGGGATAGAGTGAACCCTGAGCAAGTTTGCAGACAATATCAAACTGGGTGGAGCGGCCAACACATCGGAGGGCTATGCTGCCATTCAGAGGAACCTGGACAGCTTGGAGAGTTGAGCAGGGATCCTGAGCACAGGGCACAGGGTCGCATCTAGGCAGGGTGTGAAGATCATCAAAGAAGACGACTCCTCAATCTTTGGGCAGCCGGCTCCAGGGCTCTGTCACCCTAACAGAGCCTATATTTCTATCCTTCCTACCCTATATTTCTATTCTTTCTTTGATTACAATAGCTTGCATATTTTGCACTTCATTCAAAACTAGTTTGATAGAATTCGCTGTTCCTGAAAGGGGTTTGGATCGAGTTCTAAATTAATTGCAGTAAAATAATAATAAAATAACCCTCATTTAATCTTTAGGATATACATAACAACATTTGGAAATTTAGTTTTCCTATTCATGTTTTTCAGATATATGAAACTGTCAAAATAACAGAATTTAGGAGATTTTCGTACTTCAAATATAAAATTAGTTGTGATATTAATAATATTAACCTACTCATTTTACATAATATCTTTACATAACATCTTTTGCAAACATTGGAATAGAAGTATTATATTATATTAGAAAATTATTATATTATTATATATAGTTATATATATATAAAATATATATATTATAATATTATTATATATAGTATTATATTAGAAAAAATAATTTACCAGTTTTGTATGTTTAAACCAGTAGATTTGCCCTTACTGCACTGAGTTATACCATCATGAAATTGATATAATGTTATGGAGGTATGGCTCAAAGATTATGCACGGTGACTGCATGCTGGATAAAAGAAGGAAAATCAAACATTTATGTTCAGATAAGAACAATTCAACTCTGATAGGACAAAATTTGTCAACTTAATTTTTGTAGGAAAGCATTTGTTCTTTTCAAAAATGTCAAAAAGTAAATTACAGTTAATTAATCAAATTCTGAGTGATTCCCAATTAGTTTGCTATAGCTCCTCTATGACAGCTCTTTCCATTATTACAGAAAACAATGCACAAAGGAGAATGGCAATACATAATAACCAGTAGAATTTCTAATGCTATTGCTTTATAAAATGTTACTTCTTCCTCAGTTTCTGGATGATCACAGAAAAGTCCAAAATTACATTTGTCAATAGAACTGTGTACAAAGCCACAGCAACATCCACTCAGAATGCTTTCACTAGCAAAGAGTCGTAGTGCTGACACATGATTCCTCGAATCTGAAGCTTATTATACTATGAGGAAGATCAAATATTTTTCCATTTTTCCAAAAAGAAAAAAAAACCTTAATATTTAATTTTCCTGAGCAAAGATATCTTCAGGATAAAGTTCTGTTCTTGTCCTTCCTGTTCTTCTCTTGTTCATCCTTTCTTCTTATTCTCTCAAACAGTACTGTTAAAACAATTGAAATTATTCATATTGCAAAGAAAGAAGAGAGAGTGACCCTCAATTTTTTTCCTTTTTAAGATTGAAGGGATTTTAATCTGACATAAAAAGCAGCCAGAATATAAGAAATATAAGGCAGAAAAATCAGTATTCCCACAAATATTAGCTAAGCATCAAAAAATAAAATTAAATTAAGCCTTCAATATGGGTCCTATTCCTTTTACTGCATAAATAGATTTCTTTGTTATTCTATGTAAAATGTCAACTCTGTCACTGTAGGAGAAACATTTTGAGAAAGGAGCACTATAATTTATTTGTCAAATGCTACTGGTATCTCTCATGCCTGAATATCACTGATGCACTTATTTTCATTTGCGTCTCACAGAATTTGAGTCTTCTCTGTGGATATTTTCCCAAGTGCTTCCAGGCTTGCTCCCAAGGAAAGCATGAGCTGAAATCAATTTGTTTCTTTTAAAGAGCATAATGAGTTATAATTTCATGCTTTTTTTTTTTTTGCTGACAGAGAAGATTATGAATTTGCAATAATTCGGGCTTTTTTCTTTTTTTTTCTTTAAAAAAAAAGTCTTGAAAAAAGTCTAACCACAACATATTAATAATTCTGAATTCTTAATAATTTCCACCTGATCTCTAGCTGATGTTAACAGTAGTATATTTTTGTATTATAATTGTGGTTCCCTTGTTGGAACAGTTAATCTCTATGTGGACCGTGTATGTGCTTGCAAACAGGATCTCAGCTAAAAGTAGCATCTGGAAATTCAGCTTTCTTTCCTATCTTGTTCCTTTTACAGGAAATCTTTTACATAATAGCCATATGTGAATGCAACCTCCAAATCTCTACATTATCAACAGCTGCTAATTCTACAGAGGAAGCTACTGAAAAAAAAAAATGTGCTGCATTAAGACAGGCACAACTTCCTTGCTAACTAGAGCTTCTTGCTGAACATTCCCCTATAGAGCTGAATGAGAAAATATGGAAAATTAATCTGGAGAAAAGGTATATGGAGGACTCTTCATAAACTACCAGAAAAAAATATATATTTTACAACTGATGATGAACTAATACAATTTCTGAGAAGTTTCTCAGGATTACTGATAACAAAGTGATAGTTATTTACTACTTTTCTCTGTATTTGCTATCATGTTTCTATCCAAGGATAAATATTAAAAGGACAGTAACCAAAATGGTCTAAAACTTTCAGCACTTCAATTGTCTGAAATTAACAGGTAAGACAAGACAGACAATTCTCCCCAGAGAACCAAAAGTCTCAGGCAAGCACAGAAGCAACAGCACAGGCCGATCCTTTCCAGGGTTGGAAACTGCGAGGAAATATTCTGGCTGCTGTTGCTGCACTCCAAAGGAGCTGGAAATTCCTCACAGAGAAGAGAGAAAGCAGCGACTCCAAGTTTCACCTGTCGGTTCCACATCTGATATTGAGTTATTTTCTCATCTAACGGACAATTTTAGCAAAATTTTGTAGACAAAGTCAAAAAGTGATAAGGGGCTTAATATTTAACAGCTAGTGAAGGCAAATAACTACTGAAAAAAAATATCTGCAAGAGGCATAATAAATGCTTTATTTCTGGGAGATTGTGAAAAAGATTGGGCTTCTTTCAGAGTCACTCTGAATAGATATTCCTAGTAACATTCTCTATTAAAATCTTTCTCCCATGGCAGGCTTGTGACTTGACATATTAAAAAAATGTGAATATCCTTCTGTTTTGTAATTTATACAGCTCTTCAAGGGTGGTTAAGCCACACAGTGTTGACAACACTTGGTTGTGCTAAGCAGTCAGAGGACTTTGCAATTGGTAGGAAATATCATCTTTGTCCAAAAAGCTCAGGAAGCTGAATATTTCCTTATTTAGCCATTTGGGCTACCTGGAGTCCAGAAAGGTATTGATTACCTTAATATTGTTATGAGTCCTATTCTGATAATTCTTCTCCTTACTTCTTCCACAGCCCTAATGAAGTGGAGACAATGCTACTATAAAGCAGCTTTAGAATGTGAACCTGCTAGGCAAATCTCCTTGATTAACAGGCATCGCCCTATTAATACAACTCAAAATAATTTTGAAAATGTAATGCTGATCACTGTTTTTAGCCATGGTAGGTTATTATCAAATGCAATATAAAATAACCTGTATATTTAGCAAACAAAATTATAGGCCTTTATGCAATAATGTCTATCAGAGAGTAGATCCATTTGGGCAAGCATGATTTTGAGACTTTCTCCTCTGTTACCGATCAAGGACATGCTGAGAAATGATTTTTCAATAAGCAAAATGACAACTTTAGGCACGATGTTGTTCTGTTAGATCTATAAGCACTAAGCAGATAAAATATAATTCTTCAGAACAAACAGAGAAAGATTTAGGAAGCAGAAAACACTATTAAACTCCCACAGCTGCCAGGATTTCTAGAAGCCATCAGAGAAATGGCACTGAGCAGGAAAAGGGCACCTAAACATCTTCAATCTGAGGAATTCCCTTATCTCTTTTTGCCTTGTATAAAGCCTACAGCCAGAGGCACATATGATGTTCTGGGCTGAGCATGTAAGATTTCTCTGACTTTTCATTTTAACATTTTCAATCCTTCTCACTGCAATAATAACCTTGAAAATGCAAAGAAATCCAAAACACTCATGGTGAGCCTGGATTCAACTTAATGATCAAGGTTTTTCATAGATTTCAAAAGTTAGGATTCTTGAGTCACAAAATCCTGGTTAACACTCTCCCAATGTGCATTTAGTAGGGATAGTTTGTCTTTTAAAGTAGATCTTACCTACACTGACATTATGAAGGATTACTTCAGGATTCTTACCAAAATCAAGTCAATTCTTTTCCACACAATATACCGAAGTGAGAGGTGGTAGAACAATTAATTTCATGAATGTTTACTGTTCAGTGTTACAGTAGCGTCTAGAGAAACCAGTCAGTAGTGTGCTGGGGTTCATAGAAACATTGAAACTAATCTTTGTCCCATGTAACTTTCAAAAATAATGAATCCTTCATTCAAGATTCATCTCCTAACAAAGAAGTTTTCAGTTTTGGGACTACATGTTCCTGAGCTCAGGATATTTTAATTAACAATAATTAAGAGTAATCAAAATATTATTGGCAACAGACACTAAGTTGCACTGCCATTGAAAAGCACAAGCTACTTTTTCTCATTCAAAACCCCACTTTCTTTAAAACTTTTGTTCATTTTGCTGCCTTTTTTTCCTCCTTTTTTGTTGTTAGAAGATCTAGGTTTCCTAAGTTAATTTTGCAGCCTATCTTTTTACTTTGAGATAACCTAAAGGAGATAAAACATAAGAACTTCAGGTGCTCAAAACATTTCCCCCCCCCTTATTTTTATCTATGGTATCACATACACAAAATAAAAAATAAAACCTTAAAATGTCAAAAAGCATTGTGCAATTAAGAAACAAAATCCTTATGGAAGATTCACGTGAAGTGAAATGAAAGAAAACTTTTGGAGTGAATTTCCACACAGCTAGCACCCTCAAATCACTGAAATCTGTCAATAAGCTGTCTGGATGAGGCAGGAATTCTTCCCTACTTTTTGTCTCCAGGTCTTCATGCAACACCAGTAGTGCCAATGGGCTATGCAGTTCTTGGTTGCTTTCATGTAAGCCAAAATCCATATAGTGATCTTCTCCATTATTATTCTGGAAGGCTACTCAAAATTTCCTCTCCTGATATCCAGCAAGGAAAGAATAACACAGCCCAGCAGTTTATAAATGATTAAATGTAGACAGAATTTTGCAATGAAATATAGCCAAGGTGCTCTGTAAAAATCTTTTAACAGGAAAATTATTAGGGGACTAACGTATTGAAAAAATATCCTTAAAAATCATAATTTAAGCATGAAAATACTTAAAAGTACTTGAAATAATTTTGATCAAGTTTGGAACTGACACTGAAGATAGCCATTCTAATACTCATACTAGGTCACTATATTATGATTAACAGAGCAGCAAAGGGGCTTTTTCATAAACCCAGATTCTAAAATATACCCCTCCAAGAATGAAATCATTGGCTAGAAATGAAACTGTTGAACATTTCTGACTTAGAAACAGAATGCTGGTTAATACAAAGGAGAAAGAAGGGTAAGAAGAAAAAAGATTTGGAACAATATGTTTTTCTGTGCCGATAATAGCAGATAATAACGCCAGAGAGACATTTAAAGAAAATGGAGAAAAGTGAGTTTATTTTTGTTCTGTATCTCTTTTAGAAAGCACCTAATTCTTTCAATTAATCAATCTGAATGACAGTTGTAGACAACTAATGAGCTACAGATGTCCAACTCTATAAGCTGCAGTCAGGGAAATATGGCTTATTTTTCAGTCCTTTAAAAGGAAAAACTGAAAAAAAAATACGAAAGAGTATTTTTTTCCACTCTGTTTGTTTGCGTTTAATGCCTACTAACTCCGCAAAAATCTTTAGCTCCCTCTTCAGAGCAGTACTGTGTATGCACTTTCAAAGGAGAGAGTAAGATATCTATTAAGCATATCACAAAGCCCCGGAAGGTAACAGAACACAAATCCTTTGAGACATGGTTGAACACCAGAGAGAACTTAAAAAAAAAAAAAAAAAAAAAAAAAAGACTAAGAGACAGAAAACTTGCAGGAACTTCCCCACAGAGTTGTCCTAAAGAAGATTAAGGGACCGGATCATCTATTGTATGAGGAAAGACCATTGTATGAGGAAAGACTAAGAGGGAGATCTGATCAATATGTACAAGTACCTGAGGGGAAAATGTAGGGAAGAGGAGGCCAAACTCATTGGTGGCCAGTGATAGGACAAGGGATAATGGGCACACTCTTTTTTTTTTTTTTTTTTTTTTTTTTTTTTTTTTTTTCCCCTACCAGTGCTGCTTCTGTTTGAGGTCAGATGGAGCTACAATGTGGGCTTGGCGAAAATTCTCTCTCAATTTTCTGTGAATATGAGCAAGTTTATTTGTTTATAATATTATAATATATATTATATTATCATTAATATAATATAATATTAATATATCATGTTGATATATAACAAATATATTAATATTTGTTTAATTTGCTCCAATTACTCAAATTGCAGTTCTTTCAAAATCTACTTAAAGCACATAATTCTTGCATATCTCAAGTAACCACTTTGGGATTTAGATTCACCCTGACCACATGGATACTGAAGAACAGACTTAAATCCACAGTGGCTTGATATAAGCCTACCCACTCCACTTAATATACTTCAAGCAAAACTTTAGATTTACTTTTCTTTCCTTTGAATTTTTCTCAAATTCAAAATAGTTCTACATATTGTAATTTTAAAGCCTCTGACATTAAACCCGAGAAAGCCACTGTTTTTATTATTTTTTCAATGAAGGCTTATTAAAGAAAACTTAAGTTTTAATAATACATGGGAGATAAGTACTTATCACATTCACATTAAGCTGGATATATTATGATCAAGACAGATGTCTCAAAGCAACTATAAATAATTGCCTAATATGATGTTCTGCTATTTGAAAAACGTATTTCTTTGAGATTGTATCTAAGAAAATGTATGTCGCTGTGGATTTTGCTAGTGATCTCTGCATCTCTTTTTTAAAGACAGGCTATTATAAAAAATTAATAGCTTTAATGTTGATGAAACCACTTTTGCTTCCATTTATTTAGGCTTGGGCAAAGAATGTTTAGACAAGCTTGATCAAAATAGCTGTTAAAACCATAACTAGCTCCTGAACTTCCTATTAATATCTGTTCCTATCATGCCTGTTGCTGCTGATCTCTCCATGGGTCACACATGGCATGTTTAGTTCAACTTGTACTTTCTTTTTTTTTTTTTTAACCTGCCAAATCCAAATCTACTAATGATGGATGCCCTAGTAAAAGTATGAAATCTCACTAACAGCAAATAAAACAGTTTAAATAGAAAGCAGATAAGGAAACGTTTGACGTGTCCAAAGAACAGCAGAATCAGCAGCTATGGTACCTTATGTTCTTCTAGATGCTCAGCTGTGCCAGATGCATCGGGGACACACATTACCTTATGACTAAAGGTAGGTAATATGCCACCACGGGGAAAAAAAAAAAAAAAAAAGAGTACATTAGAGTGTAGGTAATAATATTTGTCCTTCAAAAATAAACTGGCCTGAAATAAAGGAAATCTTGCCATATGTAAAATGTAGTAAAGAAAATATGAGTGATCTGCCAGGCAAATTCTTTGATATTTTCTTGATACTGTGATCTAGTACATATGTAGTGCATTACAACTACTTGCTGATACTTTTCCAAGAGCTGCTATTAGAATGTCATATCAAGAATATCATGTGAATGGTTGAAATAATGCAGTTATTATGTATAAATATATAGCATAATTTGGATATTTTGCTGACTTTCACAGGAGATAAGTAGGAGGAATATTCCCTAATATTCTAGAAACACAAGAATTAAAAATCTAAGGTTCAGTTGCTATAGAAAATGTTTATCTGGGCTGTAAATCTCATCAAATGCAGCATGGAAAATCATGTTCAATCAGACTAATTGGACCAGTTCTTTCTATTTTCTTTCTCCTAATTAACAAGTCTAATCAGGGCCAGAAACTTTGTGGTATCATATGACATTTAATGTGCTTTACTTATACCGAGGAATGAACAAACCTGCAAAAACTTCTGCAGAGATGGCTATGTACAGCCACTGATTTCCACCCTTGGATTTCTCCTGTAGCATCTAAGATTCATGAAGAATAATAGGAGTCAGCAAAAACAGGAATTCCCTCTGGATTTCTCTGGAAGTGAGGCACTGGAAGCCTCAGATCTTCATTCAAAGCAGAAAGTAGGAATTTGGAAAGTAGCTCAAACATTTCTAGCTCTACCATAGCAAAGTGTGCTAATGGTATGGCTTGCTCCAAGTCCTTGATGTGGCAGTTTTTGGAGAGAATAGACAATGGTCTTGTTAGCCTCAGGGAAAGAAAAAAAAAAAAAAGAAAGGAAGGAAAGGAAGGAAAAGAGCAGCATCTCTCCTTCAACTGGTTAGCACAGAAGGAAGAAGATAATCTAATTTTCAGTAGTTTATATGTTTATATATACGTTTTATACCATCACATCCCCCTTCTTACTTGTAGATGAGATAGCATTTTCTCTCTGTAGAGTTCAAACTATTTTAAGTAGGAGAGGCAAATCATCAATCTCATGCCACATTCAGAGGAGGACATGAACGCACCCATCAAAGTTATGTAGGAATTCATGTTCATGTTAAGCACAAAAGCGTGGCATTATTAACTACAAGAATGGGAAAGGAAACTGATTCTCCATTTGCATCTCTAATGCCTATTTTCTGAGTGGAGCTATAAGTATTTTATGCATATTTAAATGAATACAAACTAGAAAATATGTCTTTTTACATAAGCAACTTTTCTGCATAACATCATAATGTCTATTAGGTATATGACAGAGATGATTTTTTTCACTAGCTTTCACAGGATTTCTTATAGCTGGCTCATTCTCCTGAGAAGCAGAACTCACAGCAAGTACATAACCACTCATTACCTTGCTGAATTTATCTTTGGAGAATTCGCAAAACTCAGCATGCTTGCGCGCGTGGAATCCCTCCTGTCACTTCCCCTTGTGCTTGCATTACACCATGCATCATTCCATTAGTCCACAGCTTAGTGCTCACTGAACTGTCATCATTCTTTTTATACTTAATAATGTTTACTAAGGCTTTAACAGCATTCCTGTGCACAAGAGTAACTGTAGCTAGCAAATGAAAAACACAGCCATTTCACTCCAAAACAACTACAGATAACTATAGATTCTTTAGACATTACTTATGTCCTCAAATGCAAGTTTAGGTGAAAGAAACTATGCATGTCAATTGAAAATAAACAATATATATACTACTGACATGTATTCTGATATGGCAAAACACACTACTTCAAAAATTTGAATTAACAGGTTTGTTTCCTAGAGAATATTCTAGCTGTGTGTTATATCCTTCAGAAGTCTGCAGAAGTTAAGACTGCATTAGTCTGCAGTCTAATCATCACATTTGATTCAGGATTCCCTTACAGTGTTCTAACACTTGCAGAAAATCACCTGTCCTTTTTCTCTTCTCTATGCCCAAGTGCCCTAGACCACCCTTATCATGGTACACAGACAGCCCCATGGGGATGCCAGTGATAGGCACAGAGCACAGGGTGTTCTGAGGAGTGCCCTGCTCCAAGCTGTCTTTGAGGTCTAACACCTTCTAGCAACCTTCGAAATTCTCCTCTTCAGAAACACAGAAGGCAAAAAGCCACCCATACAGACCTCGAGGCTTGACTTCTGAACCCATCAGACTGGAAGCGTGACAAACTGCTGCCACCTGCTGTTGGTTGCTTTTCAGCCGCAGAAGCTCCAGCAAAGCCGCAGAAAATGCAAAACATTTGGTTATAAAGAAAAAAAAAATAGAAAAAAAAAAAGGGAAAAAAAAAAAAAGGAAAGAAAAGGAAAAAGAGAAAACAAGATGCTAAATTTATCCCAGAGTAGATAAGCACTTAGACCTAGGGCACCAGTTTCAGCACAGTGGTTACTAGCCTGCAGTCACAATGCTGCCAATGACTTAATGTGTGACCTTGAAAAAGCTAATTAAGCTCTTTAATGGTATTTTCAAAGCTGTAAAAGAGAAATAAAACATCTAGTCTTTTCCACAACAGTTCCTAAAGGTGGAGAGTATGTTGCTGTGACTATTTAGGAGTGTAATTTTTTACTATTATTGCTTTTAGATCTTAAATCTTTCAGAAAGCTATATTAAGATAGCTCCCATTGTAATAAAATGTTCAAGATTTGTTAATAACTGAGCATTAATATTCAACTGTTAGGCAGTAAGTCTGCTCTGATCATAACAGGACAAAAATAAAATAGAATCACAGAGTTAGAGAGTCAGAATAACAAAGTTAGATTAATACAATGGGGTGGAAGGTTTGTTTGTTTGTTAAGGTCTACAGCCATTTTTTGTATATGGCTTGGGGCTTTATGCAGTTGGAAAGACATAAAAAATGTGGGTCATCAAGAAAAAAAACAATTTACAGGGTGCTTGTGGAGACCTGCTTTTTAAAATTACCAGTGACCACTGAACCTCAAAACAAAGTCTGAGCTCAGGCTGACATACTGCACACTCACTAACAGGCATTTGATTCCTGAAACCCTGTTTACCAAAGGCAATACAACACGTGTGAAAGATGCCAGGCAAACAGATAATGCCAATTGCTATTTTTGCTATCACCTATTTTGAGAAAACTCCCTCCCAGTAGGTAGCATTGTAATACAACTGTCCTGCTCATGCTGTGCAAGTGGAAGTGGTGGCAGGTAACCTGGTGGATACCCCTGTGAGTGGGGATTTGGTGACCTGGAGTAAAGACAGTGAGCTGGTCCCCAAGGCAGGAGCTCTTGCAGAGGCAGCAATGAAATTATGGCAATTCTCAAACACAGGTGTGGCCTGGAGCATGACAACCCATCTGGAAATTTGGGTTCTTGACAGCAGCTACTCATACATCTGAAGGCTGCATACATCTCCCCCAATCTATGAACTCTTTCAGTCTAGCAAAGACCAAAACAATCATGAAATGCACTAGTTTCTTACATATCAAATGAACTGACAGCAGTACATTTATCTACTCTTCCTAGCCATTATCTCAAAGCTGACCATTGGAAGATGCTTAGATTCATGTATAATATATATATTTATGAAATTACACATATATACATATACACACACACACACATATATATATAAAACAGCCTGTCCATTGACAATGTACAGTGTGCAGCAACTTTAGCGAGCTGAGCCTCTTTTATTTCCAGGCTTTATAGCCAAAGACAGAGCCTGTTCCCCTGCTGCTGCTTTAATTGCTTCATTTTCTCAGGTACAAAATTCTATCTATGCAGCGATATTTCTCCCACCCGGTTTTCATTGAGCTATAACCTAAAGGAATATATGGAGGTTGTTGTCTATATTAAGTGCACCTTAGAGATCTTTGCCTTTTTCAGATTAAAATTAACTCTTGAGATTCCTAGGGATGTTCATGACACAGTGCCAAATGCTGCCACTCTTCTAGGGAAAATAATTATGTTCCCACCCCTCAGCAAGAAAAGTTTTGCCACTACTGATATCTTCCCACTTACTATCTATGGAGAAGCAGAAATAAAGTTTCTTTTAAGAAAAGGACCATCCCTCCCTTTGCTGCTGGGAAGAAGCTTTTCTGAGCTCCATATCCTACTTACAAACGGTGACATCACTGCATCTTTACTTTCAGCCTGAAAAACTTACTATTAGTCAGCCAAATAGCAAAATTCAGAAACTTTAGTTTTACTCAAATCTGTGTTGCAAAGAAATTGTTATCCAAGGTTTTAGAAAAGGTTTTTGCTGGCTAGCATTGTTGGTGTCAGTATAAAATAAAACTGTTATTCAAGAAGATTTCATGGAGATTTTAAAATTAAGACAAACTGATTAATTTTTAATATTGTTTGTATGTATCAGAGCTTTTTATTTTCAGTGTGGACCACAGGCAGAAAAAGAAGAGAAAGAATCTTCTTTTGTTTGCTGTGTACCTTATGGGAGTAAGATTCTTTGTTCTTTGCTGTTCTTTGCTGTTTGCAGTTCTTTGCTGCTGACCTCTTTTGGTACCTCAAGTGAATAAATTGAAACTTTCATACCTTTGTTTCTCAGTCTATAAAACAGAGACAAGTCTGCTTCTCTTTGTTAGAACATCTCTCTGATCATGAAATAAATACTCAGGTGACTGCTGGTTAATATGTGAAATATCCTCATATGGTAATTCCAGATCCATTAAATATCAATAAATACCAGAAATTCTGAGAAAGTATCATCCCATGAGTTTTCCATGGAAAATTTTCACCATATGCTCTAAGACCTACAGAAAGGTTCAGTTTAACCTCTGAGATATTCCAAGTTTCTCATGGCTAATGTGTTCTCATTGGTAATTATTCCACCATTACTAATGTTGCAAAGAAACATTTCCACCATTCCATCATTACTAATGGTGGAATAATTCACATGCTTAATCTGTTGGTTCAAAGAACAGACTAGTCAGTAGCCAGAAACAGAACTTTCCAACCAAAGAGGAGAAGAAGGGTAATTGTCGGAAGGTTGTGCTGGACCTCATTCCTTACTTTTCTTTCCTTTTCTCAACAAATTTTTCTGATAATGTTGAGATTTTTTTCTTTCATTTTTATTCATATCACATGACAGGAGCTGTAAAATAGCATGCAGTGTTGACATTAGGCTAGCCTACAACATATAAGATATCTCCAGGCACTAGCAGATGGGCACATTAACTGAGGAAAATCAGACATCAGCACCTTTTGTTATAGTCATATTACAATGCTTTACCATAGAATTACAGAATCACTGAGGCTGAAGCTCAAAGTCAAATCAGCTAGAGCAGTTGCTCAGGGACTGACAGATGTTCAGTTGGATTTCTAATATCAACATGGATGAATAAGAGGTTGCTCCAGTGTTCAATCACCTTTACAGTAAAATTCTTTTTTTTTCTCTTTTTTTATGTTTAAATGGAATTTTCTGAATATCATTTAGTGCCCATTGCCTCTTGTCCTGTCTCTGAATACTACTGAGAATGTTCCATCTTCTTTACAATCTCCCATCAAGTATTTATACAGATTGAAAAGATCCCCCTGAATCACTTTGCATAAAGCTAAGCAGCCCTAGCTCTCTTGGCCTCTCTTGACATGTCAGATGGCCTAATCCCTTAATTATCTTTGTGACCCTTGGGTGGACTTATTCCAGTAGGTCCATGTCTCTCTTGCACTGGTAAACCCAGCACTAGACCAAGCATTCCAGATTTGGCTTCACCAGTGCTGAGAAGAGGAGTCACCTCCTCCAACCTGCTTGCAACATTCTTCATAGGCTGCTCTTAGCCTTCATTGTGGCACCTTGCAAACTTATGGTCAACTTGTTGTCCAGTAGGGCCTGTCACAGAACGAGTGGTGGGGTGGGGGAGTGAGTGACAAAATGTACTTCACTCGGCTGAAAGAAACAGCAGTAGGTTTTATTGATATGGACAGTGGTTTCATGAGATTCTATGGCAAGGTCACTTATTCTTTACTGCATGAAGGTTCAGAATTATTAAGGATGCCCTCCCGTTGAGTCACGAGGTTCAGATTGAACCCCCTTGATTTCTAAACTCCTTCTGAGAGAAGTCTAGGTGCAGTTGGATTCAATCCTAGTCCCAGACCTGGTCAACTATGGCTAAGGAAATTTGTGCACCGTTACAAAATGAACATAACAAGTTCAGAAAGACAGCATGCTATAGTTCACTTACCACGAGTCTGTTGCAGCAAGGGATCTCTCAACTCCAAGGAATATCCTTGGGGGGCGTCCCTGCTCAAGGGGAGATCCTGGCAGGCAGCCGCTGCCATGCAAGGATTGCTCAGCAGGCTCTCGGGCTGTCACCATATTTGTGGGATAAGACAACTGGTTCCTAGTCATTCGCCGTTATGCACAGTTAGTCTTATCTCGCTATTGGCACCCAGGTATCAGGGAGAAAACCTCCAAGGTCTGGTCTGATGTCAGAGCAAGCCAGCCACCAAGGTCTGCTGTTTGTGGAATAGTTAACACTTGAATGGAGCAATGGGTGAGAAATACTGGGGAAGGAGCATATCTGTCACAGGACCCCTAGGTCTTTTTCTGCTAAGCTTTTTCTGCTGCTTTCCAGACGATTGACCTTCAACCTGTATCCCATCATCTAAGTTATTAATGAAGTTGTTAAATGGAACTGGACCCAGTATTGGCCCCTAGGAGACTCCACTAGTCCCTGGCCTCCATCTGAATTCCATGCCACTCAACCCTCTGAGTCCATCCATTTCGGCCAGTTTTCAGTACACCTAACTACCTATGTAGCCATTACTTTATTGGTTTGCAGAACGTCCTTGAGAGAGGATGTTCTGAAAGACAACATCAAAAGCCTTATCAAATAACATCTACTTGCTGCTTTATGATTTTAATGTACTAAGTTTGAAATATAAGAAATAACATCTAAGATACCAAAGGTGAAAATACAACAAAATATCTTAAACTGAGATGCACAGCCTTTCTTAAATCTGCTCACTCAGTGTGTGTTTTGGGACAGTCCAACTAGGTTTACTGGCATGTAAAAAATTTGCCTGTTTGCAACAGATGAAAAATATTGCTTAGGCAATTGGAAGTGATGGCTGTCAAGATAATGGCCCTGGTTACAGAATGCTTTTCAATGGCCCTCTGCTGATGTGCTAAGTTGCTGTAGTGATTATCCGTCTGCTTTTACTGCAACTTCATAAACATCCAGGAAAGCTAATCCATTTGCTTGTAATATTCATTCTGAATATTAAACTGTTATATGAAAGAAGGTGATACTTGACACTTTTAGTTCATTAAAGGTTTCCCCAGACAGATCTGAAACAATATTACAGGGCCTTTTGGGCTCTAGATAAAATGTTTGCCAAACCTGCTAAGCTAGGAAAAGGAAATTACTCATATAAACAAGGGACAACTTTTGCTGATTAATCTTGTCCAAAGTTTCTGAATGAAATTGGATGTCTGCATATATATAAAATCAAAGGGAAAACCACAGTGCAGTAATATTTTTGGTACTATGATAACACAATATCAGTGCACAAGTTGAGGGTCATATCTTATTGCCATTTCAGGTCCCTGGAATATTACAATTTATTAATCTGAAAAAGGCTGTAGTCACCTGGAAGTTCTTGTAATTCAGACAGTTGCACAAGGGACTAATGGACAGGGATCCCTTTTTTCCCTTTCTTTGTTTCCCTTCAGTTTCCCTTCTTTATAGCATAAAACTAAAGCATTAAAAAATTAGGAACTTTCTCAAGTTCTTGTAGAGCACTTATTTATCATATAGATATATACATATTTTGCAAGTAAATACCTCTCTCTTTTTGCAAAAATACTGATATGAATCCTGGCATAAAATCAAACAGTGCACATGTTTCTGTAGGTTAATCATGCAGATAAGAAATAATTTGTTTGTACTTTTCAGAACATTGGCACGTTTGCTTTTAGTTCCTAGTAGTTACATATTTTAACTTACAATCATTCTGCATAGGACATTGAAATAATAGCTAATATTTTCAGATAACTCTTAGAAAAATAAGTCATGCTAGATATAGTTTCTTTTGTGATTAAAATTATCTGTCTGGACTATGTGTGTGTTTCTAGCACAGCTGGGTAAAGTTCCAGAATCAGGGATCCTGAACAGCATTGCAATGCAATGAATAAATAATAGTGTCTGATACAAAACCAATTCAAATCAACTCAGTTTTGAAACTGGTTTAAACATAAAGATTAATTTGAAACAGATCATATCATCTTCCAAGGCATCCAGCTGTTATTTCTTGACAGATATAGTTCTTTCTAGCCAGGCATTTCTTGACTTATATTTCACTCCGAGCTCTTTAGGGAATTTGACAGGGAGCCTCTCAAAAAAGTGAATAAAGTTTTCCAGTCCCTTAGCTGAAAGAAAAGAATCAGAAACACTTTGAAGAAAGTTGTCAGCAGAAGCTAGATATTTTGCAGCCTAAATTAGGATATGCACAGCAACTAAAATTCTTTAAAACTGTAAATCTTGCCTTGATCTGGGAAGGCATTTATAATAGGTCAGTGTAAAACAGAACAACTTTAATATGTAAGAACACTTAAAATACTTAGCAGATGGCATTCCCTTACCTGAGTAAGACAGAGTTGAAGACATTTTAAAGATTTAAAGCATTCGTGATTTGTCCAGACCAAGGACTGTACAATGCAAATACATGTATAAGAGTAAATCTAAAATGTGGTTCAAATTCGTAAATCTATTTTGGGAAAACTCTGTAACATAAGGTAAATAACCACTGCTATTCTTCCCCCTGCAATCCCCCCACCCAATCAATACTACAAACATGACTACAAATACAGGAGAAATATCTATACTTCTAGGCTGCCCAATCAAACACATAATTGTTTAAAAATGGTGGACCAAATGGTCCAAAGAGTGGACCCATGAGAAATAAGCTCATATGTACTTCATGTTCATGAAAAAATCAGATGTGCACAAGGATCCAAAGGCTATTTGCATTCACAAGTATGTTTGCATTCTGTCTTAAAAATAAGATTAAGATGGATGCAAACATGCTTTCAGTTGTACAAGGTAATTCTAAAAAAAATTAGCTATACTAGATAAACAAAATGGTACTTTACCAGCCGTGTCATTACAGTATCTGACAATCGAAATCTACCTTGGTCGCTTTGGGGATGTACCAGGGGATTGTTAGTATCATAGTTAGTCTGTCTCTTAGACTTCAAAAAAAAATACAACTTAGAAGCTAAGATCCTTAAAGAGTTGCTGACTTCATCTCTGTTGAAGGTACAACACCCACACCAATGTCTCAGTAAATACTTTTTCAGCCTCCTTTTGCACTATATCTAATGCTCTTTCTTTTCACTCTCTCTCTCTGCTGGCCTTTAAGTCCATTCAGCTGAAGAGTGATCTGAGGTAACTCTTCCTCAACTATCTGTCCATCAGACCATCTTTTCTTTTAGCACTTCGCAGTCAGTATCTCTGGTAAGTATGTTTTTTAAAAAAAAGATGCAACCTCTCTATAGGGGGGGAAAAAAACAGATTTAAGTCCCATTTTGTGTAGCAGACTCTGCATCCATAAAACTAGGTGTTAAAGTTTTTCCAGAGAACTCTATTTACCAATGTTTCCCATTTTGCACTTGATACAGGCCAAAATTGTACAACAGTGTTTTCTAACATTAATAATTCACAACCTATAATGGAACTGAGAATCATTTTTTATTTGTAAATCCTTTTGCATGGGAATCTCAGGCTTGGTTTTTATATGATAAGAATAATGCATGAAGGGGTGTGAACTTCCAGTGGCCTATAGAGCATGCAAGCCTCAGAGAGGTTATTGAGCATAAGGCAGTGAGGATACTTGCACCAGAGAAGATCATCCAGCTCATTAGGATTACAGACCTCCAGACACCATGGCTGTTTACTGAGATGTATTACTTTCACTGTGTTGACCCTGTCAAGAAGCATACACTCAACATCCCATCTGCTGATCCTTAAAATGTTAATAAATTGCAGGGAAATATGTCAGATAGAAAATCTATCAATATTGCTTTCCCTCGGAAAAAAAAATTAAAAAATAAAAAATAAAAATAAAAAGCAGCCTGCTGATACCAGAGCTACTTCAAACTCAGCAGCAGTCAGCCTATGCTGACTAACTGACAACATATGCCTCAGAGGTCCTCAATATCACAGGTAAGGGCACAGAGCAATCCAGCAACATAACTTCAAAATACAAGAGAGGTTGAAAGTGGGTCTGCATGGTTGCAGTGGGTCTTCTGGCTGCAAGGATATCTGGAGCCATTGGCTCCATTTACATTGACTCTGATGTCCTTGCACAGGCATGACCAATTCATGCAGAAACATTACATGATGCAGGTAGACATCTTTGAGAGCTACATGGCCATGCACCTTCTGGGACATGTGAGAGTAGGGTTAAAAAACAAGCAATGAAGAATCATCTTATCAGGAGGGATTTTTCTGAATGTACAACCAGGAATGAATAGGACACACACTTTCACTTGTGCTTTTTCCCCTGTTCATGACTGGCAAAAAATTATGGTTTAGAAGATGATCCATATCTCTAGCCCTGTATTCTCTGCAGCTGCTCTTGAAAGAAATCAGAAGTGCTTGGCATAAAACCAAAAAAAAAAGCCAAGAATTTTTAAATGTCTGATTTTTGCAGAGTGCATTTTGCCATCACTAAGGTAGCCTATCCCTAAAAGAAGTGGGCAACAGCTCAGAAAGAAACAATAAAACCCACATCAGCTCACTCGCAGTTACGGTGAACATTGGGAAAGCATTCTGTTAGTTGTCAGCTAAGCAAATGAGAAGCTGACTGGAATGAGACATTTGCTGAATAAAATAATATTATGTAATCATTCATGCAGTCTACAAAGACAAATAATTGGTCTGTTGTAATTAATATCTTCCTGTTACAAGGCACAGCCTGTAATTCTACAGGGGAAAGCTGTACCAATTAAATTAGTCAACCAACACATTGAACTTGGCCAGGTCATCTTCCCCCATAGTGCTCAGTGGAGACACTCTTGCTAGCAGCAATAGAGTGCCAAAATTTGGGCTCAGCACTGACTCATCTTAGGGAGGAGCCTATTTCAAGTCAGGATGCTTAAAACCAGGTCATGTTAGTATCTCCCTATTTTATATTTCAGCTAAATGTGGACACAGTCTCAGTGAACCAGCCTTGGTATGTTTCTCATCTGTTTTAGAAAACTTACCTTCCAAAAGAGTAAAATTGGTGAGCTGTGATGATGAGTTTCTTCTTCCTGTTGGGCAAGGGGCCTGATGCTACAGCCCTAGTGCACAATACTATATTCTGAAATAGGGGGAAATGAAGCTGGGTTGTTCAAAAGGCACAAAATACAGAGTGACTCTGCTAACTGGGGCTTCATAGCCACAAGGAGCAAGCAAGGAGCCTTTCCTTCTGCAGTCCCCAGCCAGCACTTCTGGGGAGTGCCACTCAGGAGTGGGAGATGCCGAAACACTGTCCTTTAACTGGAAGGTAACTATTAAATATTGGAAGGTAACTGTTAAATATTTTAAGAATAATATATCTGTGAGCCTGAACCAGCACGAAAAGGGGCAAGTTTGTTGTTTGTTTGTCTTTTCTTGAAATACAAAAATATTTTTTGGTTCAAAGTACTTAGTGTTAAGCCATTTACCTAGGAGTCACTTGTGTCACCATACTGCTGAATTTCTCTGGGAACCTAGAAAAAGGTTATTTGGGAGGCTAATATTCTAGGCCACTCATGGAAATAACAGCAGACGGCAGAGAATTACTAAGCTTGATGGCAGTGCACAGGGGCAAGTCAGCATAAAATTTGCTGCTTCTTTCTCTGGAGTTTAAAATAGCCTGTTAAAATAACCCTCAGCATCTCCAGTCCCTGGCTACAAGTGTAGTGTTAGAGGCCCCAGGCAAACAAAACACCGAAGTATGTTGTGGGAGAGGGTTGAGACTTTTTGCATAATTCATAGTTGATGACAGAGTAAGAAAAAAAAAAGTTGCTTTCAGGCTCCTCTGCAGTGCTGGCAGTCTGAGCAGAAAGGGTCAGAAAGGAGATGGCTTTAAGTGGACTCCATCTATTCAACTCATGGTTTTCCCTGTTACTATGCAAAGAAGCTGGTTGTCAGGTAGATTTTAAGGAATGGAAATGAGTCAGCATTTCCATTTTATGTCTGTTTTTAAATCAGCCTTCTTTCTTATTAGGATTGTAGTTCTCTGCATTCTTTTATTCTAAAGAAAATTGAAAGATAGCACCTGAAAATCCTGCAAGAAGAGAGCAGAAGGGCTGTTGATGAGGTGAATGGAGTATCTCAGGCAAACTATTTGTGCTACCATCTAGCTGCAATTCCATAAAAATAATAAGCAAACAAAGAACAAAAGAAATAAGTAAGCATTACATTTAAATAACCCAGTAGTACTAAATTTGTAATCCTTCCTCTGTCCCAGGCTTACAAATTAATCCCAGGAAGTCATTAAGCCTAGGTAATCTAGAATGTTCCAGGGTGTCTATCTCCCACAGATTTGCATCAGAATTGATGTCCCTATGGATTCCTCAGTGTCCTTTGCGGATCTGGGATTCAGTTTCCTTATGCCTCCAATCTTTGTGAAATGGAAAGAGAATCAGGTCCTCTCTGTAGCCTGTCCGCCCTCCCCATCTATATGTGGCATTATGAGAAGAAGCTGCAGAGGTGGTTTGCTGCTCAGTGGTGATGGAGAAAACTTCCCTGGTGCCAGTGACTCCTCCATCTAAATCTGATCCTATTCAACAAGATGTTTAAGACCGCATTTAAACAAGTGCTTCACTGTAGCTCTGCTTCAAATACGGAGAAGCAGCCTTCATCATGTTTTTCAGACCTATGAGAAAGATAAGGAGGTGAAGTGGCTCAGGTAAGGAAATAAGTAATCAATATCAACTCACATCGGTATATTGCAATCTCAGTTTTCTCCCATCTGGTAAATAATAGTTATTGCAGTTATTGGAAAATAGAGCAGCTTGAGGTTAAGAAAGCAAAGGGGAAGGAAGAAAAAAGTATGTTTTTATCTTTATGAGTATGGAGAACAACAACAGAAAAGGAGACAAAAACTTATTTTGTAAATAGAAAATAATTATATGCCCCTAAGAGAAATGTAGATTAGTAAGCTCAGTGCTGCTCTTAAAAAAATTGTGTCTTCAGATACTGAGTGTTTGCTATATTTGACAAAGATGTACAACTCCAAAGTAAAACCTGTAAGTACAATTTTCTAAATCTATATTTATATTGAGGCAGATTGTTTATCTTTTTGACAATATTAATCACCAAAATTTAGTTTGTAAATTAAAAACTCTGTAATATCATTACCCAGAAATACTGCATCCAACCAAAGACATTTGTCTTCTGTGTTCTTCTTCTAGTAGAACAAAGATATTACATGATTCACTTAACTGTATTTATATTAATTATGACATAATTTCACTATAGTTTTCTCAGGATTCTGTAAATTAAATGAAGGAGTTGACTCCTGTGAGATTCTCTGCAAATCCTGTGTTTCAAGATGTTTTCTTGAAGATTAATATAGTCTGCAAAGTGTTAGACTATACAAATATTTAAAACTCTACAAATATTTATTTAGTAAGATGGACAAAACACATAAAGCAACTAACATAGTTTCTGAGTGTCTGTGTTTAAATAAAAAACATTTCCATATCAATGGTCTGATATAAACTCCTTCAATTTCATATCATAGATGCTATTACTCATCTATGTAGATTTCATTTTCTCAATTTCTGCCTTTAAGTAGATGTTCTATAGTTGTCTCTAATAAATAGCTAGATGCTACTTCTGAACCATCAGCCACTTGGGATTTCTTACTGGGTATTTTTGGGTATCCATAATAGTATTCATGGAACAGCCAAATGCCTATACATCCTCCTACCTTGTCTCCTGAACCATTCACTGTAGATCTTAAAAAATATTCCCCAAACTCTCAAGAAAAAGTTGGCATAGAGCTAAGTAACGACCCAAAGAGCACTGTGTTAACACTCTGCTAATCATTTTAACTTTTGTGTGCAGCTGCACTGTAGCAAATCACTTTTAATTTGAAGTCAAGTCTTTGTGAACCTAATTGCAAATTAGATTACAGAAAGAAAATGATTAATTTGTAATCCACAGGCCTATTGTACTAGATAAATTCTGATTCCTATCTTTCTCTTTTTTTTTTTTTTCTATTTGAATAGTAATTTTTGGATGACAAATATCAAAGCTCTTTGAAAAGTTCACAAAACATGATTTATCTTTAGCTTGTACAATAAGTTATGCCTATAAACTAGAAATGAATATCAAGTGTCATAAAAAGTGACACTTTTTCTGTACCTTTAAAGATCCAGCCTCCCTTTTCGCATGATTTACCATACGTATGGGCATATTCATTCACTATATTCATTCATAGCAGTCAGCTCTGGAAAATATACTTCATGAAGTTGTTTCTTTTAGTTAACCATTAAATAGTTAACTCATAGAAAGGCACTTTAGAGAGCTGCTATTAAAGAAAGTAGTTCCTTGGCTTACATGCCCTGTTCAAAGGCCAAGTAGGAAGAAAATCAGTAGAATCCAGATTTTGCTTCTTTTTCCACTGGGAAATAACCCATTAATTTGTGGATTATAATGGCACATTGAGCTTCATTCTGAATTTTTTTTTTTTTTGTCTTATATAAAAATCTCTTTTGGCTGTGTTATTGTTCTTCTACCAATAACCAGCAAATGCCTGCTCTTCATCTTCAGCAAGATTCATGGAAGTTAAAGGAATTACTTTAACTTATTTTTATGCACCGAATTTCAGAGATTGGTGGAATAACATATCTAGAAGAGTTAGGCTTATTTTCTTTTCCTATTCAGGGTTTTTTTTTTGTGTTTTTTTTTTTTTTTAAGACTCTGGAAAAAAAAATTAGAAGCCAAATTATACAAGTATTTTAATCATTATCAGGCCACCTGAGATGAACGGTGTGAACACCTTTCCAACAATATGCCTATGCACTTTCGACAGATCCTACTGCAGGGAATGGAGACTCTCCGAGTGAATCTCAAGAGGAAGCCCAACACTGTATCTTCATAGCGTGCTCTGCAGGCCAGGAATTTGGCTCACTAGCCCCAGTGCCAGTATATTTACAGAGCAATATATCTGTAAAATTCACTAGAGTTGTTTCAAAGAAGAGAAAGCATATCATAAAGAGATTGTTACAAAGATAATTCAAAAGTAGTTGGAGCAGTCAAGCTTTCTCCTTTATAAACCACTTTTTGTTTCTTTATTTTCTGCAGAAATAAATGCAGTTAAGAGTTGTCTGTTGTATCATTAATTTTTGTATTAGGCCTAATACAATTACTAATCATTTTACTTTGCTTGGTCTACCTCATTTGGTTCTGTTTTCTCCAACCTAATGCTTTTCTCTTCACTGTAAAACATACTTCTGTGGTTCTCTACTCAGGAATTTTATTCACATGTAATTCTCAAGGTGTTATTATTCAATAATATTATTATCATGTTACTTTTATTAAATTTGCTCACCCTTAGAGTTTGCAAGATTATTCATATGATTAATTCTGCAAATCAGCAGTTCTCAAAACATAAGAATTTACAATATCAAAAGTAGCTGGTGTCTGTCCTTTATTTTACAAACTATAATCATGATGAATTTTCATTACACTGTGTTAATTCTTAACATACCTGTGTGTGACACAGTTGTTCTGTGAATGTACATTGATCAAAAGCCTTTCCTAATATCTCCCACCGAATGTAATGGCAGTTTTTCATACGGACAGCCTAATTACATTGAACACCAGGTAGTATAAACAACGTTGTAAAATTCTGGCTTTATCTTTTTTGCTAAACATAAAGTGGAAGAGTTCATACATAAGTTGCTACTAATAAAAAAAATCTAAATGGCTGTGATAAAAGTCAGTTTTTGTGCATGCATGTGTTTGTACTCATTTTCTGTCAATTTATATACAGCAAACAAAACAGGTTTTGACATACACATACATTTATAAATGAAGTCTCTAGCCTGCTCCTCATGTGTTTTATATTTTGCTCGGTAGCTCAGCTAAACAGCAATAAAGAAAATTCCCAGGTTACAATTAGCTAGGCAGTCAGAAAGGATGCTATTTTTACTTGTAGTTACAGAAAATCATGCTAGAAGAGTGTTTGTTTTTGTTTCCAATGGTCCAGAGGTGTGTGTCTCTAATTGAATATGATACCAAACCAAAATTGATTTGTAGGCAGAGTTACTAAAGATGCAACCTATAGCAGGTCTGCTCACAAATGCCTTAAGGATATGGAAGCAGGAGAAGAAAACAATGTATATTTGTGTACCTCAATCTCTCTTGCCTCAGTTTTCACATATTGGTCTATTTGATTTGGCTTGCTGTTGTTTGAGTATTTTCAGTACTATGTCAAGAACACCTGCCATGAGAAGGCATCCTGAAAAATAACTTTTCAGAACCTTTCAAAAACTAAAAGTATCTGTAGATTTTTTTTTCCAAGGTTTTATTTAAAAAGAACAATAGGTAAACACAACAGACTGAAATCAGTCTGCAGCTCTTGGTAGGTAGCTTGACCTAATGTATGAAAGAATGTCGTAATCCTCCCCTGGCACCCAGGGATATAACTGGGTGAAAGATCAGCTAAGATGCAGCTATAGGGAAGAAAACTTTTGCCCTTACTCCCTACTGACCACATGTACAGCAGGGTATAACTTGCTTTGTGAGAAAAGGTTGAATAAATTCCTCTATTCTCTATATGTACCAAGAGACCATATAGTTCCTATAGAGAACAAGAATCAGGGATGTTGTGTAAGCACTTGTTCTCTGGTCTGCTGTTAGGACAGGTTTCAAAGTCCTACTATAGACCCTGAAGCCTAATTGAACATGCTGAGGTAGCTGTGCCCGAGGGCAGGAAAATTTCAAAACGGAGAAGTAAAACCAGTGATTATAAGGATTATAAGAAGCTCCTGAGTTTCTTAATTAGACACTTGGGCACTCATCCATAGAGTCTTTTAGCTACCTGACAATCACTAAATTCAGAGAAGTTAAACGCCTAAGTATCTCTGATGCTCTAGATAAAGGGCAAGTAGTGGCTAATTAAAAATAAATGTAGTTTTACTCTACTAAAAGAGAGTGCCTCCTGTTCAGAAGCGAAATGGGCCGTGCCCTCATCAGAAGGAGGGAGATGAAAGACTGAGGCACATTGGTAAAAGGATGTGGAGTATAGATAGAAATGGAAAGGAGACACAAAGCTGCAATATCTGTTTGGTTACACAGAATTAGAGGAGAGAGGAATAATGGGAAACAAGAGTTACTAATCTGGGATTGGTTTTCTCACATGCATGCTTACCGGCTTTTAACAAGATTCTGTGCTGTGTATGGCATATTAGAAATTTTTAAAGTCTATAGCATCTCCCCTTTCTTACTGCTCTAGACAATTGCATCTAAGGGAAATAATAAGGGAAATAATGGGTAATCCTGGAAAGGGTGTAGAAGGGGACTGAACTATCTCGAGGCCCCAACCACTAATGCTTCCATTTGAACTCACAACTGTGGGAGGCTACATGTAGCGGAAAATGGAAAAGCCATCTAAAATTCACCCCACAGCAATGAGGAAGTAGCTGGGGTCCCACAGCTTACCCAAAGCTTACGGATTGGGTAAATGGCCTGCAGTTTGACATCTACAGTGACTGGCTAGCGCTACATGACTTGTTGAATCACAGGTTGAGCTTAATGCCTGTTAACTGAGCTGAGGAAAGGCCGCGTGCGTTGATGCTATAAAGATCTCTTTGAATGCTCAATAAAGTATCTTTGGCTCGCCATCCTGGAGACTCCTGCTTCACATTGCTCCCACACACAACTGCCATGAAAACTTGTTAGCCTGGATGCCAGAAAAAGTTTGATTGAAAAGGCAAGTGTTTGTTGCAGATGCAATTCCATTTTAAATTAGAGTATTGATGCTGACTGATAAAACTGAGATGACTTCCACCACTGGGACCTGTCCCAGAATAGTTATCAATTTACTTCTCCATTTAGGCCACATTTTCCCTATTGAAATGAATTATATAATATTCTGTCAAAATATGCATGATCAGCAGACGGCAGAAATGTAATTTGGGCATTTCTTTCAGACTGGTCATCTGGAGACCAAGTAACACCTGTAAAAAATTGCACAGATTTATATTTATATGAAGGAAGCATTTTGTCTGTTTTGTTTGATTTGTAGATACTATTTTAGAAACCGCAGAGCTAGGCAGTACCTCTTTTTTTTTTTTTTTTTTTCTGTCCCTAACTACGTAGAGTAGCGATTTTTTTCAGGACCTTGGTTCACCATAGTCTTGCCTGATTTTCATACCTGTAAACTTTTTGCTGAAGCTGATAGTCAATGAGTGTCTTAACACTCCAGGCTGAAGAGAGAGAACCTCTCTTTTACCTCAGTCTTCTCTCCCATATTGTCATTTCTTCTTTGTCCTTCTTTATGTACATTCCTAACCTTTTTTAAAAAAAAATACATTTTTCAATTTAACTGTTGAACTACAAAGTCACTTTCCATACAGCTTTTCCAAAACAACACAAATTGGCCTTGAGAAAATGTGTTTAAAGTCAAGCCAAACCCAAGCTCCTCTGTGCTGAACACTGACATAGGGAAACATGATAGAAGACATAGGATATTCAGAGCAGTCACATTTTGTTACATCTCATTAAGTGTTCTAGCCACACGTGGAGGAGCAGGGAAGTATAACTTAGGCAGGTATGATAGAGTGCACAGATATCCCAAATCCTAGGCAGGAAGACAGGGAAACAGTTTTTCTCAGGTGATAGTAGAACGCAAGTGTCCATTATATCACCATGCCAAACCAAAAGTCTTGGTCAGGCCTCTCCTTATTTCTCTCGCAGCTTTAATTTTGTTGTTGTTGTTGTTGGATCTGCAGTGTTCATATGTAGTTTGTTAAGGTATTCCTTAAGGCAGACAGGTGTGAAGGTCAGTCTCCTCAAATCTGTTATCACATCAGTTTGACTAATTGCTGCCAAGATACTCTGAGTCAAGAGTCAGCAATGAGCTGCATACATTCATCATGATTAGGTGCTAGAGTAAAGCATATGTTCCAGCATACATAGAATCTAAATTTGCAAGTATGGAAGGGCTGCAAACTTTGATAAACATTGCTTCACCAATTAAGAAAGTGTAATTCAGTCAAACATGGTGGGATCCAAAAGGGGCATTAGTAACTCCAAGAAAAAAAGAACAATCAGTAGCCCAAAAACAGGAGTAGCCAGTTACTTTCTCCCTCTTTGGAGATGGAGGGAGGTCTCTCCTGCTGCATTAGATCTTGAGATAAGTAGATGCAACACAGTTCTCCTGCATATGTACAATGTGCTGTAGGTGACCTTGCTTGTGCAGGGGGGTTGGACTGCATGATTTTGAAAGGTCTCTTCTAACCTTAATTATTCTGTGATTCTGTGATTCATAAATCAGCTAAGTATTTGAGAACTAAAAAGTCCATATTCTAATTTTGTGACCAACTTTTAATTTTACATGTACTTTACTCCAGTCTTTGCTGAAGGTGGTTCCATGATTCCAAGGTCCTAGCAACACAAAGGTCTCCATTCTTGCAGAGAAATGATCCTTGTATCAGATGACTGGATGGTCTGGCAGTGCTGTGCAGCCAGTGCTTTGCTCCAACAGGCACATGACGCATCTTGTGCATGTACCTGTACCCAAATTGATTGTTTTGGGAACATAGACATTTATGTGAACAAAGTGGTCTGCAATAATTGGATTTAGCTTTCTGAGTTTCCTGGAAATCATCATGTCCTTGAAACCCAAGTATCATGGTTTTACAGGGATGTGAAACATCTGTCTGAAAAATTAAAAATTAGATTTTTAAAGATGAGTAATGATACTGAGGACCTACATTTTAGAGTTATCCAATTAGAAATATTTTCAAAGAGCTTTTTTTTTCATGGGATTGCTGAGCACTTTCTCTTTGAATTTATTTCCCTGCAAATTAGTATTGTGAAGTCTCTTAAAAGCTGTACACCCCGTATTATGCATCACTTACAAAGGTCTAATGTGTAGAGATAAATCTCCAGTTATTCCTTAAAAACTAGATATGTAAGGATCATTGCTTATGCAAGGAGCTGGAGCATCATCTGAAGACTGGTATATGGCATAGCATAATCCTGCCTTCACTCTCTACCACAGCAAGGCCTGTGATATAGGAAATCTTTGTACTCCATTCACACTGTTAAGCATGGAATTTGAATTAAAAGTATGCGTTTTGATTTTCCTATTTTGAACTTCCTGTCTTCTTAATTGCTGCACACAGAACAGCTGCAAAGAAAACTCAGAAAGTTATCACAGCAAAAAGATATCCTACAGTCTGGATGAAATTTACAGTACAAGCCTGTTTCTGTTCTCATTTCTACTTTTATATGTCTGCACATGTCGGGGGCTCTCTGAGGTCTGTGAGTGTATCCTACCCATTAGTACTACTCTTGAATTATACAGTTTAAAATTAGAGGAGAATTGAGCCTGTCTTTCTAAATGATCAAAGAGGGTGACTGGGTAGCAGTTTATTTATTTCATATATCAAACAGAGTTTTGTTGTTCTCCAAATTAATGGGAATCAGTTCTGCTGTTTATTCTCCCTTTTAAAGCTGATAGCCACTTCTACTGTTTAAGCAGGAATTGCTTCCCATTTTAATATACACTCATAAGTAATGCTAGCAAGCTCTACATTCAGTGCGGTTGCCTTGTTGCATTAGCCAGCCTTCTGGTCTTTTATATGATTCTGGTCTTTTAAATGGCTGTCTATCAAAAGGAATGTTCTTTTTCATCTCATCTGAACCTCTTATAAATGTCATCTTTTGCTGGAGCTATCATAATTACTCCCACAGAGAGAGAGTTTTCAGAAAGTTCTTCATATCAATAGAACACAGATTCAGAGATGCAGAAAGAACTCCCATTTACAAATACCCATCTTCACTAGTTAGCAACTTTCAGGAAAAGACAGTCCCCAAATAAATCATGGGCTCAAATCCTACTGAAATTTGACAGAGATCAACTGTGAACACCTTTAAGATATTCGTCCTTTTGTCAAAATGGTAATTCTCTCAAGAGGTTGTCTATATATTTTTTTATATATATTTTTTCTTTTTTTTTTTTTTTTTGGCGGGGCAGCGGGGGAGTGCGTGTAAAAGTACCTACACTAGCAGACTTTGAATTTTGGATGGTAATACACAGGCCATTAACAGAACAGTAGCTTCATTCGAAGTCTCGCTTTGACACAATGCCTTTTCAGGGACTGTGTGGATGGTGGTTTTGTACAGTTACTGTGACAAAAGTTGAGACAAAACATTGATTGAAGATACTGTTCATACTGGAATCAGGACTTCAGCTAGCATAAATTGATGTAGCTAAGCTGAGAGTCTTGTCTATTATTTCAAAAAGCCTTTGTCTATTTTCCTTATCTTGGGTCTCTTCCCAAATGCCATAGGATTGAACTGATATCTGAGAATTCAGCTGAATAGCAGCATAATACCAAAGCACAGCAGGGGCCAGAAAACAACAGAAGGCAAGCAAGAATTTCTATTGCATTCATGTGTGTGTTTGCCCAATACGAATTTATCCATTAAATAATAGTTGCAGTTGCTATCAGGATGCTACGTGATTGCAAGCAGATGAGGATGTATCCAGGGCAAAAAGGAAGAGAAGCATCTGTAATGCAACATCTGCACTTCAGTGTTTGATTGTTATGCAGCGTACATGTTCCTCTGTACTCGCTGCTTTGCAAATGCTTAGTAAGGAAGAATGGAGTAAGTTTTAAGAAAATTACAGGTTTCCCATGTCTGCATACTACATTTGTATAAACACTTAAATGTATTAAACCATGAAATTTGTAGGTAAAACTAACTGTGTTGTCTTATTTCTTGGCAGTACTGGAAGTGCAGATTATCAGAATACCATACTAATAATGGCATCAACATCTTAAATGCAGCAATGTTTTACAAAGAAGCATTGTAGTATGTTGCAAATACATACCAAAGAGAATTTCATGTCATTAAAATGAATGAAGTCTAAATATCCAAAGCTTCTCTACAGATGTCAGTTTTAGTTTCAAATAGATGCTTAATACCCATGCATTTATTAGGAGGACGTCAGATATGAGTGTGAATGTTTATGTAAATTAGTTTTTGAATATTGTAAGTTCATTGATAGAGGCTGCAAGCATTTCATATATCCCAAAAGTGTTTTTGAGTTTATGCTGTATTCATTGAGTATTTTCAGCTCAGAAAAGATGTTCTCTTATAGAAGAGCAACTTTGGAGGAAATGAATGAAAAAATATGGAGAGGCCTGGTGTGTGCATTCAGCGGGGAGAGGAATAAGACATGCAGAAGGAAATGAAGAACTATAGTGGCAAGGACTCGTCTCAAGAATCCATTCTAGCACTTGTCCTATTTTTCTGACAATAACATAAAATACACCCTATGAGTATATGATTAAAACAAGCAATGAAGCCTAGGTTTAAGAGACTTTCAAAGACTTTCGAAGTCACTGAAGATGAGTGTGTTCCAATGCACCTTCAAATCTTGGTACTAAGTTCAGCAACATCAAGTCAGATAGAGAGAGGCAAAGTTTCAGACTTGATTTTGGACAATTATACTGGCAAGCAGCAGACTTACCAGCAGCAGTAGACTGTGGCAGCTTCCAAACTCATATAACAGAGTGTTTTACCTGCTCTCCTGCCTGAATTATTGCTAAGTATTTATGTCCAGGCTGATTATGTGTTCCTTTTTTTCTTCCTTGCTGTTTTGGACAAAGGAAAATAGGCAAAATCACTTTGACAAGTGGTTAAGAGTAGCAGATCTGCTGTCCTTCAGGAACTGCTTGTGTAGCTCAATCAATGTTACATTCAGTCAGCTTTTCTTAAATACAAATAGCAATCATCTTTACTACATCTACAATTAGAGAAAAAAATTCTTAATCTGCAACAATCAAATATCTATTAGCAAGTAATCACAGTCGTGATTAGATATGGGTATCTGTGTGCATATATATATATACATATGTATACACACATATATACACATATATAAAGTAGGATATTAAGTAAACTTCCTATAAATGCTGTCAGTGTTGTTGTAGTAGCCCATAATGTATTTGTGATTTAAATGCAGCATGGCTATTCCACAACATGCCCATCTCAATTAACAGAATCTACTGTGACTGCAGAATCCTTATTGCAAAACACAAGCCTAATCTTCTCCTTATTCCAAACCTGTCAGACATCTCCACGGTGGCCACCCAAGGCTGACAGTGACTTACACAAAAGACAAATGGGAGCCTCTTCTTTCTTTTCTTTTTTTTTTTTTTTCTGAACAGTTCTAGTGCTATACCACAGTGTGCCAAAGCTCAGTAGCAGTCATGAGCATAGACAGGAAGAAGTGCTGCAAATGGGAAGCTGTTGTATCACAACTCAGAACTGTATTTCTTGCTCCAGTGGGGAAGTAACAACAGAAGAGTAAAGCTGTATGACCCTACATCTGTCCTGTGGTGCATCTTTACATGGATTTGAAAAGTAAGAACTAATTCTTCATAGATGCCAATACTTACCGGGGCTTTAAATTCAACCACAACATAAGCATCCAGCTATAGTAACTGTAACAGCTCCATGATAAAAAAGATACATTCATTGAAATAACACATTTAAGTAAAATCCCTTGTAAAATTCTGTAACTAGTGAAGAGTTTTCCTGGCACTCGATTTCAAGTCTTACCAAGTGGTGTAAGCTTCAGCTTAGCCTTTTATACCTGAGAGATTTCAAGCAAACTGCAGCCTATGAAGAGCAGAGTCTTGAGGTTTCTTAATCAAGGTATTAGCATAGTCCAGCTTGGCATTAAAAAATCAGGGACTAAAATATGCAAACCAGCACTGTGAAAGAGGTTTCAGCATACTTATGTTCTGCAAATGCTAAATAGCACTCAGAAAGTAATTGCAGATCTTGGATATAATCCACATGTCTTGTTCTAGTCCTAGAAGTGGATTGTGGTGAGTCGTTATCTCAGAAACAGACTGATTATGATTTCCTTGCAAAAAAAGAAAAAGAAAAAAGAAAAAAAGAAAGGCTCATCATCACCTGTTGCAGTTTTCTTGTGCTTATTTGGCAGCTGGTAATCCTTTACATAATTTGCAAGTGAAAGAAATTTAACAGCCAGAGAGGGTCTCGGTGGTTGAGCCTGGTGGAATTGTTCATTAAAGACACTCCAGAAGGTCTCCAGCTGTTTCTTCCACCTGCTCTAATCTAAAGCCCAGTGCAGAAAAAAATAGAAACAGCTGAGGAAAGATGCCCATTCTGGGATTCATCTTGCTGTGGTTCAGCTCAAAGCACCTTGGTTGTATTACTAATATGTGCTGCTAAGGACTCTTTTGGGTCCTTCAGGTGGTGCATTCTGATATCTGTGCCAGTGACTGGAAGTTTTTGCTGTTGTTAGTATTACCAAAATGTACACTATGCTGGCTGACTTTAAGATTGTCTGAAATTGCATGCTGAAGTCTTCTCAGTGAATTTAGGAAGGCTAGTCTGCTTTTCCAGTTTGAAAAGAATAGAGGCATGAATAATGGCATATAATCTCTTTATGCAAATAAATTATGTCAACAAATAGTCCTGTTGAATGATAATATTTTAAAAATCTATAGAACAGAGAAAAAGCCAAGAATCATTCTTAGCTCCTGAGGTTACATTACAGAGCCGTGAGTCCAGAGTGAGGTTCCTGTCACAGACAAGTATGGGAAAAATAGGCCTTTGCTGGGTGTAGGGAAGATCTTGAAATAGAAATTAAAATACTTGAAGGAGTCTCCTATTCAGTGTGAGTGAAAATGGAAATTTCTTTAGTTGAGCATTTTGGGATGTCTGATTCGTCTTTGTTTATCTGTGAAATAAAGCCCCTTAGCAAAACTTTTAATTAGAATGGCTATGATCTGGTAAAGAGCAAGACCATATTACTGAAACTTCTCCTTAGGAAAAGAACAATATTAACTAAAATACTGAAATATGGAAAAGAGAGTAATATAAAAAGCATCATCTGTTTTTGGCAAGGTCCTGGCAGGGACATACCACATGAAAAACACAGTAAGAGACCCCCACACAGCTCTTGGTTGTCATCAGCTTCTATCATTGCCAACCTCCTTTCCCCAGGAGAAACGTGGCAAAAGTCACATTTTCTGAAGGGAATAGACTGTCAATTAATAGACTTTTCTCTCTTCAGATCTAGTGTCTTATTTGTCAAGTTCTTTCTCTGGGTCTGTTATTTTGTTTGTAACTTGTGCTATTGACTTCCTAGTCATCACTATTAGTGGTGTGCTGAATTTTCCTTTTCTCATCAACTGACTTTCCTATTTTACTGACTAGTATTTTCAGTCTTTCTGTTCACTGTCTTTCTCTTTGATGTGATCATTTTCTTTTGTTTTCTGATTTCTGTCTTCTCTTCAGTACAAACTAATCCTTTCATAACTTAACTGCTTGCTAATTTATACTTCCTATTCCCTATTCTCTCTCATTTCTTTCTGTCTCATGCATTGAATTAAAATCCAATATTTTGTTCTCTTTGTAACTTTTTCTCTTCCCTACTTTACTTTCTGCTGCTGAACTCCTTATACCTACTGTGTTGGCTTTAACCTTGGCTGGGGAGCATTTTGCCCAAAACTTAGTAATTTTTACTTGCAAATAAAAGTTTATCTGTTAATACCTTTTGTTCTTGAAAAACAGGATGCACCAATATTTACCAACCTTCAAATGTAGCAAATGCAGATACTGAAGCAGGTATAATAATTTTATTGAATAATGCAGTGTCTCCCTGCTTCTTTAAATATTTAAAATCATTTTGCAACTCTTTCCACACAGTACACAAGCAGAAAGCAATTGAGCAAAAATAGCAGTCATTAACTGTGGAGATGTACTAAGCACAGCAGGTAGTATATATGATTGAAATTCAAACTACCACTTCTCAGAAGCAAAGTCTGGAGGGGTTACAGCTTCTGCAGTAGACAGAATGCAGTAGACATGCAGTGTCTGAATACTCATTAAAATAAAACATAAGGGATGATCCTTATATCTTTATTGACATGAGCAGACAAAATTAATTTGGAACTCAGGATTGCCATACTTAGAAGGATAAAAAATCCTGAAATCCTGAATCCCTGTGAAAGAAATCTAGAATAATGAAGTTAGGTAAATATTAGTTAACTGTATTTCAAGCTCTAAAAGACTGAAAAATGACCTTTGCAAACAAGTATGTGTGACAGATAAAAGCTCCTGCATGGTGATTTGAGGCAAATAAATTGCTTCCCTCCTCAGCATGCACAGGTGCACTATATATTAATCCATTACTGTTTTTAATGTTTTATGTCTCTTGGGGAAGAAGTACAGACCTTACATTTGCAAATGGATGTAAAAAAAAAAAAAAAAAAAAAAAAAAAAGTAGGCTATTGATCATTCTCACTGGCTGCATATTCAGTTTTTGCTGTGTTAATTAGAGCAACCTTCCTTCTGCACCTCCCTCATGAAGGTCAAGAGTATCCTTTCTATCCAAAGCTTGTAAGCAGTGAACAGAGTCCGTTGAACAGACCATGAACGTGAATTTGCTGTGAAGGTCAAGCATGAGTCTTTAGTACTGAAGGGCATCACCAGAATGAACACACACCAGGGCTATTTCCAGGAATCTCAGTATTTTGGGCAGGAGTATGGGGACCCCACATAGTTGCCTATTCAGTGCTGGTCTGCTGACTTTGTTGGTGACCTCCAGAAGTTACAGGGTTCTCCAAAAAGGCTGATTTCCTGCATGCCAAAACTGAGCAGGTTTTACTGCATATAGTCTCCTAGAATTGGCATTTGCAAACTAAAACGCAACAGCTACTGGAAATATGACAATCATGGAAATTTTAATGAGGACTAGCTGGAGCATCAGCATAGAATAGTGTTTTACACAGGTGCACATGCCATTCAGATGAGATTTCTGTAAAGCACAGTACAAAAAAGATTTCCTCTTGATAGGGTTCTGTCTGCAGCTGTTGAAGAATGCTGTTGTTTGTAATACTACTTTAAATTTTCAAATATAGTCCTAGCCAGGATTCAAAATAGAGTGTGAGGAAGGAGAGAGTATATTAAAGCTGCTTAGAGTTTAGGAAGTTTAAAAAAAGAAAAAAATAAAAAAAGTGTGGACCATCAGTCTTTGAAAATTTTTCTAACTGCAAGCTGTTTGTAGTGTCCTCTATAATATATGAAAAGACTTGCTAGCTTCAGTCTGCAGCTTTGCCAGCAGCTTTCATAAACACACGTAGAAAAATAAAAGAAAAAGAAAAAGAAAGAAAAAACACCTTCAATGACACTAATTGGCTGGTTCTCAACAAACAGTCAAGGATTAAAGGTGAAG
>PTEX01000255.1:940099-1000643 GCA_003342815.1 Eudromia elegans | reverse complement strand
AAAAAAAAAAAAAAAAAAAAACAGAGCAAACTTTGATTTGCAAAGGTGCCCTGGCTATGTGTGGGAGGAAGAATGCCAGAGAGGCAGCGGGAGAAACTTCACTCAGACTTAGCCTACAGCTACTGTGCTAAAGGGTAAAGGCCTTCTAGTCCAGGGATTTCAACTTTCCTGCGTGCTACCTTTCCATTAAAAGTGATTTTTAATAAATAGTTATCAGCTTAGCATGGTGTTATACAGTAGCCTTACGGAAACCAATTAAACCCTTTCCATCTGTGTCATTTAGGACAGCATATATCAAACTCAAAAGGAAAAGTACATTAAGCAATACAATGGCAACGGAAAGCCTTCTGGATGAATTGCACCATAAATAAAAACAACCACTGCAGTAGAGCTCTTAACAAATCCTAGGCCTGAGCATAAGAAATTGCAGCTTTCACAAATCAGAAAAATGAAACTATAAATAACTGGCCCTGATGTCGTATTGTTTGGATCTGCTATCCCAGAAGAACACAAGATGGTCAATAATTGGTATGACAAATGAACCAGGCACCACAGTAGCTTTGAGATACACTCATCTCAGGTTAATCAATAAAAAGGGAATAAAATACCCAACTCCTTCATACTTTTATTCAAATACTTAGATATATATGGCCAGCTTGGAATTCAGAGTGCTCTCAACAACAGTACTATGCTTAAAAGTAGTCATGTATTTAAATACCTTACGGAAATGGAGCTTAGAAGAGAAAACGAGCTAATAAAGATTTAGGAGTCTGAGCTGACAGACTGACCCATTTTGAATTCCAGTGAGGATGTTGCTTTTCATGTGGAAACAAGGAAGGCGCATATTGTTTGTGTTTGCTACTTTCTGTTCTGTTGGCACTGCCCTCCCATAATTCTTTTCTTTATCCAAGTAAGGCTAAAGCTAAAATTCCACTTATAAATCTTTCTCCCCTCCAACAACTCAGTTCTGTCACTTAGCTCCTAGGTCGTTAGCTGAGTGGGAATCTTCCCCTTTCTTCCCCATGTTCAAATGTGTGGTCATGGGCTAGCTACAAAATTAATTTTCAAGTGAAGTGTACTTTACTACTAGGTTGGCTTCCGTGAATGAAGTGGGACAGGCTGGGTATGTCTGTGGCAAAGCAGCAACATAACCAAGGACATAAGGCATTATTGAGGCATTCAATAGAAACTCAGAGAGCTAAATAATACTGATCCTTTGTTAAGGATCGTTCTCGCTACCTGACTCCTTCACGGACAAATACAAAATTAGTATAGAAGAAGGCTTAGAAATGGATGATGAAGACTTACGTGTATGTAGACATATGATGCCTGAACCAGAATGGCCTCTGCACACCCATGGACTATTTATGAAAAAGAAGTCTGGCTTAGGAGTTGAGTATCATCAGCTTCGTTCAGCTATATTTAAATTCATGGCAGCTGCTGTATCGCATTGGATCTAGTAGTTTTTAAATTGTTGGAATAATACAAAAACAGAGTCTAAACACACCATATCTGTAATGTTATGACAGTGCAAAACCATGAAAGAATGGTATGCAAACCACACAAGCATCACTTAGAATAAACTCCAAAGACAGTGCATTTAGGAAGGTCTAAGTGAAGGCTTATTTGATTACAGCAATCTATATAAAGAAAATAATCTATTTTATTTTTAGGAGATTTATTTTTAGGAGCCAAATAGAATTTGTAAGCTGGTAATGAACAGGGAAAACAGCAGGGGAAAAACACTTCTTGTTACTTTATGTGAAAAGTGAAAATATTTTTTTAGGAGGGAAAAAATGATAAGCATGAGGCAAGGGACTCCATATTCCATTATAAGGTTTTAGATGTGCTTAAGACACTTTTCAGAACACAGTACCTATTCCAAGTGTGGGAAAAGACAGACATGTCCCCAGATTTTATGTTTATTGTTCCACCAAATATAACTTCTTAGGCTGTTTCTTCCAAATATAACTTCTCAGTCTGCTTTCTAATGAAAGTTAAAAAAAAATAGGTATTGGTAATTCAAAATTATATATTCATCTCCATTTTCAAAGAAGGAAAAAAGTTTACAAGAGCCTCTAAAATGTGTCCAGTTATTAGTCTCTCTCTATTTTCATTTTCTTCTATGGCCTCTTCTTTTTTTGAATGTTTTTTGCTTTAGAACTCATCGTTCTAAAGTGATTTATTTTTGTCTTTAAATTCAAGTTGTGTTCTGTTGTTCAGGCAATTAGAGAAACCTTGTGAAGATATGCAGTTACTTATATGTTAAGCAGTGGCTGTTCACTTTTCTGAATTACTATGTGACCTAGTGACCATTGAGGGTGTATGATAATACTGAAGAAGGGAAAAAAAAAAGAAAATGAAACTGCACATATACCTTGAAATCAGACAAAAACAAAAAAGGTGAAAAAAAGGTTATGCTATCTCTGTGACACATTTCATTATGGCCATGACAAAAATTTTCCATCCACTTATGGTGTCTACAGTTCAAGAGCTATGAAAATGCTTTATGAATTAGAAAATTTCTCTATCCTGATGAACTCAAGCATTCCATGTGCTAGATTAATGTGGGAAAAAATAAGGAGAATAACTATTATTCTTAAATTAAGTACTACTGAGATTGCAATGGATTCTTTCACTGTCTGTTTTTCCCATCAGCGTTGAAAGTTTCTGAAAGTTTTGCTCTGTTTCAAGTAGTGACATCTTTAGCTTTTCATGGTGGTCTCTTGTTTAAAGCTATATCTGTATCAGAAATCAAAAACTGAAGTGAAGTGTATAAGTCTGTTTGTTAAGTAAATACTTTGCAGGAAATATCCAAACTATTGATGTCCATTCAGAAATAGAAAGAAAAATAGCAAAAACTTTCAATTTTTTTTTTAAAAAACAAAGCATTTGTTCCCATCTACTTTATCTATCTTCAAAGGAAATCTTCTTTACAAATTGTATACCGAAGACATTTTGAAAATCAGATTAAGACTCATCATAGTGAAGGACACCCATTATTGTTTTCACAGAATTTAGCCTTCTCCCTTGGTGTCTATTTGCAATATTTACTGAGGTTCTTATGCTAAGAAAGAGTAATTTGAAGTATGCTGAGCTACATCTGCATCTTTGTAATACTGTATCTCTCTTCCTCAACAGAAGGAATTTGTTTGTTAATTGTTCATTAACAAATAAATTGTGAATTTGTTTGTGATATAACCATAGCAATATTCAGAGTATTTTTAAATCTTGGTGGAGAGAAGCCAAATATGAAAGCATAGGATCTTCTCTCTTAAATACATTCAAACGTTTTCCTATTGCATGCACAATTTCAGTCTTTAGTTTCAATGAGGATTTTCCTTTCTTGGGAAAAGGAAAGAAACTGTGCTGCACACATTTCACCATGAAATTCTTGGAGTTTTTCTTTCATTTCATAAGAAACAGATAACTTCTTAGCAACTCTGAATATTCTGCAGTCATCTTAAAAACACACTCACAAATACACATGTATGTGCACATACACACTCTCTCTCTCTCTACTAAACGTAGCCCTTTCCTCAGCTCTTTTGCTAACACAGTAGAGCTCACAAGCTTAGTAAGGCACATTTGTTGTCCGTGCACCTGTTCTATCTCAACTTCAAATTGTAGTGCTTCAAGCTGAAATAGTTTCTGTCTACTATACTGAGAGTACAGGTGTATACACTCACAGCAATACCAGTCTAGATTCAGCTGAACTCTTGAATCTAACCAGATTTCCAGGTGCTCTTTGGAGAAAATTTACATGAGGGTATGAGTGGTTCAGCTTGGTTATATCATCATTTCAAGTTCAATTTGGAGAAGTTATACACAAGAGGAAATGCGGTCAAGTTGTGCTAGAGGAGGTTCAGGTTAGATATTAGGAAAAATGTCTGCAAAGAAAGAGTAGTCAAGTACCAGAACAGGCTTCCCAGGGAAGTGGTGAAGTCACTGTCCTTGGCAGTGCTCAGGGAATGTGTAGATGAGGCACCTAGGGACATCATTTAACAGGCATGGTGGTGATCGGTTTATGGATGATTTTGAAAATCTTTTCAAAACATACTGATGCTATGATTCTGTGTGAGGTAATAGTCTAGTCTGTGATATTCTAAGCTGATTTTCCTGATGATCCCTTTCTAGTCACTTGTGGGGTAAGTTCCATGTTCTTACTATATTTTTTTTAATAGAATTTAATAGTTGTCTAGAATTTGGGCAGAACAGCTTCTCTCTGTCACTGTCTTATCAGTTGAGTAGAATATTGAGTAGCAGTACCTTTGAGATTCTCTGAATGAGCTGAAGGACAAGTCTTAAAGAAAGATCTGTAGTCTGTGTGAATGTGTTAGTGGCAGTGGCGTGGCAGATAGTTCCAGGTGGAGATTGCCTGTAGGTTTCAATTTTTGTTTTCATAGGTGCAATCTTCGCTTTCTTATCTCCAAGAAAGTGAGTCTGGGGACTGTTTCCCAAAGCAGGACTGTTAGAGATTTGGTTCAAGAAAGGGAAAGGAAAGAATAAGGGAGAGATGTATGTAAGAGACCCTAAGCCTATAAGAAAACAAATAAAAGGTGGGGAATGGAGCTTAAAATTTTAAATCCCTCAAACAAAGCAGGAAGTGAATGGTCTAAGAAGAGGAGTTGCTGCCTCTTGATAACAGGGATTTCAAACAGACCACGGATCTGAGAATGAAGTGCTTTTCTTTTACGCAGATTCTCAAGACTTTTAAACTATTTTCATTCCCAATGAAATTCAGGAGTCTGAAATTTTCCATCAATAAGGATTATTGGTGGACGACAAGTTGACCATGAGGCAGCAGTGTGCCCTCATGGCCAAGAAGGCCAATGGGATCCTGGGGTGCATTAAGCAGAGCGTCTCCAGCAGGTCGAGGGAGGTGATTCTGCCCCTCTACTCAGCCCTGGTGAGGCCGCACCTCGAGTACTGTGTGCAGTTCTGGGCTCCCCAGTGCAGGAGGGACGTGGAGCTGCTAGAGAGAGTCCAGCGCAGGGCCATGAAGATGATTAGGGGCCTGGAACATCTGCCCTATGAGCAAAGGCTGAGAGAGCTGGGCCTGTTCAGCCTGGAGAAGAGAAGACTGAGAGGGGACCTGATTAATGTATATAAATCATGTATATAAATGTATATAAAGGGAGTGAGGAGGAGGGGGCTGGCCTCTTCTCAGTGGTGGCCAGTGATAGAACTAGAGGAAACGGCCACAAATTGAGGCACCAAAAGTTCCACAGGAACTTAAGAAAGAACTTCTTAACAGTGAGGGTGACAGAGCACTGGAACAGGCTGCCCAGAGAGGTGGTGGAGTCTCCTTCTCTGGAGATCTTCAAAACCCTTCTGGACATCAGCCTGTGCCACATGCTGTAGGTGTGTGCAGGGGGGTTGGACTAGATGATCTCTAGAGGTCCCTTCCAACCCTAGCCATTCTATGATTCTATGATTAGGCAGGCAGAGACCTAAGAAAAAGAAGGGTTGCAGGTTCCCCCTTCTTCTGGAAACTATACCTGAGTCATCATTTCCTACAACTCCTATCATTGCAGGAGTTCCCCTAAATTACAGAGCTGTGCTGTATGATGCACTGCACCTTAAATTACTGGCTCATAGTTCTCTTTGTATGCCATTTCTGTTCCATTTATTGTGTGTAATTAATCCTCTGCCTGTTTATGCTAAGCTATACTGACAGTCTGGCTTGGATTAAATTCTGCTGTCTGTAATGGTAGATTTTACCTTAAGATTTCAGGATCAGCCCCCACAGTCTGCTAATAGTCTCTGCATTGTGCATATACTATCTTAAAATCAAGAAATGATAAATGAGAATACCAAATACAATGTATCTTTATCTCTCTGAAATTTGTAGTGGTGAGGGAATATTCTTTTTTATATCCTTTTATATATACATTTTTTTCCAGAATCTTTACACCCTAGTAAAATGACGATCTTAGAATGGATATAAGGAAAAAGGAAATGCATTTCTCGTGCCTAAAAATATGAGTTCTGGGAGGGGAACGTCTCCTGATCACTCATTATAAAATAAAATCTTGTATTTCAAAAGTTACCAGAAAAATAAGCTATTCAAATAAATAACATATTGCAGGGATATCACTTTGCAAGAAGTCAAAGTACATGAGTCTTTAGTATACACGATACTGACAGCAAATACTCTTTGAGCAATTATGTGTTTTCCAGGTAAAGCAGTTCTGAGAGCAGATTACTTATAGCTCTTGCACACTGTTGTGCATTTATTACTAAATGTAGTCAAGGAGTGACACCCAGTGGCTTCAAAATTCTCTCTTCATTTCTCTATCAAGAAAATCTCATTTGTATCACTTGGTCTCAAAATCCAGCTTTATTCAAAAGGGATAAATAATTTCCTGTTGAAAAGGTAGCTAGAATGTACTAGCTCCATATAGTAATCTGGAGTTCCCTGCCTGACTAACTGGCTCTGTGTGGAATCATTTGACTTCCACAGATATGGAACTCAATTCTATGCATTAAGAGATTTCTTTGAGGAAATCCACAGACATATCCACTGTGGTGAAGGCATTTAAGTTACCCTTTGAGCAATCAAGGCTTTAAAATCTGTGCTCCAAATCTTTGATCTGTCAAAGAATGAGAGGAAGGTTTTTAACCACTTCTAAAGCCTTGTAGGTTCACAGATGAAAAACACTATGTAGGTGCAAAATACTATTAATATTTATAATACCAGTAAAAATAAATGAGAGTTGGCATTAAAATTGGAGGTTGAGATGACAGCTTGACATTCTAAAAGCCAGCTGGGACTTAAACTGCCCAGAAATTCTGCCCTGAAAAAACAAGTTTTCCTATCAAACTTGACAGAGCTATAATTTTCACAGAGACTGACTTTGAAAATGCATTTTCTTCTCATGTAGGCAGACAATTTAAGAAGTCTTGTTTTGCAGTTGTTTTGTCTTGGAAATAAACAAACATGACACCTTTCTCTTTCGAATCAATATCCTGTGTTATCAAAACAGGAAAAACATTTCAGTCCCACTGTATTGATGACAGTAAGAACAAACTATGAGATCATCCAACCTTTTCAAACCTGGTTGAATAGCAGTACTCAAATTGCCAATGATTCAGAGCTTTTGTGAACACAATGTGATGTTCTCATATTAATACTTCTATTTTCTATTCTCCGTAAGAGATAAATGAATCTCCAAAAGTGAATAAAGGAGGGATCAGATCTCCTTTGAGGATACAGATAATGCACTACCAGTGGGTGTTACACAGTGGCTTAGTGATTCTGAGGGCTTGTTTTTGTTGTTTGTTTTCCTCCCCCTCACTTAGCGTCTTGGTGTGCCTGTCCTTAAGCTTCCCCCACCACAAAGAAAGACCTAACTTGCTGGAAGTGCTGTGAAAGAGACTTTGTCATTGCACTTTGAAGAAGCCTACAATTCAGTCCAAATACATTTCAATATGAATTTTCAAAACCTAAATTGCAAGTCATGGAAAACAAAAAGCACCACTACAAAATATTAATCTGCCACTGGAAAGCTGAAATAAGTGATATTCAGGAACACCTTGAAAAACAGTTAAATGATTTTTATACAACGTTCAAATAATTGGCAAAAAATACTTTTTAGTTTCTTGAGTCAAGACAAATGAATCAGCTGAGAAAGTCAGAATACATCCTTAAAATATTAGACCTTTACTTCTGCAAAACATTTATTGAAGTTCACAGTGATAAAGAGATAAAGGACTGTCCTCTAGCAGAATGAAAATATTATAATGACTAACATTTCCATGCCTACAACTTGTGATTATTAAATGTTTCTAACCTCCCTGTCAGAGAAGATAGGCAATGTCACCACTTAGAGAGGGATAAACTCACAAATCCCTACAGGTACAGCAGATAACAGAGAGGATTGGGAGTAGAGAAGTTCTGGGACCGTACACACACAGTTTGCCAGCTCCTTTACCCATTGCTCAAGTACTACCAATTAGCTCCACAAAAAAAAAGCTTAATTTCAAGAGTACAAGGGGCAAAAAGGGACAAGAGACAAAAAGAGAATGCCATGAAAATAAAGCAATTCAAAGGAACTGGTTTCTTCTCTGAATGAGGAGGAAAGGATCGATTGAAACCTCCAGAGATAGTTGGACATGCATTCACCTTCTGCGTAGACATGTAATAAAAAAAAAAAAAAAAAAAAAAAACAAACTAGAGAAATCAGTTAGATAGACAGCAAAGTTCTTCAGAGCCCTAGAAATATTTTCATCCATGGGACATTTTCATTCAGACAAGTTGCATTGTAGCTTCTCTCAGAAATATTGTCTTAAGCAACTTGAAGAAGATGTGATCCAGACTTCTTGGGAAAGACTAGCAGTTTTCTGAATGATTTTGAGGCTAAAAGAAGAAGAATAAACACTGTTCCTGTGATAAAAGCTGCAAGGCTTGCCATGAACATCAGGAAATTAAGAACTGATTTGGCCCATCAGCTCTGGTTTGTCGATACATTCAGTAGAATATTTCAGGTAAGACAAGGAATCATTGGAAATCATACTTCATAAAGACCACTTCAGCAAAGAAATACTTAGATGGGAAGAGGCTACTTGCATTACTTGTAAACTCTAATAAGCTGCTCCCACTCTGGAGCAACTCACCAAGGGAAAGAAGAGCTGAAAGGTGTCTGTCCAGCTCAGGTGACGAATAATGGCCACCAGTTTTTTCTGTGAGTGGAAGTAGTCATCTCCTTTCACTCAATCCCACCTTCTTCTACTGGCACCAGTCAATGTTCTGGGACTAGGCCAAGATAAGCTTATTAGCAAAACTTGGGGCAAGCCAGCAGTGACTGTTATCAGTGTCTGCCTTTGCTCACTAGGAACACTCTGGAAGCCCTCTTCTCATTTTCTTTCAATGCACTACCAACAGTTTGCACGAGGACTGGGAAGGCAAAAACTACCTGACTAAGTTAGTCTGTTAAAAGATACTCAACACTGAGGACTTGAAGGAGTCTGGGAGTAGAAATGCTCTTCCACAGGGAGAAACAAGAGGCAAGAGGTACCTGAAAGAACAGTGCAGAACAAATGAGCTTTAAAGAATAAAGATAAGGGTAAGGAAAACTCTTAGCAGTGGTTTTGTTTCCCCCTTTCCACTCTTCCCCCCCCCCCATTTTCCCTGTGTTTTTTAGTATCCCTAACCAAAAATAACCTCAGAAGACCTAATATAATCCATCAATGGAAAAGAGACTAAAAGCTTTTTCCTTTATTGCTCCAGAAGGAGCCAGAAGTCTGAAAGAATGACAGACGAACCCGAAATTAAAACAGTAATGTAATGGTCAAGGAATGTCTTGGGGACTGTATCTATCTATAATCCTACAATCTATAATAGAGAGTATCTAATGAACAATCTGAGTTGTGGACCTATGCTCAAATAACCAAGAGAGATTTTATCTATTACAATTTTTGCAGTTCCTGACGTGGATGAACCTTGGAGAGCCTCAGAAAGTATAGGATTTATCCTGGTATCTTCCTCCTTTTCCCACACTTATACTTCCATAAATTCCATCTGTTGCTGTCAGAGGAAGAATTAAGGGATGCAGGCATAGTTTTCTAATGAATAATTCCAATATGATACCTGTTCCCATTGCACTTTCAATTTGAATAATGCTTTGAAGCATTAATATATCTCCACCACCTTTTTTTCACCACCCCTAGCATTAAAACATCTCGAACAGTTGTATTTGCCATCCTTGACAGTATATATGAAGCTAAAAAGTTCATGAATAAGAAATGTTGAACTGAACAGTAGAGTAATAAAATCACCAGTCTGACTTGTGCAGGCCTGAGGTTTTGACAATATTTTACTATTTAACTGGTTGAATATTGTACTGCCTATATGCTATGATGTGCCAAAAAAATTTGCTGAAAATCACAAATACACAAAAGCTCTGCAATCATAGATTCAGTTGTCATTTATCATAAAAATAAATATCTGTGATTTTGAAGATAAAGTCAGAATATTTAGACTAACAGAGATACCTTCAATAGTACAGGATCAAAATGCTTCAAACATGATTTTGAAAGCTGGATATTGGGAACATTAATTTAAAATGGTAAGAATTTTAAAATTTTATTAAGCTTTTCCAACCTACTTTTGGCTGACTTCAGATTCAGTCATGCCCTATGTGACTCAGATGTTGAGTGCTGATTTGTATCAAACTGCTCAAGATTTCAGATTAAAGTCTTTCTTGGCAAATTTCAATAAAAAGTCCTTTTTTTAAATCGAAATGCACTCATCCATTTTCCTTTGCAGATAGTAAAGTGGCAGTCTATGTTGCAATTAAAATATGTCATTTATAGATGATAATTGCTTCTCCAAATGATATGATTTAGGAATAAGAATGTAATCAGAAAAAAACCTATTCTGTTTAAGAGCAGGAAGGAACATTCTTGGCCTTGAAGTTTTAAACTAAGCTTTGAGAATATAACAGATTTTTCTTATTTGTTATGGATGGAGCACTCCTGAAGAACTAGTAAAGTGGTATTGCTTCAAATTTGTGGGCCTCCTGAGCTGACTGCAGCAAATGGCAATAGATCTATGCTTAATCAAAACTAATGTAGACATTATTAATGGAAGTATTTAGTATTAGCTTAGATGATGGATGAGGGATGGAGTGCTCCCTCAGCAAGTTTGCTGATGATACGAAACTGGGAGGAGTGGCTGATAGCTCTGAGGGCTGCGCTGCCATCCAGAGGGACCTGGACACACTGGACAACTGGGTGATGAGTAACCTCATGAAGTTCAACAAGGGCAAGTGTAGGGTCCTGCACCTGGGCAGGAATAACCCTAGACATGCCTACAGGCTGGGGACCGACCTCCTGGAGAGCAGCCCCGCAGAGAGGGACCTGGGCGTCATGGTGGACGACAAGCTGACCATGAGGCAGCAGTGTGCTCTCATGGCCAAGAAGGCCAATGGGATCCTGGGGTGCATTAAGCAGAGCGTCTCCAGCAGGTCGAGGGAGGTGATTCTGCCCCTCTACTCAGCCCTGGTGAGGCCGCACCTCGAGTACTGTGTGCAGTTCTGGGCTCCCCAGTACAAGAGGGATGTGGAGCTGCTAGAGAGAGTTCATCACAGGGCTACAAATATGATTAGGGGCCTGGAACATCTGCCCTATGAGCAAAGGCTGAGAGAGCTGGGCTTCTTCAGCCTGGAGAAGAGAAGACTGAGAGGGGACCTGATTAAAGTATATAAATATCTCAAGAGAGGGAGTGAGGAGGAGGGGGCTGGCCTCTTCTCAGTGGTGGCCAGTGATAGAACTAGAGGAAACAGCCACAAATTGAGGCACCAAAAGTTCCACAGGAACTTGAGGAAGAATTTCTTAACRGTGAGGGTGACAGAGCACTGGAACAGGCTGCCCAGAGAGGTGGTGGAGTCTCCTTCTCTGGAGATCTTCAAAACCCTCCTGGACACCACCCTGTGCCACATGCTCTAGGAGACCCTGTGTGTGCAGGGGGGTTGGACTAGATGACCTCTACAGGTCCCTTCCAACCTTAAGCATTCTTTAATTCTATGATTCTATGACCAGCAGCCTAAAGTCTCCCTGAGAGTCAGCCCCAATATATCCATATGCTCAGCTCAATATGTATTATGAAGCTTCAATTATGAAGTTGTGGTACTGTTTAACATACAAACCGATAGCTCATATATTTAACTTATATTTTCGTTAGCATCATAATTAATATCTTCAAATACAGTATATTACAGCAGCATAACCTGGAAAAGATGCAGACATGGAAAATGTTAGTTAAGGACTATATCTGAGGAGAAGTCTCACTAGCTAATCTGAAAGCAGGAGGTCAGCACTTCTTAGCTCAAATTCTAGAAGAAAGTCTACACTGTGAGAGAAAGAAAACACTACAGAAAAGAAAAGAAGATAAGAACTCTGAAACCTCTACTTTCTTCAGGTGTCTCCAGAGCTAGCTTAGCCATAGCTAAAATTCTACTATCCCATCTCAAGCCCAAATAAAAATTTCCATGTTTAAATCATGTCCTAAAACCAACCTGTGCCTCCCAAGAAGAGGTCCTGGTAAGTGCTATCGTTTGTGTACTTTACACAGCCTTATTCTCTTAGTTATTATCTCTATTTCATCTCATTTCTGTCAAATAAGAGAGGTTACAAAATGGTGCCCTCTGATTCTTAAAAGCTTTCAAATGAAAACTCTAGTTCTTGCTATGACAAGCTTTGTAAGTGAATTTCTGTTTTGTGCTGATGATAGGTCAAGAGAGGTTTCCTCACCCCAGAGCATCTGACAGTAAATACAGACAGAATTTGAAAAAAGACTGCATAACTGTAAGTAGTTTTAAATATAAATATATGTGTGTACACTAACTGTTTAGTAGTTGATAGTGAAACCTTTTAGCTGCTGCATCTGGCTTCCTGTAGCTTAAGTATCACAGCATGTGAGATGAAAGTCTCCCAAGTAATCTGGAAAAGCATGAATTGTAGCATAGCAAAGAAAATAAGAGTAAGTTCTCAAAAATAAGATGGTGTTCTAAAGAAATGTGTTTTGTTTAAAAAAATAGCTGACATCCCAGTCAGGGGGCTGCCTTACTTATAGCATCCTGCAGAGGTGTTAAAGCATAGGACAAGGGGCAATGGTTTTAAACTGAAACATAGGAAGTTTCATCTCCAGGTGAGAAAGAACTTCTTAACAGTGAGGGTGACAGAGGCCTGGCACAGGCTGCCCAGAGAGACTGTGGAGTCTCCTTCTCTGGAGATCTTCAAATCCTGCCTGGATGCCACCCTGTGCCCCGTGCTCTAGGAGACCCTGCTGGAGCAGGGGGGTTGGGCTAGATGATCTCTAGAGGTCCCTTCCAACCCTAGCCATTCTATGATTCTGTAATTCTGTGTGTAAAGGTTAATGTTATGACTCTTGATTTCTTCCATATACAAGAAAATATTATTTTTAAATACATTTAATAATATTTAAAAATAATACTTTAAAATAAATTGCTTTTTCTCTCCTTTTTTGCTGTCACCTCACAGGGATTAAAGAATTTAATAAACCTATTTGATCCCCTCTGAATGAATGGATAGGAAAAAAAACCACTGAAAAAGGGAGGGGGAAAGAGAGGGCTGAAGGGCTTAAACAACTTAAAAATGAATGTGTTGCTGTTTTCTCAGTGGAAGAATAAATCAGGAAAAGGAGTACTTAAAATACTTCCTTAGATAAAGATCATATTTGAAAAACATGCAACTTCTCTTCCTTTCCAGACCCTTCTGCTGTGTGGTTCAGTTGAAAGACAAAAGTGGTGTTAGGCCCCGGAGCGAACCAGCAGGCTGTGATTGCCCTAACCAGCCTGTGCCATCTCCCTCCGCGGTTCTTCTCTGCAATCACTTCTCCCTGGCTGCCTGCAATCGATTTGCTAAGGTCAGCTCTGCTAAGGTGCAGCCATATAGACATTGCAAAGAACATCTGAAATTTGAGCTATTTCTTTGCTTTTGCATTGCAAAATAAAACAGTTCTACTGTAGAGACTCTTAGGGTCAATGCTGAGACACAGTTATTTTTGCTGATACAGAACTGTGCCTAAGGAAGACCTGTGTGAGTCCAGGCTGATGCTATATTAAATCCCTGAGTTTTTTTGGTTAAGTATACAGGTGGAAAGTTATACACAGAACTTCATCCTAAATGGAATAATGGAGAATGGTTGGGACCAAGCTACTTGCTGATTCCTGGCTAGTACTAATGATAAACTGTGTCACCTTGTTCAAATTGCTTAGAACCAAATTCTCAATATTTGCATAAATGGATTTTCATGAGAGTTAGCTGGAAATTGAGGTGCTTATGGCCAGAGAGATTTAATTGTTGGGATAGACCACTATGTCTTATTCCTCTTATTTGTCTGGTGTGATTCTTTTGTGTGTGTGTAGAAATGGCCAGGGTAGGGATTTGGGTTGTGATATCTTAAAATTATATTTGTAAACTCAGAGCATATTCAAAAGTCCTCTCTTGTTTGCCTAGATACTTGTAGTCTGTTGTACTTTATATATGCCTTTTAAGGTCCCACAAAAGAATTACAAACTCACTGAGTCTTGGAAGAGACATCTGGAGATTTGCCTAGTCCAACCTCCCACCTCAGGCAGTCACCTACACCAGACTGCCAGGATCATTTTCATTCAGGTTTGGAATATTTCCAACGATGGAAGACTACCTCTTGGTAGGTGAGGTGGACTACCTCTTGGCAACCTGTTCCAATGCTGGACCACCCTCACAATTATTAAAAAATATAATAATTATTGTGTTTAACTGGAACTTCCTACATTTCATTTTCTGCCTATTGCCTCTTTGCTATTGCCAGGCAGCACTGAGAAGACCCTGCCCCGGTCTTTACTTCCTCCCATCAGGTATTAACCCCTTGATAAGCAACTCCTAGCCCTTCTCTTCTCTAGCCTGACCAGTTCACAGATATCTTGGCCTTCCCCCATGTCAGATGCTCCTATCCCTTAGTCATCTTCATGGCATGTTGCTGGTTCATTTGTCCTGTGTAGAATTTGCTAAGAATAAGCTGTATGCATGTTTTTGGAGAGACTAGTATCTATGTTTAAGCAAGTAATAATTTTTTTCTCCCTGTACTTAAATCATACAATTTAAGTTCAAAGTGCTGAATCATTGTTTTGAATTACTTGCTGTATCAGCCTGAATTTCAGGTAGCCATTACATAATTCTATTAGCTTTGAAATGCCAGGAGGAAAAATGTCATAGCAATGCTTTTTGCCCATATGATATCTCCTATGGGTCAGCATTCCTCTTACTAGGGTTAGATTAAGAAAAAGCAGATCTGTATTTCTCAGATGAGATGCATCCTGCAAACAGTGGGTGTTTATAATGTCTGTTTCTTTGTTCTTTCTAATGGAAGATGGACATGTTACTTCCTCAGGAGAATTAATTTACAAACCTGCCTTTGTGTCTGTTTTTGCTTCTAGCACTCTAACTTTCCTTATATTACCTCTACTCTAAATTAACTTCAACTTCACCATTAAATAAGCATGTTTCTAATGACTTCCATTCTTTTATCAGTTGTGTCATAAAATCATGGGGATTTGAAAAGAACACGGTTTATATAAACAGCTTGGTATTTTTAGAGCACGGGGTCAAGTAGATCAGCTTTTAATTAGAAACAGATTAAACTTTGATCACTTCTGCAGAGCTCCCGGCATTGACTGGAGGTAATCCCTATGAGCTTTGCGGTGAACCCAGTTGAGATGTTTTGCCAGTGACTTTGCATTTAAAACTGAAGGTCGGAAAGTCAAAGCAGCACACTAAAACTAGAAAGGCTGAGATCCTACTGGGGCAAGGACACAACAGATGCACTGCAGGGAAACACAAGCGAAGAGCTGCCCCCAGTGCAGATCGAATGCTAAAGCACTCCTAAGCTCTCAAGACCAGCTCATTGATTTATGGTAATGTATGAATATATCTACTTCACTACAACAAAAAATATATAAAGCTGAGTAGCACTGAAGTTCAGATCTGCAGAATGAGAAATATTAATCTGTAGTTCTGCAGTTATTGATCTAGTTAGCTAATGGTAGCTTCAAAATGCAGTGGGGAAGATTGCAAGAGTTCAGTAATGATCTATATAGTGAGGTGTTCTAATAAACTTTGAAATAAATATGTTGTTTCTACAATGATCAACTGAATTAAATTGCTATAGCCCTATGCATGTCTATACTTCAGCCTTGCTAAACAAATTTATAGCAGCTGAGAAAAAACAACTGCAAAAATGAAATTCCTAAAGGACAGAAGCATATTTGCAAGAAATGTATCAACATTTGGCAATGAAGAATATACTCAAAGCTACAAATGAATAATGTAGATGAAAATAAAAGGTGAAACTGCAGCGGTGAAGGTATTGCTGCAAGAAATTCAACATGATAAGATGTAAAACTAAGCTTTCTCGCTATGATTAAATGTGTAAGTAGGAATCAAAACAGTAAAATTGAGAAAGCTGCTTAAGCCCTTTTGTACAATCTTTAACTGCCTCTGAAAAGTCTCTGTAAACATTCGTGCATTCTGTATTCAAGTACATTCGGGTATTTGTGCATGCACCTCGTTTAATATTGCTTAATCTTACCAAAGCCTTTTTCAAAGCAGTGTAGCAAAGAGAACAAGTCGGTGAATTGGGTAGGTTTTTCCTCAGCTCTGCAGCAGCTCAGCTGATAGCTCTTTCTCTTGCTTTCTTCCAATAGTTCTCAATACATCAACTTGTAGAAGCAATATAAGTTTATACAGTTTAATGGCATTCTCTTGTTCCTTGATAATAAAATGATCTATTGGTCTACTGGACCCTAACTGATGGACGTAATGATTGTATAGCATAAGTAAACAGAAAATATGTAATTAGTAAAGCACAAGTTTTGAAGAAGCTTTTTACTTGCCAGTTCTGACTGAGCTAAGCTCAAATCTTCGTGATTAAAATAAAAAACCCTTTCTTATTAGCTTACAAAAATAATTGAAGGTGTGTGTAGATTAACATATACTTTAGTGTAGTCCTGTCAAGGTGCAAGGAGACTTAGATAAGACTACCTGAAAGTTACGTATAATAGTTGGCAAGGAGATAGGAGGAGGAGCTGGATATGTCCAAGCTATAAAACCATTAAGCTTAGTTTGATCAGAATACTGTAGATCTTCTAAAATTAGCTGGAAGTAAAAATATACTTTTTGGGGTAGCATGTCACCAGAACGTGCTTGTCTTTTGAGTAGGAAGGAGGAAGTATGTCAGAATCAAAACCAGAAATGATTAAAACTGAGAACATAATTGAGAGTACAACACGACCTGCATACCTCTTCTATTGGGTTGTCTTCATACACCTATGATTTCCCTTTCCTTAAGCTTTTGTGGAATAATGCTGAAAAAATAATAACAAGCTTAAGTGACTTTTTTTTTTTAACTAAGCTAACTTTAAGTGTGAGACCAAATAACTGAATAGAATAAGGCCTGTTTTTAAGGTCTGCATGAAGACTAGATTCTTCTTAGCTCACTGCTTACTTTGTAACCCTTCAGAGTTATTTTGATAATGTACTTTGGGAGCATTGCTTTTATAAATATAAATATAAACATATAAATATATACATATATAAAAGCACTTCAATTCTTTATATGAATAAGTGCTTAAAAATATCAACTCTAAAGCATTAAACCAAGTATTATAAGGGAGGAAACTGATCTTTCCAAAGTGCTTTCATGGATGTATATATTTATATATTTATATTTATAAAAGCAATGCCCCCAAATTCTGAGATCTTACATAGCAATGATTCCTGGATCTTGATCTTTAAAGGGAGAGAGAAAAAATATTGAGAGGACTGAAATAGTGGAATACTCATACTAATTATCTTTTTTTATGTCCTAAAAAGACTTAGTCACTTCTGAACATGACAATTCAGTATTTTTCCCTTATGTGTAACTTTACATGTTTTTGAGCTGCAGTCATGTACGTTTTCTTGGTTACTTTTGGTTTTAAGATCTTAGTCTTGGAATGTATGCGGTAGGAATTCAGAGAGCTTCTGACACTGAACTTTTTAAAGGGGGAAAAAAATCTGTCAAAAATGTGCAAATTAAGACATTAATTTCTATGAAAAACAGTCCTAGAGGAAAAACAAATATAAATGGTAAGGTAAATGCTAAAGGCTGTTTATAGCATCTAACAATTTGCTTTCACAGAATAGGAAATTTTAAAAGCTGAATTTAGGTTGAAAAGTTCTGTCTTTACAGAAGCAGAGTTAGTTTTACAGTAAGCTTCATAGAATAACTCTGGGCAGGCAATTGAGGGTTTGTTTTTTTTAACACTCTTGCAACTATAATTTCGGTGTCCCTGATCTCTTAATAATACATATTCTAAAGGACTCTTTTTTTCACGGTGCTGTCGTTCAGACTTGTTATTTTTGAAAGCTCCAGCTCGAAGGGCGACCATCGCTAGAGGGTGCTGCACATCTAGTTTGGTACCACAGCATTTTTTTTCCCTCCAAAGGGATTTAGAGGTAATACTCTGGGTTGCAGTATGTCTAACACAAATCGTTGTTGCCGCGGTGGTGCTGATTTTTTTTTTTTTTTTTGTTATTTGTTAGATTTCTGTTAATGCTGATGGGAGTGAGAAAAGATTTTGGGGAATGACCTGGCAGTATTTCTGCCTGAAATTTTATTTTGTTTTTATTTTATTCTTTTTAATATACTTTTCTTGTGATCTTATGAGCTTTATGACCTGAACTTTACTTTCAAAGAGAAAAAAAATTGTCTGCTTTGTGACATCGTCTGAATTTGTCGTTCAGGTTTTCTGAAAGACGTTTACGTCTCTATTTCACCTTGTTGCCATCAAAATGTCAACGGATAGAGATCTTTGATTGGTTATGCTCATAGTTCTTTCCTGCTATCATTTTAAATAAAGTTTTCACATCCCAGCTGGGATTTTTGGTAATGTGTGATGTGCATGTACAGCAGTACCTCATGCTTATCATAAAGACCTACATCTATGAACGTTGTTGTGCATTAAATTGCTATGAACAGCTGCTGGCGTTTTACAGCACAAGCTAATGCCTCCAAAAAGCATGAGAATGATGATATGGTCCTGTGAAGTCCAAAAAATGTGGAGCTATAAAAATGACTAAAATCTTGCTCCTTTTCTGTCAGCACTAAAAGCTATTATTTGCTCTTTTGGGCAGATATTATTGACACCCTGAACATAGCAGCATCATGTTACAAGACACCCCAGCCAGGTGTGAGCTGCTATATCTAAATAGCATAGGATTGCTCCTGCCAAGTCATCAACAGGAAATCTAAGATACCTGCCTATATCTGAGGATTAAATCTTATATTTCAGGAAAACAGCTGTTATTTTTGTAGTTTAGGAGAGAAAATGTTCACATTTAGGCCACCACAGCTATACTCTTTTTTATTTTAGATTAATTTATGTTTTAAGTCTGAGAGAAGTGTCTGATGTGGTAAATAAATGTAAGGCTTCAGTACCCTGTTATGAAGGAGGTTTTAGCATCAATTTCAGGAATGAGTACATGCCATTACCATGAGACGCATTAGGAAGTTGGGGAACAATTTTCAGCTGCGCCAGATAGTGTTGTGATTATCCTAACCAAAGAAGAAAAAGGTAGATACACAAATTTTGTGGAGTTTTTGTTTGTTTGTTATTGTTATTTTAAGGATCCCTCTTCTACCATTCTGTACTCTCAAAATGGAGTGAAGAATCTACATCTATTCCTATTCAATCTGTAAAGCTTTGCAGTAAAGTTTATTTCACCATAGGTATGCTGAGTTCTTCTAAAGCCTTCCAGGCTGGAAAATAAGCTGTTATGGGCTCGCAGATTAAACATGCTGTTACTGGAGAGAGGTGAGGTTGGTATCTTGCTGGGTATCTTTTCCCTAAGCTACCACATTTTATTATCAGCTGAGCTAGCATGTGGTAACTTTGTGCTGACTGGTGGAGTAGGTTTCTGAAACATCTGTACTGAAACAGTTTGGTTCTTTGTGCACTGACCTGCTTTGGGGTATTCCACACTGTTTGTGAGAAAATACTGCATTGTTCTAACTTTCCTTCTTCCCCTTTGAATATATGTTTTTTCTGAAGACTCAGTTTGTTTGAAGAGCCAAGTTTGAGCAAATACGGCTTGTATTATAGTCTGAATGTGTGTTTTCCCCTTGGCATGTATATACATATACACATGCATATATATACACACATGTGTATATATGTATATATATATACACATATAGAGATTTTCTTAATATATATATTATGAGTATTTATCCCATGAACTTTATGGCAAGGTTTTTCCACTGCTGAAGCACAACCATGCTGAGATGTTTCTCCTCTCCTGTTTCCTGCTTGGCTTTATTCCCAAAGACCAACCCGTATATGGTGACCCTGCTCACTCCTTGCTTTTGAGAGGAATGTCTGACAGAGGGGAAAAAATGTTCCTCTGCTGACAAATATTTCTTAGTTAATTAGTTCTAATGCAAAACAAACAAGGATGCCTTTTTCAATAAGGCCTACATGAGGACTAACGTTCTGCGCACATCTGTTGTGTGTGTACTGAACTCAACATCCAGTAGAGGTGTCTAGACCTTTTTCTTTAAATAGTGTGCATGTGTATGCATATATATCCTCCAAAACAAATCCAAAATAAGTCTGTATCCTTTCTTACCGTCCACTACCAAGTCCAAAGGTGGTATTGCCTTACAGTAGTTGCTTTATTCCATTTCTTTTGGGTCTGTGACACTTAAAGCAGTCAAGTAATGACCTTGAATAAGAACAAGCGTCATAGCTCCAAATGTTTGTTTCCAGAGTGACTTAAGTCACTGTTTGCCCTAAGATAGCAAATCAGCTTTTCTTGTGATAGTTTTCACTTGAGTGCTGGCCTACATCGAACTCCAAATTAAGCCTGATCGGATGTAAAGAAGTAAGCTAAACCATGGTGAGGTTACAGATTGAAGGGAAGGCCTTTTTGGTGCCAAGAATAGCTGTGACAGGAGCTGCATATAGAATTGTCCTCAGTGCTCTTGGCTTGGAGGGAAAAAGGAGTCAGGTGTTTCGTGGAGACTCACCTTTGAAGAACTACCACAAAAAAGCGAATCAGCTTGTTTCATTCTTGCCACATAAATTCTGAGGAGAGTTTATAATCTATAAATGATCTAGTGGTTTAAACTCTGAACACCTGGGCAAAGCTTAATCAAAAAGGAGGAATAAAGGTAGAACTGTTCATAAATTGCAGGGGCTTGGTACTTGCTAGGAATCCAGGTTTGCTGAAGTTCAGTATCTGTGTCCTCAGATGCTTGGGATTTTTTGTTTGTTGTTTTTCTTAGGAGAACAGTTATGAGATAACTAATTCCATTTTCTTGCATTTGGGATGGAGGGATAGGTAGGAAATGCCTCCACAACTTGGAAAGCATTCATATTTTGCAACAGAGAAATAAACTGAGATTAAGAAATAACTGCTGAGAAAATATATCTGATTTGTTGAACTGAAACGGCTCATAGAAACTCAGTTTAGGATTCATATTGGTCTTTATTTTGGCAGTGTCCAATTTTAAAATTTGCCAAGAACACTTACAAATTTTCATTATGTTTCACTTTATTTCTCTTCACATAATAGCTATTCTTCAAGAAACAGTGACACTTAAGTTTCAGTCGTCAGATTTTGTTCAACCCTGAATGGTTTGAACTGATGTCTCGTGAGACGAGTCAGTATCGTTGGTCTGTTTCACTAACTGAGGAAGATAAGACTTGAGGCAGGTTTAAGACCCTCTGTGTTATAATCATGACTAATCTGTGGAAAATCACAACATAACATCTAGTTCCCCTCCCTTTGGCCACACTACAACTGATATGGTGATTTCTGGTATTTAAACCATGCATTACTACAACGCAGGTCTTTTTGTTGCAATAGCACAACTGCTTTCCTACTTTTCCGTTTCATTTTTCATGCACCAAATAGTTGATGCTTCTGGTTGTTAGGGTACAACCTGGGCTACAGGAGGGATAGATGTAGCAGAATTTAAACCTGATGCAAGTGAGAAGCATCAAACCTATTTCCTGTGTTTGCCCTGATCACCTCTCTAAGAGATCTTTTGGGATGGCTCCAACTTGGTCTGGAATCTATTAAGAAACTTTATCAGTATTATAATTCCAGCACTTAAATTTTCTCTTCCAACAAACTGATGCTATCTTACTCACCTACCTCTTCGGTATCCTCTTCCATATCTCCTTCCCCCATCTACCCAAGATAAACATGATATTGAAAAAAATATCTGTGACAGCTCAAAGCTCAGGCATAGATTTTCTTCCATGAGCTTTGATATTCATCAGCCAGTATATGAAGATCTCTCAAATAATCATTTGTAGTTTGAAAATGAACCTTATCTATCCCCACAAGGGAACTTGGACAAAAAACAAAACTGTTTATTGGTATCTGGGTCAGGAATTCAGAACAGCGATAATTGTTTCAAAATTTTTCTGTAGTAAGTGTCTTCATGTTCTCCTCAAACAGCTACCTTACTTGCTCTTTTTTGCAAAACAGTTTGCAATTCCTGACTCTTTTTTTTTAATTTATTTTAATGATGTAAATACAGTTAGCATCTTGCTTTCTGTCAGTGCAAGAGACTGAGACCATATTAAAATGGTGTAGCCTGACTGTACTTCTGTTTATTCTACCATCTACTTATTTTGTAGACGTATAAAAATTGAAAGGGATAAATTTCACAAGCTCTAGATGTTGGGATGGAGTGGTAACAGTTTAGCTGATCACTGAGGCTTAGGTTACAAAGTAGCTATGCATTGAAAAAGGTAAGGCAGTTTAATCATTGATTTTTGCTGTTGTAAAGTAAGGAAATTTTCCTGCCTATATGGGGAGCAATAATATTTTTGGTTCTATTATCTAAATGTTTTAATTCCCACTAACTTAACTTGAACAAAAGTAAGACATCACATATTCTTTCCACTCTCCAGTAAAAATGTAGTTGTATGGGGAGTTTGTTTGTTTGTTTGACTTGACTGATTATTTTTCTGTCTTTCTGTTGTTTCTCACTTTAGATAATCATTATCTCTCAGATCAGGTTTGGCCTGACTGAACTTTATTGCTTTCTGGTGGAGAATATTTTTCACACTTAGCTAATGATGCTTTGTTGGCACATGGGTATGTGTCCTAGCCTTTTGTTTTTTGTTTTCTAACAAATAACAACTGGTCATGATTCTTGCAGCAACTGAAAGACAAGGATGGTAGAGATGAGAGGTCTAAGGCATCAGAAAAAAAAAATCACATCATTAGAAAATCTCTGGAACTGTATTCTAATAGCACCTATCAAGAGGGAATGCCTGGCTAAAAAAACTGTCAGCTACTTTGGCGTGATGCTATGCAAATAAAAATTGAAAAAAAAAAAAGGAGGTGCAGTGGGGGCAGGACAGAGAAGACCAATAGCTGTAGACTAGAGATGATAAAAGACAAGAATGATCTTGGAGCAATGTAAATCAGGAGAGAACACTGCACTTAAAACTCTAAGATACCCCTGGGATGTTTTTCTTTTTCCATAGGTAAGTTTGTGTAGCATGATGGAGGAACTGGGGCAAATTAGAGACTATGCTAGCTGTATGTGCTCTGATTTCTCTGCTGTGGTTTGATTTCATCTAGTGTGCAAAATGACTGCCTGGCTCTTCAGTAAAGGATGACAAAACCTTAGAGATAAAAAAAATGTGGGAATGTTTAAGTAGAAGACTTTGTGCTGGGGAAAGTATCTGCTGTAGTTCTGTGAGACCACTCTGGAAAGCAACAAAAATATGTCATCATTGGGTACATTTTCTGAAGTACCAGCAAGGAAACTGGCCTACTGGCTTCTGCAAACATTAATTCCTGATTGCATATAACAAGTGAAAGCTTGTTATTATGAGCTTCTTTCATAAAATAAAATTTGTAAATTCATCTCCTCTAGAAATCTGAAGAACAATTGTGCAGTATTTATCACTTTTTTTTCTATTGTGAAAAGACGTTTTTGTTCTTCACAACAACTTCTGGAAGCCAAAAGGTTAAAGGCTAAATTCCTGCTATTCTTTTTCTCAGGCCGAATCTCACCCAAGAGATCTACACAAAGTGTGAATCTGATTGGAAACCCTTTCCAAGAGTGAGCTCAATTTGAGACCATATGAGAGAAGCTATGGGACAGACAAGCAGTATGAGAACTGTGAGGGAGAAGACTTAAGATTTAAAATATTCCAGTCTCTCATATATAAAAGCACGTCATAGTTCAGTTAAGTCTTTCTCACTTGCATCTCCAGCATAGGTCACTGAGTGTTCATCTTATGGGATGCTTCTTGGAAGAACTAACTTGAAAAAAATTTTTTCCCCTTTTAATGTGATAGTAAGTAATGGAGGGAAAACTATTTAGTATCACTAGAAGTGTTATCTTTTTGAAGTGTGCACAGAGCCTCCCCTCTGCAAGGGCTGTGCTAGAACCTCACAGGACAAAAAAAAATTTAAAAAAAAAATTAAAAAAGAAGGTTTTTGAAATTTAACTCATTTAACATTTTACTCATTTAACAGAGTATTTTGCTTGTTTCTCTGACTGAAATGGCATTTGCATCACTTAAATATGTTGGAATTTTAAATCCTTTTTATCTCTTAAGGAAAGACCTAATTAATGTTGAGGAAAACGTGCACCACTTGATTCTAGCCTTTTTTCCAGCTCTCTCAGCACTTCATTGTTGCAGTTACCCTTTTCAGAAGATGTGATTTGTCTCTGTGTGTCCAGGTAACTGATGTGCAGATAACAATAAGATTAGTCTTTGAACTGACTTAATATCTCAATTGGTATAACCTAAGTGCATGTTATAAAGTTCAGCTTTTATTTCAGGCAATAATAGCAAGTGAAATCTGAAGGTAACTTTAGTAACTTTATTTTTGGAGTAACTTCATCCATAGGAGGAAAGATCATAGGAAATCTGCCCCAGCCTACAAAAGCATTTTGGTGTGTTACTTGTGGAAGAATTCTTGGGATAGCCCTTGATTAAAGCACTCAAATTTCCTGCCTGTCTGATGCTCCTGTGAACAGTGTTTCAAAATCAAGAGGAAAGCGTTTCCGACAAGCTCAAAACACATTTAGAGAAAGGCATCTTACCATGATAAAGGCAGAATACTTGCCAGCTGCAGCCCCTGGCAGCTGCTCTGCTCTTTACGTGCCATTTTCTGAAAATGGTGTGTTTAGCTGCTTAGATGGCCTAGGACTGTGCTTTCCTTTCCACAAGCTCAGTTTGTCATAGACTGAGCAAATGGTCATGGTGGGATTTAGAGCACTGTATTAGCCAATAAAGTACTACAGTAATACATTAATTAGTAAAGAGGCCCCTTCATGTTAACCTTAAAACTTGAATTCAGTAAGTAATTGCAATTAAAAGGATGGTTAGAAGTATGCAATCATAATATAATCATATGATAAATTTTGTTTGCTTTTTGAGGAAATTAAATATGCCAGGGAGAAAGTAAGCATACTTTTGCTTAGTCCCTTAAGCATACTGTACACTTAAAAGCACTGTTCATACAGATAGGTGCTTGCTAACAAACCTTTAGTCATAAGTTTCCTCACTCCAATAATAAGCTATTGTATGCTGTAATTTGCTTTTGGCTTTTTGTGTTCTTTTTATTTTTTTTATTTGTTGTTGCCATGGTGCAAGGTATTGTGTCTGTGGGACAAATATTTCTTTATGTGCTTGCTGGCATCTATCAATTGATGGTGGTTAACCTTTCTTGGCTCAGAGGACAAGTCCTGGTCAGGTGACGTTATTAAACACACATCTGCAGAGAGCACTGCAGGCCCTGGGGAAGAAGGAGGCCAAAAATGGTAGGTCCATCATTGCTTTTCCACTGTCAAGAGATGCAGGTGAAAAAATACAGCGGTGAAACATGGAGTGGAAGTCTTGAGTGTTATCTACTGACCTCAGTCAGCAGAGGTTAAAACCATTCATTGCTTGCTGAGTTTTTGTATCTCTTATTTCTTAAAGAGATACTTAAATTATGTTATAACTTCAGTGAGAGATACTTTGGAGTATCACTGAGGTCTATCTACTATTACATACATGAGAGGAAAGACTCAGTCACCAGATACTTATATGGGAAACCAGGGCCATCTTTGTTCCCTCCTGGGCTGCTCCCTCCCATCCCCTACTGCATTTGTGCAGGGGGTGAGCATGCATGGGTCACTGCCTCTCTCACCGGGGCTGCGATTCTCATACTTGCTTGCAAGGAGGTGGATCAAAAGTGCATCTGGACAATTTTTGTCAACAAGTGTTCCTAATATAAATGAGGCTGGGGAATCCCGACTCTTATGTACCTGAGCTATCAAAACGGCGCTTCAGGTTCACAGCTCCTTGGCAGTCAGGCTATGGCAGCACATGATAACAGTCAGGCTGCAAACTGGAAGTCTGCCCAAAAGAGCCTTTCACTTTTAACTCCTATGATTCATCATCGTGCTTATTTTTTTAATCCATCTTTTATTGTGACAATGCTTAATTCAGAAATACAGTCAGTTCTTGCAATAAGTCTCATTAAACAAGGTTTTATTTGGAAGAGCTTGATCTGTCTAGAGACTTTGTGTAAATATGCAGTGAAATAATAGCATGTTTCATTACAACTTTCAAATTAAAAAGGACTCTGACATTTGATTGCACTGATCATTCAACTGTGATGGTCACTTCTGTGGAAACCACTTTTGGAGAGAGGAAGAGCTAGTGCTTGAAATGTAAAAAAGTCAAGATTTTACAGAATACTTGCTTTTTGGCCTGCCTTGGTTTTTTCTTTTATTCCAATTTGAGACTATCCTAAGAAAATTGTATACTGAGAAAAATCACTTGGAATTTTCTCTAGGAGTGTCTGACTGTCAACATCTGGATGCTTAAGGAAGGAAAGATGGGATTTCACAAAATCACTCTTGAAACCCCTGTACACATAAAATAGATAAGGAGGCTTGGGAAGAAACAGAAGGGAATGCTTACATAGTAGTCAAAAATGTGATCCAGTGTAGAATAAAAAGCAAAGTTAAGAAGAGATACGCACAAAACTGTATAGATACAATGAGACTGAATCACCCTAATTAAAGGGGAAAAGAATATCTGTGTTTGTAGCTTAGCAGAGGTATTTAAATGGTGAGTTGGGTGGGCTAAATGCCTTATATATAAGATACACCACTGAATAACGTGTCTTTAGTATTACTCATGTACCTGCGGGTTGTCATGCCTTGTTTTTACAGGATGCAAGAACGCTCCATGCATTCCTATGGACACTAGTCAACACTTCTAGAGACATAAGAAATGCTACTATGTGTTAAAAATATGTATTTTGGAAATGCAAGTATATGAGTATGGGTGGTTGTTCTTTTTTTCTTGTTTGTTTGTTTTTGTTTTGCTTTTATATAAACAAGGAGCCATGCACACAGGGGCAGGGAAATAAGGAAACATCAGATCTCTATGTGTATTATACTGTCTCAAAGTGTTTTTCTTTCCCTTTTTTATTTTTTTTCCTCTTCTCTCTTTCTTGGCAATAAACAGTAAGAAGAAATATGGAAAAGTATGTAGTGAAGCATTAACAGCATTAACAAACGTCCCCTAATAGAAGATGTAGCCTACCTTTGACAGCCCTTTGCAACTTAGGCTATCAGTCAAATGAATAAATTTCTAAATATAGCTAAAAGTTAATGTGCCTGCCTAAAATATTTCACACTTGTGAGTTAAGGCCTCAGTGTTTCTTGGAGAAGTTCTCCATTGCTGTTGCTTCTTAGTGGCTAGTGCCCTTGTCACTACCTTACTGCACTCCACTCTGACAGAAAAATAAGGTAGCAACAGAACTTGCTCGGGTAGGAACAGTAGGAAAAACATCTTTTTTTTTTTTTTTTCCTTATTTGTATTTTGGCATGTTGGGGGGTGGGAGGGGTCTTTTTTTTTCCTTTTTCTTTTTTTTTTTTTTTTCTTTCACAGAATGATTAAGGTTGGATAGGACCTCTAGAGATTGTCTAGTCCAACCCCCTGGCACAGGGTGACATCCAGGTGGATTTGAAAGATCTCTAGAGAAGGAGACTCCACAACCTCTCTGGGCAGCCTGTGCCAGGGCTCTATCACCCTCACAGGAAAGAAGTTCTTCCTCACATGGAGACGGAACTTCCTGTGTTTCAATTTGTACCCATTACCCCTTGTCCTGTCACTAGATACCACCAAAAGGAGTTTGGTTCTATTCTCTTCACATTCTCCCCTCAGGTATTTGTACTTCTTAAAGTACTCTCTCCAGAAGTTTCATGTCTCTGTTTTACTGGGGAGCTCAGAACTGCACACAGTACTACAGGTGCAGTAACTCCAGGTTCCTTAGACACTCTGCTTCTGTTGACATGCTTTAAAAAGTAAAATGCAAAGAGACTTTTTGTATATAAGCATCAAAAACTAAGAATGCAGTCCTAAAATTCACTATTAATCAAATTGACTGTTCCTTTCCTGTAACAAATGAACATCATAATGGGAGGAGAGGGAAAAAAAACCCCAACCCTCTTTATGTGGTGTTACAAAGGAAGGTTAATTCCCCAAACTGAACAAGGTTCTTCTTACTGAAGTGAAAGACCTGCTTTTAGTTATGCTTTATATGCTTAATTATGTTTGTTTAGTTATACTTTTTATGCACATCAGTGTAACACAAGACAAGAGAGAGCAACAATTTTGTACTCCCTTTATAGTCATCTGCTGTTTTGTGTGGCTTTCCTTATTCAGTTCCCCAAAACTGTAGAGGCAATGGAGCTTTTCTTCTGGCAGAGAGCTGTCTGTCTGTTAGCAGTACATCTGAACATATGTAGCTTGGAATCACCTGGAGTCCAACCAATGAAACTATTTAGCCAATGAACTGATCGGATGATTTGTTTGGTATCTGCAGCTCATTTGGCTGAAGTGCCTTCATTGAAAACTGTTTCATAAAATAGCCTAAATCTCAAAAGAATTCTTACCCTTCTACATTGCTAACTATCTTTTATTTTTTTCCCTTTTTCTGAAAATGAGTGGGTATAACTATTCCTCTAGAAAGCAGCTAAAGATATATTCTTTCCACCTTACTCAAAACATTTTTTTCTGTTGTTGTTTTTGCCTAATTCATTTATAAGGTCTTTTAAAAGAAGTATCACTCAGGTTTATAGAAAGATTTTGTAATTAAGAAGCAAATGATTGTTGCTTTCTTTCTTTTTTTTAAAAAAAAGAAAATTCTTGCGCTCCTTGAACCTTTTCTGAAAACTTAATTCATGGATATTTATAAATGTTTGCTGTTCAAACATGCTGCCAACAAGCTTGATGCACTTCTTCTCAACTTATCTGTATTTTTTGTGACTTTCCTCTGACTGCCTATAGATATCTTGATGCTTCCCTTCTGCTCTTTTTGAAATCAATAATTTGCCAAGGTTTTCAGCAAACTGTTTATCTATGAGAAGCTTAACCTGAGTAACCTGCAAAGACAGGTATCTTGGGGCAATATAAAGTAGCTACCATCTGCTCTGCCTCTCTACATCCCATTAAACAGCAACAGCATTCACCCTGCCTGGAAAGATGGAGCTGCCCTGCACAGATGCTGCCAGTGTTTGCTCTCAGTTATGTGTCCGGTGTGACTGATCCTCTAAAGGACTGGGTTGCTCCTAAAGGGACTGTATGGCTTTAGATTGTGTGCTCCCAGCTCTGGAGGTACACATCCTATAAAAGAGAACACTAAATTTGTATTAATCTAGAAACAACAAAAAGTTTGAGTTTTGTTTGTTTCTTTTTAACTGCTCCTGTTAGTTGAGGTATTACATGAATTTTAAACTGCACAGCAAAAGTGATGGTGACTTCTCTCTTTTTGGAAGAGTAGTAAATCAGACAATTTTTTTTCACTGGTTTTCACTGGAACTAATCTCACTAAATGAATATGGGGCTAGGGGAAACAGCAAAATTTTATCCATTTGCATTTCTTATTAGTTAAATTATTTACATGCAATAAAGTGATTGCAAACTACAAAAAAAAATACAAAAAAAAGAGAAATAACCTGTGGGGAAAAAAAGACTATTTGTGAGATCTGCAAGAACCATTTGTTTAAACCAGTTGAGCGGGTTATATTTACAAATGAACCTTCCTTTGAGTTGTCATTTGGTCTCAGACCTAAACAGTGGGTGAATGTGCATTTAATAAACAAAGCAGGGAGGCAACTGTGAGCATCCTCACAAAAAGTATCTTTGAGAGAAGCCAGGGTCTTTGAGGACTGAGATCTAGGCAACAAACTATGATAGACCTTGGCTTCCAGAAAAGATGGAAATAAATTTCACCAAAGAAATTATTTACTTTGACTAAACACTATCCTTTAGTCCCTACCTAGTTACCACTGAGTCAGGTTTTAGAGAAGAAAGCCCAAAAAGCTTTTTTTTTTTTTTTTTTTTGAGAACTTCACAATGTCCCACCATGGTTGTACACAGAAAACAACTTGTGTCATGTATTAGCATAATGGTACTGAAAGGAAAAATCTTCAATTGATGTATTCCTCTGAAAACTGTGTCACAATACAGTATTACACTTAGACTACTTAAAGGCCTATGGCATTCAGACCTGGTCTAAACAGAAATACTGGTTTTCTATTCAAGTGGGGACCATGCACATTTCATAAAATTAATGAATTTAAGATAGGTTTTAACTTTCTCATGTCCAATGCAGGTAGTAGCATATTTGGAATAAAAGCCTCTGTGACTGTATCTCTTGTCACTGGTGCCTTCTTTCCTAAAGCTAGTTAGAACCTCTTAGTTTGTTAGTATTACATCTCTTGATAATAGTGTGATGGAACAAATGAGCTGTGTGTTAGCAATCTTGGCTTAAACTCCTTTCAGTAGTGCTATTAACTTGGTAAGACCTTATTACACTGTAGCAATTAGGAGTGAGTGAATACAAAGGCACAATACAGTAACAAATTACCTAGAAACTCCTACTTCTTCTCTGGCAGGGGCAGAAGTGAATTTTTTTTGTTGTTGTTTTTTTTTTTCCTCAACAAAGGAAATAATTCTGTTCTTACTCAGGTTATATCTTTCAAAAAGCACTTTACAGATCATTAAAAGGGAGGCTATTTGCAGCTAAAGCTATAGCATCTCTATAATCCATACTGATGCATATAGGCGAATGAGGTGGTTTTGTTGAATATAGAATCATAGAATGCTTAAGGTTGGAAGGGACCCCCAGAGGTCATCTAGTCCAACCCCCCTGCACACGCAGGGTCCCCTAGAGCATGTGGCACAGGGTGATGTCCAAGCGGGTTTTGAACATCTCCAGAGAAGGAGACTCCACCACCTCTCTGGGCAACCTGTTCCAACATCTGTCAGAATAGTTATTATACAGAAAATGTAATAATATAAACATTTATCTCTCAGTCAACATTTAAATTTTTTTTCTATTTGTTATGTGGAGATAGAGCTTTTCAAATATTTGCTGTTAAAGTGGCAAAATTTCTGGCAAAATTTTAGTTAGTTAATGGCTGAATATTAGCAACAATTTAAGGAGTTAATTGAAAATATTACTCTAAAAAGCATGAAAGTAAAAATAAGAATTTAAAGAATATATGGGATTGAGCATAAAAGTAGTTCATAAAGATCAAGCTTCCCATGACGTGAAGTGCTGCAGAAGAACAGGTATGGAAAAAAACCCAGTAAAAATTAGAGCCTCTGCCTGAACCAGACGCTCCAATGTAGCATGTGAGTTTATCCCTATCCTAAGATCAAATAATGTCCTACTATGTAGAACTTCCTACCACCCATGAATATACTGAAATAAAATGCTAAGTCAGGCTCCTCCTGTGCCTGAGAAAAGAGCAATTCCTCCAGTAAAGAGCCTGCTTTTACCCAATACCTGCTCATACAACAGTGAATTTACTTTAGCACAGCTATAAGAAAGTTTTGGTGAGAAAATTGTGATAATGAGAAAGACTGAATAGCCTGCTTTCCTTCCAAAAATAAAATTTTGAAGTATATGAAAGAGTAAAGAAAAATTTAATATCTTTTGCAAAAATTCCTTGCAAACTTACTGTGATAAAATTCATATAAAACTGCCATTGAACTATTCCACAGTTGTTTCATAAACTATAAGCTTTATCTTTCCACTCCTGATTGATTGCTCCCTCTGAGACAAAGAGCTCAGCAGCATGTTTGACCCTCAGTTTTTTTTTCTCTTATGACAATTCCAACCTTGAGTAGAGAGTTGACCTCAAGCCTGAGTACTGCTACAGTGAAACTTAGCTGAAAGTGGGAGTTGAGTTAATATAATACTATTTTAATAAACTCTGTCAATGAGTAACAGAGCAGTTGGCAATAAAAACTCAGTATGAAAAGCCGGCCTTAAGATCCAGGCATTACATGCTACTGATGAAATAAATTCCTTCTTGTTAAATGTTATACTGGACCCAAATTGTATAACACCATTAAAGATTCATCTCTGACCATGAATAGGTATTGAATTTTAAAGAGGAGGCAGGAAGATATTATATAATGACTGAAGGCTACTGTTTCAGTGTCTTGTTCAGGCACTGCTAACCAGCTGATTACTTATGTCCTGTGCCAAATTACGTAAGAGCACATTGAAGAGGCAAGAGATCATTCTCAGCACTTGAGACTGTTTTCAAATACTGAAAAAATCTTTGGGACTTGGAATAGACTTTTATTCTTTCTTAGTCATTTCCAATTTATAATCAAGGGGAAGAGCTTCTATTTATAAATGTAAAATAGTGATGTTGAAATGTTAAGGGTAGCGGTGCTTTTAATTTGGTGGAAGCAGAAGAAATTTGATGCCACATGCTTCTAGTATTTTTACTCTTGTAATGTAGTCAAAAGTGTACTAGAAGACACAGAGCATTTTTTTTTTAAAAAAAAAAGAACTATAAAAGCATAGCACAGGAAGTTAGGAAATCTGATGCATTTTGTATTTGCATTCTATTAAAAAAAAAGAAAGAGTATCTTTTCCTTCTCTGATGAGAATCTCAGTTCTTCTCTGTTAATGACCTTAACAAATAAAGCATTACAAAAAAAGTAAATTATCGCTTGTTTTTTTTCAGCTATTGGTATCAAGAGAAGACCATAGAACACTGAAGCCAGATTTTGGCAGGCACACGTCTTTAGGATCAATTACTGGTCAGCTTACAAACCTCCCCATGGTTTAGGAGCAAGACTAAATTAAAATGTAATTTACATTTAATTAACTTAATTGAGAATTGCTGATTCTAGAAATGAAACTGAGTGCTGCTCTTCAGAGATACCTAAATATGGATACTATAAGTACTCAAAATCACTTCTGTGTAAACCATATCAGGCCAAAGCATAAGGGAAATTATATGCAAAGCTGCAGGGCTGATTAGGAAAAGGCCAGAAAAAGAACGTTGGGTCTCATATCTCTTCATGTCCACACTTCCAGATGTTTAGATGCTTTTTTTTAATTATTATTTCTACTTCAATTGCAGGAAGTAAAATATCTTAGTCCAGCTACTAAGCTCTGAAAACTACAAAATCTTCCATTTCTCTGCCACTTGTTTTCTTTGTCAGGAAAATAAACCAATCATTTCCTTCATAATTGTGTGCTGTGGCTATATTGTTGGCTAGCATGAGCCTTTGGATTGTTTTGCAAGGCGCAAAGATTTTCTTTTAGAGGTCTAGCTGTCTTTAATCTCCTGTTGAAGATCCAAAGACTTGAGACTTCAAAGGATGATATCGGGCTGCTCTTCATCTTATGGAAAAACTCATGATTGGCACATGCAGTAAATCTTCAAGTATCTTATTTTATTACATACCACTCTAAAGAACAATTTAGCATCTCAAATCATAAGATATTATAGAGCAACTAAATGTAGCATCGGCCTGAAAAAAAGCCAAGTGTTCATAGTGTTGATTCTGCCTCTGTTACTGATCTTTCTGCAGAAATTTACTTATTTGTCTTGGCTCATTTTCTTCATCAATATAATGGACATGATTGTCTACACTTGTTCTAAACCATAAGCTTAGTATAAGACTTAAGGTATTGATTTAACTTGCAAAGCAAATTAAAGCAAGGAGATCTACTGGTGAAAAGCATTATTTTCAGTATAGTTGTATTAACCTTTTAAAGACTGTGTGTGCTTATTGAGATAACAAGAAAATGAGCTGGAGATTAAAAAACAGAAACAGAGATGGCATTGCCATGCATCTGCTTATAAATTGATAGTGAAGAATAGAACACTTAAACCAGATTTTTCATTCCCTAGAAAATCACTAAGTACCAAATCTTAGAGCTTCTATAAAGCTAGCACTTCAGGAAAATCACAATATCCCTAAAACTTACAGATAGAGGCAAATAACTCTCTCTTCTTAGGTGAATTTATTTCTAAAGGGTTGCATTTTCACACAGATATCAGAAGTAGTTTTGTTTTTTAGCTGCTTTACACAGAAATGCTTCTCTGACATCTTTAAGCTGCTCTTGTTTTTGGTTCAAGTTGTCTTCCAAAACTTTACAGAGTGAAAGATTAGGAATGCTATCATGCTAATAACATATTTTTCTTTTTTTTTTTCTTTTTTTACTTTTCCAGGTGCCTTCCACAGTATGTTGCCTCTTTCTGCTCTATTCTCAGCACTTAAAAGCTATTAGACTTGTTTGAAACAGGGACTCTATCTGAACAGATGCACACAACACATAAAAGCGTGCTGGAATGTTTGATGGTAGCTTCTGGTGCTTTGCTTTAATGTTTATTTTTAACATGAAATAGTTCTGCAAGTTCATTTGTAGCTTAAGCACTGTTTTCTCAAAGCAACACGATTAGGTCTGACCCTTCAAGGAGTGAGGAGAAAAATATGATGACATGTACTTTTTAAGATGAAATTGGTGTTGGCAAGCTGGTAATTCTGCTTTGCTTTTCATCACATGTTTGTGCAGGGGTATGTCGCTGTGCATTTGGAAGCCAGGTTGTCATAAGGATTGCATCTTCAGACCCAAAGGTTATCAAAAACTCCTTTTTTTTCAATAGTTTTTCTCACCAAGTCTTCTTGTGTGGTTATACTGCTGTAAGGTCCTGGGAGCCAGCAGAGATGGCTTTGCATCATTTTATAGCCTTTTAAGAGTCATTTTGAGCTTCAGCATAGCTGAAGAAATACAGAAAGAAAAACACAGTGGCAGCTGGGGTCTTCCCAAGGACCGCAGAACTTCTCCCATGGTGCTTTCCCTCAACCATGAGAGGTGAAGAAGAGTAGTCACTTTGTCCTGGAGCCACGTGGCAGCTCCCTTCACTCAACAGAGAATCATGGATTGCAGCTTACAGCAGTTTTCCAGTTCTTTGGTGCCAAGGCTGGAGGAGAAGGAGCGAACGCTCTAGCCCGTTATTTCCAGCCATGTGGAAGGACTGACAGGAAACATATTTAAGCAGATGTCTTCTGTGTAAACAGAGTTGTAGTGAGTCATCCGCATGCCCTCGGGCGCTCGGAGAACCAGACAATTTCTCACTGGCTGCTCACAGTTTCATGCTACATGCACGTTCCACGCTGTTAAATAAAAGTCAAATCTTCAGCTGGGAGAGGTCAGCAACACTTTGCTAACCTTGTTAAACTGCCATTACTGACGATCTGGCACAAGAATGTGATGACTGGTATTAACCTCTATCTTATTTCATATAAAAAATTGCCATCTGATGCTGCAGTGCAAGTTACATCACTGCAGAAACCATTTGGGCCACCAGCACTTGTTGTCTTCAAACAGCCCCCGCAGACAAAGGGCATTTTGTGAGCTGGCTGGCAGCCTGTGAGGTACACACGCAGCTGCCCCTAAGGTGCCTTTCTCCTGCTCTGTCCCAACACGCAGCTCGGGGACTGACTCAAAGTGAATTAAAAGAGCAACATGTTCTCTGGATTAGCATTTCAGTTGCTAATGGTAGCAAGCTCCTTTTCTTTCTCTTATCTAGGTATCAAAATAATGTATTTCATCAGGTAAATCATGATCTTGCTGCATTTGAGAATCTTTTCCAGCAGCTACTCACAGTAATTAGAAAGTTTCCCTTTTCCAGACAGCCTATTGATACTTGTCTGTATCTTCCTTTTCTTGACAGTAGAGAGAGAATCTCTTCTCTTATAGTCCCTATTAATGCCATCTAGTTGATCCATCTTTGGTGCTAAATGGAATTGGCAAAGAAGAAAATGTAGTCAGCTAATGATTTGGCCATTGCATGAAGGTCAGGAGAAATACTTGCACCTAACTATAGCCTGCCACTAGGCTTGGGTATGAAGACAAGGTTTCTATGCAAGCAGGAACACAGCAAAGCATCATCTTATGTATTTTCCTGGATGATGGCAAACCATAGATTTTGCACATCTGCTGCATGTTTCATATACCTGATAACCTGACATCATGAATCGACGTGAAGCCATTCCTGTGAACAAACATTAGCTAAACCGGAATATATCTCAAATGAGTGGGATAAAGAGAAGTTTAGCAGTAGCAACTTGTGTGAGAAATATTAGACAGAAATATTAGACAGAATTACAGAAAATTGTTTCTGTAATTCCTTCTAAACTAAATCACATAAAACTGCAGAGCTGGCCAGATTAGTGTAATTTTTTATAAGCATGCTTTCCTCATCTCATACAAACAACTCAATTACTTCCTTATAAGAGAAGTATTTTTCCAGACTGTCTTCCTACTTAGACCATAAAAATAGTTCTAATCAGATATCATTTTTGCTCATGATTATTAAACCAGGCTCTCTAAAGACAACACTGATGTTAAGTATATTTATAGAGGAGGATGACTTCCAAGATCATCCTGCAAGTGCTGCTGGCTTTTTTGGTTTATTTTTTTTTTTACATATTACTTTTTTGATTAAGATGCATCCATTTTAGCAGGATAGCTCATATTCTGCAAGTAGTTGGTTCGAGTTGCTCAGAATTGTGGGTTGTTTAATGTAGAGTCAAGAATAGAGTTGTGTCTTCTCAAAGGAAACAAGATTTCTGATGTCCACCTTTTTATTCATTACAGATTAATCTTTAATAAAAGAACTTCGAACTGTGTAGAAATGTTGATACACTGTCCCAGTTGCTGAACTGCTAGTAGTTTTTTCAGCCAAATGGTAAAGAGTTCTTTAAAACACAGGTTACTTCTGTTGCTCAATTTCAGGCTACTTTAAAATCGTGGAGGGAAAAAAAATCCAAAACTGATGGAGAAATGATCTCATTTTCACTTTCAGCTGAATCAGATATTTCTTCTTTGATATGTCAAACTCCTGCATCCTTTGACTTGCAAATGCACTTCCTGTATTGGAAACTGAAATCTTGCCACACGAGAAGACTGTTTGTCCTACTATACATACCTAAATTTGCATTGTTACCAAGGGGAGAGGGGAAAGAGTATAGTCAGTGTAAGGAATCTGTCTCTTGGAAATCTGCATTTCTGGTTGATGCTTCCCAATTTTTCATGAAGCTAAAAGGAAGCTATTTCATGCATGTTGTGCATATCTACTTTTGCAGTCCAATGCAACATATCAGAGGTTATCTGTGTGAATACCTAAAGCAAGTGTGCTTTCCTAACATTACTGGGGAATGAACTCATGTGGCTTTCTCTCAACATTGAGACAGATGCAAAGAACCCAAGATCCAGACACAGCTTTCCTTTCTTCTTAATTTGATCTACTAGGAAAATGGGAACAGTAATGCTTTCTTGCCTGTTACTTATGAGGTGTGTTGTGAGAACAGGAGGGGACAGGTATTGCTGCTGTAATTAGTAAATGTATAATATTTCATTCCTATGTATAAGGTATTCCTTCAGTTTATTCCTTGGGTATGCAACCCAAAAGAATACCAAAGTTCTCACACAATACTGTGAGCAAATGTATTAGATGTATTGAGGTACTTGGGGGTTTTTAAAACATGGACCTGAATGCGTGGAACAGTGACCTCTCTATGTAGTGATGGACTGAGAGCTTCATCCTTATGATCTATACCATGATATTAAATACTTCAGTTCTCACAGAGATATTTGAGCTCGCCCTTTTTTTGTATTTTTTTTGGAGGGGTGGGGAGGGAGATTGTTCATTTTTTGTTTGTATTTTTCTTCTTCGCATTTGACAGCCATCAGTATTAAGGTTTTAAAGTTTTATTCTGATTCTGAAGCCAGGAAGCATGGAATTGGTGTTTCTTGCCTAGGATTTGTTTTCCGTTCATACTGATGACTAATAGGGCTTAGTGGTTTTGATGCTTTCCTAAAGGAAAAAAGTTTCAAGGCGCAGAGTGCATTTATCCTGAATAGTGTCTTGTTCAGTGAAAACTTTAAAGACAATGTGATTATTCATAGAGCGGAGTGATGTTTTGAGTCAGTAATTCTGGTTTTTCTCACATGAAGTGTTGGCCAACTGACATCTTCAATCACTGAGCATCAGTGATACATGAATGGTATATGAATAAGTCTGTACAAATAATATATTACACAAGTAGCTTGTGTCTTTGAGCATTCTACAAAGGAAACCACTTTATAATACGCAAATTAAAAAAGTTAATGGAAACAGAGCAATATACTGTAAGAATGCTGAATAAAAAACAGAAGATGGTGAAGTTTCAGAAAAACATCTTTTCTGTATCACAGGGCTATCAGTAAATTCTCTTAAGGTTTAATCATTTAGTTCATACAATGTTCATGTGAAAACAATTTAAGTAAGATGTGCTATGTTGACTTTGTCTACCACTTAAATCACATCAGTTGTGGAACCTGTTAACTGTACTACAGTTAACAAGAGAACAATATAATGAACAATATTTATCTTTAAGCTGTTTGGAAATCAGTTAACAACTGCTACATTAACTAGGAAATATATTTGGTTGAAAGATGTTGGTTTTGATGAAAAAAACACCCAAATGAGAATCCTGGTTATAGAATGAAATATAAGGACAAAAACTTGCAAGATGGCCTTGTCAAAAAACGAAGTTCTCCAGCAATTTGGGAATGCATAAGTACATTTGATTCAGAACAGAGCAGGGCTTAGAAACAAGGTTTTCTTTATTACTGTTGAGAGTCCTGAAGAATGGCCTGGTTAATACTATGTGCTAGGATGTATCCATCTGTGTGGTTTCCCCTACAGAACTGAGGGGGAATTAATTTGAGGATCAAACAATACTGTGTTTGCTATACTTTTGCAAATTTTTAGTAACTGCAGTTTAGTACATTGAAATTAAGGTAATTCTCATCCTTAATAGGATGACTAGAGTGACAACTTTTGATTAAAAGTGCCACAGTTTATCAGAAAGATATGCAACTGGAAGCAACCCTAATTATATATAAAACTCAAATGTCATTAACACATAGCACGTACATTATTAAAAATCTGTAATTGCTTGGAAATAGGGGCCCAGCTCTGTCAGATGTAGCTATTTGCCTTCCTCCTATATATTGTGTTCTGGCTGCTGACTATGAGGGTCACTTCCACTGTACAGGTCATAATAAGCCCTATATATGTATATATAGGTTGGCTTTGTGAAGATGGGCTGTAAAGCAGCAGAAGGTCCTTGGATTTTTTTAGCTCAGATTTCTTTTTTTCCCCCACTTGCTTGTTTCCTCAGTAGTTTCTTAACAGAAATTTAATAGTCCATGTTGAGATGCTTACCCACCTAGTACAGTTCTGATGTTACCTGGCTCATAAAATCCAGAAGTAATCTAATCACTTCGTACAGAGGTTTGCGTTTATGTTATGATTTTTTTTATATCCTCATTTTTAATAGACATACTTGAATTAGCACTGCCTTTAAGTCCCTCAGAATATGAATTTCATGTTTATTTGTAAATTGGGAAAGCTGCCGAAGCCTGTTTTTCTGCCCATGAAAGCACAGTATAATGGCAAAGGACAGAATGGGCAAAAAAAAAGAGCTGAAACAAAGGTCTGGTTTGTCATAGACTTGAATGAATTTTCTTCCATTTCCTAGACTATAAAGTAATTTTTTTGGCCTAATTTTACTTTACATCTTCTTTGGACAATCTTCCTTGACATTTGATATAATTGAAATTCCAAGGGCATTGGAGAAGACATTAGGTCTTTAGGTAAGTGACCTGACAAGAACTTCTCACAGGTCTTCTCACTCTGTCTCAGTGTTGATCTGGGCAAAAATTTATTTATCAGCTGTGAAGAAGTCCTGAGGCAGATTTTCACCCTATCTTTAGCTTTCTCAGGTATGAGAATGGCAGATTCCTTTATACTTAAAGAAGAAAAATTAATTAAAGAAGAAAAATTCCTTTATACTTAAAGAAGTCTTCTTTGGAAGACTGAACTTTCTCTATAAGCCAGCATATCAGAATGCTCTGAACTGAACTCCATCTCCTCAAGGCAATTTCTGAAGAAAGAGAGGATGAACTTAGTTAACTAAGTTAAATGCCTGAAGCTAACAACCCCATAATACCACTAATTTCACTAACAGCTGAGAGTATTAATTAGCTTTTAAGAAGGATTCAGGTCTTTGAAGGCTCTGTTATTGAATAAGAGCAAGATAACGAGGCAGCTACCCCACAGTAAACAAGCCTCACTTGCAGAACACTTGCATTCTACAGGTGCTTTCTTTTCTCAGTGACAAGTACAGCATATTTCATAACAGCAGCCTGAACTAGGTTTACTGGAAAGACCAATACGATTGAATATGAACTCTGCAGTCGCTGCCAAGCCAAAGCATTGTTATAGGCCAAGGTCAGTGAGGGCATTACCCTTCTCTTTGCTAGCTAAATTCCCTTCTCCCTTCTCTAATAGACAGTAGCTGTGGGAACACAGGTTTTGAAAGGATCTTATAGTCCAGTAAATGTTAAACAGGCTACAGATCGTATTGTTTAAAACTACTTTAAAAGCCTACCATAAATATTACATTAGCTATAAGCATATAGAGTCTTCATTCTTACTGTTAGGAAATATTTTTAAGAGGAATGAGGATAAAATGAAATTATATCAAATGCTGTTGCTGTTATAAACTCTTGCAATCTCTCTAAAAGTGTAGCAGGGAAAAATGAAAACAGCATTTTACAACTGTAGAGAGCCTTAAATGAGAATCATTCTTGCAAGCCAAGTATTTTAAGGAGTAATTTTGGTCTAGAAGTGACTTTGCTGTGCCATTGGATACTTTCAAAATATCCTTTTAGGCTCTTTCCCTTTGGGTCTTGGGAGCTGTGATCTGCACCTGAGCTGCCTCCAGGGCCAATTGCTGATGGCACTCACAGGGCAGCAGAGAGGGTGCCTTGGGGCTTCACACACAGACACGTGTGCGCAGGCACTCTCGCTTTTCAGTCACTGCATAGGCATTTTGGAAAGACTGTAAGAAATAAGTTGAAAGTATTTCTGAGACGCAGATATTTTTTTCTTTGTCCAGTGAAGAAATCGGAGTACATTTCTGTGGCCCTGTTACCAGCATGGTGTTATCAGGATTAGTCACTGCTGAAGAGTTTAAGGGTCATAACACAAATGATCCTACCCAATGACTGCTGTCTGAGGGTTGATCGACCATTACCTGTTAATTTTGCCTCCATATTTGGTGAGTGGTCATCTTCCTGGAAGTGTATAAGTAAGCAATGTTTCTGTGTAGATGAACAGACAGCTACAAGCTTCACTTTTGCCTGATATGGCAAGGTGCTTATCCTTGCTGGCAAACAGCAGCTGCCCGTGCGGAGATGATAGTTCTGAAGATGACAGTTCTAGTCTTGTTTGTCTCTATGCAACAATATAGATATTTGCGTAATTTCTGTTGAAAAGCATTATTGATGTTCTTGATCTGCCATGGTACCTTAAGTGTTTGTATAGGGTAAAATGTAAGGTAGAAATGACAATCATCCAGGGACTGTGGCTCTTGTATTCAGACAATATGCTTCAGAACCCAAGTTCTATCTTCAGAAATGGGTGCTTCAAAATTAAATGTTCAAACATGAGCTGAGTGTGGTAGGATATCTACACATAATTTTATCTCAGTGCTTTTGGGGAATTTTTTTTTTTTTTCTGTCAGTGGGAATTTGATACCAAAGTTTCTTGCATATTTGTTGGAAATCTTACTGTGAGGCTTATCTACTTAGGCATGTATTCAGGAAAAAGTGAATTTCTTGGAAGAATTTTTTTTCTGACTGGAGATGGGACAAGGCTACGTTCCAAGCTTGCAATCTTTTTTTTTTATTATTCTACATAGTGCAACATTTACAGAAGAGTAATAAAAGAAATGTGCCGAGTGTGAACAGCAACTCTGTAAAGAAAACTAATGTCAGGTACTGTCATTGACTCATTGATATTTCAGATATGGGGCACTTGTCTGGCATAACTATAGTGACATTTTCTGAGAATAGGCAGTATGGGCCTTTATGAAGATGATATATGAGAAAAACAATTTCCATAGTCTTACCTTGCTAGCAAGAAGAAAAATTATGTTAAGCTTCTATACTTAGAGAATTGTCAATGTGACAAAATGATAGCCTTCCTTCTTTGTCTTTGTGCATATATTTCTTTCATAGTATCTTACAGAAAAGATTCCTAAATTGGTTGCCCTCTAGGTATGATTATCTTCCAATTTCCTTGATTGTGTCTAAATTGCAACAAATGAAGGAATCAGACTTGTGGTATGAGAAGAGCCTACCTGTAAACATTCACTCTTCTGATCACTGCATGACTTCAGCACTTTTCTGGCCTGACTGCAGAAAACAACTTACTTGCATGTGCTTGCATTATCATGCTAACCAAGATCAACATCAGGCATCCATGTATATCTATCTGGCAAACCTGGTTCTCACAGGTTGTTCTGGAACATCAACAGGCATAATGTTGCTTCAGTTTTGCAATCCAAGTATCTCTGCTGAAGTAAATGAACTATTATACTGATATTCTACGCCCAAATATGTTGCACCCCACAGAAATGTCATTGATCTTCCAAGCTAATGTGCCAAGCCAGTGTTGTTATGAGGTGACGTGTCTGCAAAGAGAGGCAATCAGGAATACTGAAATATTCTGCAAAATGTTGCCTGATTAACAGTAATCAACAACTAAACAGGTCCCCTTGCTCTGTGCTAAAAACGACATAGTAAAAAGCAGATGGAGCAAAAGATCAGCATGAGATTCAATAAATGTTGTATTTGCCCTCCATGGAGAATGGAAGTACCTTATTCAGTCACATTGGTTGCCTTGACATCAGGTATAAGTGATGTATAAAAGATTTTCATTCATATGAGAAGGCTCCAGTTCATATTCTCTGTGCTTCTTCAGTGCTTTTCTGATGATGATAAGACTTTTTTTTTTTTTTGTGAAATTTAAATGCACTAGCTTAGATCAGTTCCATTTGCCTTTAAATGTCATGAAGCATATGCTGAGAAAATTATATCAGACATAGATTTATTTAATTAAACTTAATATTTGCAGAATACGTAATGCTCTTAAGTACTAGCGTTTCCATTAAGACATAATAGTAGCAGAAATGCAGTATGCTGTATCCCTTCCATTATATCATTAGGCAATGCATCTGCCTAGTAGCCCCTCATAAATGAGCATTATTTATATCCACATCTTCTTTCTGCTTTAGGACCAACAATCACAAAATTGTCATGTTCAGGGGTTTTAAAATCCTCTCTGGTTCAATTCTGCTGTCTTTGTGGAGCTTTACCTCCTTGTGGAAGACAGTGAGCAGCCAGCGTGAACTCTGGCCTGCAGAATGGAAATATCAGGCTGATCAACATTTCCGCATTGCTAGCAAGATAATCCTTCATTTGAGCTGCTTATCTGAAATCTGTCTCACGAATCTGATGGGAAGATTTACCCTAAGTAGTTAATTATGGTGTGGCTAAACTTCCTCCTCTCTCTCCTTATTCCTTCACTTTTAGAAAAATCATGCTGCTCTGAAGAATTCAGACTTCAATTAAAGACAAATGAAAACACTATCTTATTTATGCAGTTCATTGCTGATTACAGCACCTGAAATTATCATTATTCTTTGGTCCTGATCTTATTCTCTTCCCCAGGTGTTCACTGTTGGTGGCCTCTGTCAAAGGGAGGACAGCGGGCTCAGTGGATTTCTAGCCTGAGCTAATCTGGCACATTTAACAAAGTTAGATTTCTTTATTAGTTGTCTGCTGTTTTTTAGGGGTCGGGTTGGTCTTAGGGCACCTTAGCTGGAGAATTCTACTGAGAGCAAAGCTAAGCCTTGTCTCGTGTCCTGGCGTGAACTTGGCTCTGAGGGAAGCACAAAGACAGACTGAAGACATTACACTGGGATCTTCTTGCCAGATTAAACTCCCACATGTCCTAGAAATAATTTATACTTTTCTCCTCTAACCAAACCATGGTTGCTATTCAAAGTTCAAGGAATCAATTTTCTACAAGAATTTGTATTTAACTTGAGGCTCTGGGGGAAATTTTAGCACAATTCTTAGTTTCACATTTGACCCCTTATGTGATGGTGATAAATGCAAGTATATATATTCAAACATGAAGAAACAGTACTGTGATAATAAGGAAAATAGTTCTGGGTTGAGCTATCATGGATATAAAGCTTTTTTGGCTGTGAAAAAATGTTTCATTGATTATCCATGTTTTTAATCCAACTTGTAATTTTTTTTTAGGTTTTGGTGGCCTGCTACCCTTTCATTTCCCTCAGAACTAATTAGGAGAGTAATATCAGTATATTCTACTCTACAGTAGAACCATTCAGTTCCACTGCAATAGGTCTGGCTTAGGGTGGGATTTTTCTTGATTTTTTTCTAGTATAGCTTCTTAAAAGGTACATCAGAAGTCTCACGGAAAAATGTATTAAAGTAATAAAATTTGCTTTTTTCATTTGTTTGTTTTTGATAGAGCCAAGGTGTCCATAAGGTTTATCTTCACTTAAATAGTCACAAGAGTTTCCATTCTTCTTTTGTGGAGATGCTAAATAGCTCTAGACTTGGCACATTTCTGGTCTGGCCTTTCTCACAGCTTTCCTAGAAAGCTCTCTTGCTATGAAGTGATATGTGTTGCTCTGTGCAACACAAACCCTGAAGGAAAAGGAGCAATGGGTACTTGGTGGTCACCTATCATGCCTGAAATAATCTCAGAAAGAAAAATGGCTCATGTCCAGTCTTTCATTTTATTAATTCCTAAAAGAGCCTAAAGTCTTTTCTTCAGAAGATTTGTGAACATTTTGGGAGAGAAGGAAGAGTTTATTTCAAATTGCCCTTCATTACCTTTAGAATAATAGCTCCATTTGGAAGAATCTTCCGAAGCTCTCACTAAATCTTATGGAAGTTTTGGATTCTGCAATTTCAAGGGCAGAGTCATTAACTAAGGGTTCTGTTGTTGTTGTTTTTATGAAGACCTCTGCTTAGGCATTTTCATGTGTTTCCTGTCCACTCCCCCTAATCCATTAGCACAGATGTTAATTTAATACCTCTAATTCACATCTTCCTGGCTTCCCTAAAAGTTTTGGAATGCTTCCCTTATGCACTGTAAAGTTTTCTCAAATCAAAGTGTTGCATCTGCCAAATTTCTCCAACCTAACATTCTTGACAAGATGAGGTATTGCCAAAGCATAAGCTGTGACCATAAGCTGTCATTTTCTTTTCCCTGTCCCCTCTCTATAGACTTTGATAGCGATTTCTTGTGTGGCATTTAAAAGTGCTGTTTCATGTGGGACAGGGAATGTCCTGGCCATTTATATCATCATGCATACAAAGGCAATAAGTACTGAACTATGGTGGATTTGGTATGAAATACAGCATTTTTTTTTCCATATTCAGTTTCTGCTCAGATTTCTGCTCAAGGTTTTATCAGTCCTGAGGCAACAGAATGATCCTGTGTTCAAGGTTTAGTGCCCAGAGTAGGTGTCTTCTCAACTTGTGGAAATATGTTCAGGACCTGCTTTAAATCCACTCTTTTTAAAATAATAATAATAATAATAATAATAATAATAATAATAATCATCTTTTATTGGTCCTCAGTACACAAGGTTGAGTTTTTCTCTTAAAATTTCATAGCAGTTTTGTAGCTTGAGCAACACATACTGTGAACAAACCGTGAGGAAAGAAAATGACTTTTCTCCCCCTTTTTGTACTAATAGGTTGTTATTTCCTGAGGCTATCTACTTAACTGCAGCTGCTGTCTGTGCCTGGAAATATTAGAAGAAATGACATTATGACTGAGTGCAGCAGCGTAATCTGGGCTTTCGATTTCTTCTGTATTTGCCACAAGGCCTTTGGGGAGGCGAGGTTACGCTCCCGAGATTGAGCAGGTTCTTAAAGCACGTTCAGTGCCTGCTTTGTTTTCCCGGGACTGTTTTTCATGGTTGGTGGCAGGAAAGTTTCTTGCCACTCCCTTACCTGAGGTTTATGTAATGGACGGATGGTACGCGGTGCTCCCTTAGAACTTGTTCCAGCTTGGCAGCGCTCAGCTCTTCTCGAGTCACTGCAATGTGGGCTGGGATTTTCCATGACTTTGTATGTAGGTAGGCAGTTTCTCGCTGTGAGGGCATTTTGAAAAGCATCCCCAACAAGAGCTGGGCTCCTGAGGAGGGATTGAGTAGACCCAGCTGCTCACGCAAACTCGGAGGTTAGAGACTTTCTGCTCTGTGCATTGTGCTTCACTGAATCGATCCTTGCCATGAGTGTGTGTTCTGGATAACTCTGCCTGCCAGGGTCAGTTTGAATCTCATTTCACAAGTATTTTAACACATGTTGTTGCCATTTATGCAAGGCATGTGTATTTTCTCATAGTTGCTGATTCACTTTCCCACAGACAAGACTTAAGCATATCCACCATATCCCAGTGAGTCATCCACATAAGCCTTTCAGGGAGAAATGGCCATACCAGATGTAATACTACTTGAGAGAGAACTCTACTGGTGCTGAAGCCTCTAGAAATTCAGCACATCAGCCCCAGATGACACTTATAACCAGCCAAACACTCTGCAAATTGCATTCCTTTTTATAAATACAGCTGTAAATCTGGAGTAAGGGGGGGGAAAAAAAAGGCACAATATACAACAAAAGATTTTTGTTTCAGTTATTAATGGATATAACACCATGCAGGCAGTCTGGTGGTGCACTCCTGTCACATTTAGTAGTCTAAGTGGATCCATAGTGACAGATCTGGACTAAAACATAAAATTAGCTGCTCCCTTCCAGCTCTATGAGTGGTTTGGACAGTGAGGATCGTTTGTCCCTCTGAAGTTATAGCCACAGACCTAGCAGGAGCAGTCCTGCTGGCAGCAGGATAACTTCCCTCTTTATCTTTTTTCCCTTTGCGAAAAACTTTTCCTTTTTCTCCTCTGAGGGTTTATGATTCACTTCCTCTTCTCCAAAAAGACAAAGAGAATCCAGCTCAGCTGTCGCTATCACTGCACACTCCCTGGGAGAGGCTGGCAATTGTGGGTGTTCACTCTCTTCAGTTCTCTATGGAGAACTTTTTCCCTCGTCATCCATAGGTAGAATAGAAAACTGTCTCCCATGAAGCTTTTGACATGAAGCTTGCTTTAAAAATAGTACACCTTCTTTCCTGTGGCACTAGAAATGATCAAAAAACTGCTCTTTTTCCCTGGCCTTTTTTTCTTTTTTCTTTTTTTTTTTTCCTGCTAACTTGCCTTTACCATTTGTATCCTTTCATTATCTTTCATTTTGAGAATACAAATATACCAGATAGGGAAAAATATCAGTGTCTTTTTTTGCCGTACTTCTTTCTCATTAGCATAATAATGCAATGTTTGTAACACAGAGACTTCAGAGAACTTCTGCTGCCAAACAGAAAGAAATGTTTATTCTTTAATGTTTGTATTGCTATATTTTGTGTGGGAAACTTTTTTTCTAAACCTACCCTTTGATCCTAAATTACCAGAAGTGTCCTTACAAATTGCTAGCAGCCCCAAAGAGCATGCAGAAAGGTTGCACAACACACACATTCCTGAGAATTAATATTTAACAATAGAGTGCCATTACTGGGACGATGCCTGTAAACAGCGCTTGTTTAGATGACAACCCTTTGCATATCTCTGACAGTGAAAAGCAGACCTCAACAAAACTTAGACTCAAGTTATACAGAGTGACCTTTCTGCTCCTTTGCCCTCCTAAAGCACAGCAAAGCAGACTGTCTGCAGAATGAGCTTGTGACCTTAAAAGATACTACAGGGCCTCTTTGTTTACCCCTCTTTTATTTGCACTTTCCTGGTAGGCATCTTAAATTACTGGTCTTCAGTCACATTTTATCTTGTGCCATCACATAAAAACAAGCATAGACATTCATCTGTGCGGTTGCACTCATGAAAACATATATAAATTTAAACAAAAGCTGGTGTACACATAGGGGTGGGTACTCTGAGCTTGCTGCGGTTAGCTTGGGCTTGCTGATTAATAGCTAGTACACACGAATCGAGCCCATTGTCCCATTATAGTATTCAAAGATAAAATCCCTATTCACAGGAGAAGAGAAACTGTCTTCACAGGTCAACCAGATTTTTTTTTTTTTAACTATTAGAAATAAAGAATTTGTTGTGGTTCTTCGTGTTTTTTCCACAGCTAAAATTGGATTTTTCTTGCCTATCTTTAGATCATCCACCAGTGGATCAGAGCTGATGAGCTGTGACGTTCAGAAGTTAATGCATTACATGACAATAACACAGAACATTAAGTTGCCAAATACTAGAATCAGTGTCAGCTCTAGAGAGTTTTGGGTCCAAGTGTCCTAACCTCTCTACTGCTTCACAGGGACTGGAGTTTGTTTGATGACTGCTTGAAGCTGTCATTGCCATTGAAAGAAACAGTCACACACTTGCACACATCCCCAAATCAGCTAAACTAAATCCCTTTCCCTAGCCCCCTTTTTATTTCATTTTCTTTTTTCTAGCTTTAATCTGGATGGTTCCCAGGAACAGCTCCCAACAAGGCTGTAGCAGGGCCTAAGTTGAGTATGGAGCAGCAGGGCTGTCCCACCTGCCTCATTTCAAGTCACCTGGAGACAAATAACATCGCTGTGTGCATTCAGGGGAAGGGGAAAAAGAAGAGGGAATAGCATACTGGCAAGAGAAAAAGAGAGCACACTATTGCTGGGGACAGACAGCCCGGCAAGACTGCTTCTTTCATAAAATATGCCACCTTAGATTAATTTGGACTATGAAACTGCAACCTAAATTAAGTTTCATCCCATGTACCCAGTATTATTTGTAATTACTCTGAGACAAGGAGCCTGTGACAGCCTGGGATAGTGTTTAATTTGATAATTTGATAATTTGATAGTTTTATTTATTTTTTATTTTATTTTTATTTATTTTATTTTTTCATTTATTTTTTATTTATTTATTTATTTGATAATTTGATAGTTTTAATTTGATAGTGTTTAATATGACATTGTCTTTTTTGTCTTCCTAGAATTTCCTTGTTCACTTTCTTTCCCAACTAATGAGATAAGACTGCCCTGTGTTAGCATAGCCCAGGCTAGCCTCCATCCTACAAATCAGCTGTATAAAACAACCTGTGGAAAAATAAATGTGTGGCCATTTAACGAAAGTCCTGCATCGTTACTCAGGTGTAAACCTTTTGCCAGGACTTAACAGGCAGAAGCAAGTGCTGGGTTCAAATTGAGTCACTCCTGAAACAGCAGCTTGAGGCCACACCTAGAAAGCAGGGAAATTTTTACTGACGTATCTTTTTTCTACTTGAAACAACAATCAAATGGTTTATAAAATTTGTGTTTGTGTGTGTTTGTTTTTTAAGAGACAAATTCTAACCAGGTAGATAAACAAAGTAAAGTTAACTGATTGTTATAGTTATTCTTTATCATACAGCCTTTTTCTCTAAGGTTACTTTCTTCTAGATTAGGCCATTCCCCATCACCTGCAGTAAGCGAAAGCTTTTTGACAGGGGAACAAACCCCAGTGTCAAGGCTGCTCCTGGTCTCCAGCTGTTAACTGAGCTCAGCTGAGTGCAGAACTCAAAACAGCGCTTTGGGGGGGGAGGGGGGCACCAAAAATTTTTTTTTCTATCTCCTACGCATGTACAAGCCTGTAATGCAAAATCTTCTGACCTCCTTGCTAGCTAAGCACAACTGCTAGCTTGCACCAGCTGCTGGAAGTCACAGCCTTAGCTTTGGATAGACATTTACCAGATATGTTTCACAAGGCTGCAAATAAATTACAAAACCATCGATAATATTAGTGCTGCAAACTTTTCTCCAGTTTGCAACTCCCTATTTCTCAACAATGCCTTGCAGGCATAGGAACAAAACGTTCCAAAAAACTGTTTTGGGCATGGCAGTTGGTGTTCTCTGTTTGCTTCCCCCTTGACCCAAAGAGCTTGTCCAAGAAGCTGTGCTCTCCTGGAGCCTCAGAGGTGGAAGCAGAGATGACAGCGGCTGCCCAGGGTTGGGCACTCGGCGGGGTGGTGCAGGGGGTGAACACACTTTTGCAATAAGACCTTGGAGAACTTGGGGGTACTTTCTCCCTACCAATTCTTGTCTTTCTCAATTGTTAATCCTTCTGAGCCTTAATCCATTAATTGATCCAAAGTTACCGTATTGGCTGTCTTCTGATTAGGTTGTCACATGACCACTGAACGCATGTTAGCTGAAGATCTATTCCCTGTGTTTTCCACTATTTTCTTTTTTTAACTAAAATAGTGCAAAACCACAGGTTTTGTGCTGATAAAATATATACAAAGGATGAGTTCCTGATGTATTTATTGGCTTAGCTGTTGACCTCTATTATCAGTTTAATTAGAAACCTCTCATCAGAAATATTTATTAGGGTTCAGAATTCTGTGATACAGTGTATCTCAGATATCCTTATTTTACCAACAAATCTGACAGCGTAACCTGAGTTCATTAACAAGGAAACCCAAATCCTGACGGGCATTCAAGAGGCCACAGGCATTTGGAGCTTCAAAGTCAATATGCAAAAATGAAGTCCAGTGAAATAATATATAAGTATGGATATTTTACACTATTATACATATCTGAAAGCTCCAAGCATAGCTATGCTTAGTATTTATTCATCAGGAAGGAGTGAGATATTCATAAAGCAGTGTGGTAACAAATGTAATTTCAAGACCTGTATTTAGACAATAGTCTGGAGATTGAATTGCAAAGTATAAATGAACCACATTGTGAAATGTTCTAAGGAACCACCTCAAAACTGAAACCCAGAAGGAAGGCGTTTTGGACGGAAACAATATTTGAAAAGACACTCTTGTGAATATCATGCACTTTCTTCTTTTTTCTTTTTAAGACAAAAGGTTTAAAATGCCTCCTTTGAAGTTCCATAAATTATCTGGTTATTCTACTGTTTTGTGACGTTAAAATTTTACAGAATGGGATGATTAAACATGAGCAAAGATGACTATATATTGGGGGCCTACTTACAGTTTAAGGTACTCTGTGAATTGGTAATGACCCAGCTAGGCTTGGCTAAATCCTTAAAGAAGGATTTTGGCTGTAGTTAGCAAAATAGCTATGAGGGAGGGCACTGAAACCCTCAGTTTGGAAAAATGTTGGTTTTTCCCACTAGGAATGCTATTGTGTCCTATCATAGAGAAGACAAAAAGCAGGTAGAGGCAAGCTTCTTCCATGGAAAGACAGCAGAGCCTTTGGAAACTTTGATGGAAGGGGTAAGCAAAACACTCTTCAAAACATAGACCATCCTGTTTGCTTCAAAATTTTGCAGCACTTAAACCTGGAAAAGTCTGTTTTATGTTGGGAAAAGGATCAGAGAGGCTAACCGGATCAGGGTGTGACCCTGCGGAGAAGCTGTTACTCTGCATTCCTCATGCGGCACTGGCTGCTGTAGGTCTCCTCTTACGACAACCTACCACAGGAGTCGAGCTCCACCTTGGATCATCTTGCACAAGAAGCAAATTGTGTTGCTGGATTATGGCAACATGTACAAATGTGTACAGATGGAAGCTGACTGCACTCCTATGTTAAGGCAGGGCCACCTGATGAGTGTGAATGCTAGCACTCTCTTAGCTGCTACTATGTAACTCCCCATTTCTGGGGAGCAGATCCTTTTAAAATCACAGCCAGTGGTTTCATGCACATCCATATTCCCTGTCTCACTGGTGATGCATCCTCAGTCTCTCCGAAGGAGACTGTCTGCTGTGCGTGCTGGTAACGTGGATAAACTACTGATTGCATGGAGCCGTGAGACACCTTCACAGAAGCCATGACCACAAAGGCACTGCTCTGCTAGATAGTTGGTGCATGGATATGGGGGCTTCCTGGAGCACACTGTTGCTTCCTTCATAAATACAGGACGGTGGTATGTCATATGTAGAACATGTAGAACCCATCAAAATGTCACCCTCTTGTTTATCTTTTTACCTTGGAAAAAATGTAAGAAAGCTGTAGACTGTAAATCTCAGCTGATTAGAACAGCTGAAAAATTAAATATTGTTTTGAATTATAGTTTTCAAAGGTTTATATAATGCATTTTAGGTCAGTAGTGTTCATTGATAATGGTGGGACTTTGGGGGTTTAAAATGGCAATTATAGCTGTGAAAGCACTTTCATTGTTATTAGAGACATTAACTTAATGCATTTTAGGAGGGTTTACACTTTCACTTTTAATCTTCAATTAAAAGAAAAAAATATTTACATAGAGATCTGTTGGCTTTTGTAAAAGTTCACCAAATTATGAATAAATATAAATATTAAGCAACCTCAAGATTCATTAAATCTCTATGGGTACATATGTCTCTGCTAAAAACATTGTACTGTAGTGCCCATTCCATGCCCATAGTGGCTACTAAGGCATTTTTAGTGATAATTGTGTTGTGTGAAAAGCTCAGTCTCTGCTGGACTCTTGTTTTTCCCTCTGTCGTCTGTCTCTGTTGAGAGAGGAGACGATGAAGAGAAGGTGGGGCTTTGGCTCGCCGCTTCCTCGCTTGGAAAGCAGAGTTGTGCCAACACGCTGGGCGACAAGCGCCGCGCACACTGCTGTGAGCAATGCGCTCGCCACGGCCGCCCTGGGGAAGCCAAGCACAGCTCTCGGCACCGCGGTTCGCTGTCTGCGCTGTCCCAGCAGCAGTGCTGTGGCCCCAAGCCTCACAGCAAATTTGCAGGCAACTTTGGGAGCTGGTTATTCTGGTCAGCAGCCCTGAACAGTGGGAAATTGGTGTTCTGTATTTACAAATTGGGGTTTGTCCCGTATGTATTTTTCCAAAGTAAGTTATAGTAGCTGCTTTGTGTTGTAAATGCAGGGAACCGGAGGTAATCTTCATGCTGTGCATTCCCTGGATAACTGCAGATGACTCACCCAAGGAAAGGGAGTGTTGTTTCTTTTTAATTATGTCATAAGTTATACCCACCCCTTGCCTAACCCTAATGCATAGGCAGAGCTCACAACTCAGAGGGGACAGAGAAACAAAGCAGTTCCAAAGGTTATTTGCACATTGTGTGTAAGGTAGGGGGCATTAAAGCATGTTAGAGACTCCTTTTTCCTTCATGTTGCTATAGTGAACAGTCCATTTCTCTGAAAGCCAATGTAGTTACACAGGATTCTTGGGTGCACCAATATGAGTGACTAAGATACAGTAAGAGATGATCAGCTTCACCTTCAGAAGGGAGAGAGGAGCAAATCATAGAAAAAACATTTTATAAAAAGCTGAGGCAGTACTGCCCATGATTGCTGGTCATGTGAAAAATTAGGTAAAACCAGATGGACCCAGAGGAAAAATCCTCTCACTAATGTCACTGGACTTTCAGTCAGGCCAGTCATATTCTCCTGATGATCCATGTTTTCTCCATCCCTGTTTGCTCTTCCTACCTTCTGGTTGATTCAAGGAGAGTTTTTCTTGTTTCTAATCACCTATCACTTGCAGGTGTGGGCTGAGGAAGGTGACCACAGCCATTTCTGAAGAGAAGAGCATTGCCCGACCTTGTTGAGTGACCACATCTGCTCAGTAACTGTGGTGAAGCAACTGTGTACTTTGACTGAGCCCAAGCTCTTCTGGTTGATACAACTAGACATTTCTGCGAGACCTCCATTGCTCTTTCTTCACCTGATCCAGCTATCAGGTACCCCCTGGAAACGAAGATAGATCAGCAAGATTGATCTCAAGGTATGTTAGCAAAAAAAGGAGGAAAAAAGTATTTTGTCAGCTATTTGTTTTCATATTCAGATGGTCTTAATTTAAAGAGTTAAGATGTTGTTGCTACAAAGATCAGGTTAGGCCCCAGACAGGAGCATGGTGCTCCTGTCTGCAATTGTGGCAGAGTTTAGAAAAAAAATGTTGCACGTAATGACAATCCAAATATGCCCAGTGGGAATTCCTTTAGGTAAATTTTTTCTTTATTTATCTCCTTGCTTTTGTAACCTGAGTTTGATTTAGATATACAGCTTTATGCAATTTAGTTGTCAGACTTTGCCTGACTTCTCTGGATGCTTTTGTGGTCACAAGAGCCACTGAGGCTGTCCTGAAAGGGCCTCTTTCTCATATAATTCAGTGATTATAGTAGTTTCATGTAGTCAGTATTTCAGCTGGGATTGCGTGATAGAAGTGCCTTTTTGGAGAATATTTAATAGTTTAAAATACATGGTTATTCATGTCCATGTTCAGTTTATGGAAAATTATAGAGATAAAATGCTGAAGAATCCTATTTATATTATTGAATCAGAGAACATAACTGTAATATTGGTGAGTTTTCACATGGATATAAATCTTTGAGTGCTTTAAGGTGTTATTCAACTCAGGCCACCATGAACAAATTAACTGAATAGAAATGGCAGCACCAAGCATACCGCTCTTCTTTTTCCTCCTCTTTTTTTTTATTTCTTGTTAATAAAAATGTGGGTATATGTTGTATTTGATAAAAGTACAGGACTAAATGTTGTTTGCATTTATGTTGCTGTAAATCAAGGTAAATTACCTTAGATAAGGTGCATCAGATCAGTGTGAAATGAGAATAGTGTTAAGTGATCATTAAAAATCTCCAAAATCTACTTTGTTTTTTCTCTATCTTGAAATTTTAAAATTAAATCTTGGGATACTATTGCAACTTTCTAAATGTTAATGAAAAGCTATACAGAAGCTTAAAAGTGGGAATAATTTTAACTCAGGGAGCTATAAAATAGTTTTAGACTTTTAAAATAAAGTTTATCTCATGGTGCTACATATTTAGAGAGGGCTGTAAGTGGATATAATTCTTCTGATTATAGCTTGACCACATTATACATAGGAAAGTAGAAATAGCAATCTGGAAATAGAAACTTTGGTATTAAGTAGTCAGTAGCTCACTTTAGAATTGTTTTTTAGAGGCAACCAGTCATTGCAAGGACTAACTTATCTCACAAAGTGACTTACCCTGCTCTGAAGCTTAGCTTTTGTTTAAAGGCCAGTGTCAGAGGAAGACATCCCTCCCTGCCAATATTTACAACATGAACAGTTCTTGCTTAAAGGAAAGCTGAATTACAATATAAGGGAGAGGCTCAGAGTATCTTACACAGCAAAGCTACATTTTCTTGGGAAAGTAATGCGTGCTGTATAGGGGAAAAGGGGGAATATGCCATGTAGCTTTTCTATAGAGATTATATGGAGAGGTATAGATAAGCTCTATTTTATAGAGCTTATATAGAGATTTCTATTTTCTTACTTAGAATTAGACAATACATGGAACATCCTTTCAGCCTTCATGTCACTCCCGCCCTGCTTTACAAAAGCACAGTCTATCTGTAGCTGAATCACTGGAAAAGCGTCATGCCAAAGTGTTAGGCTATGACCTCACACACATCTAAATGAACTATTTTCAGAAAAATGAGAATCTTTGCAAATAATTTTCCATCTAAGTTCTTTGTTTCCCATTCTGCTAGCTCTGTTGGGCTGAATGATCCTGAAGATGTACTTTCTTTGAAGGAAATACGGATTCCATGGCACAACACATTCTCAGTAGAGAAAGGAATACTGTTGGGGGTAGTTTGAGCAGTACTGGCATTTGGGAGGCAGAAAGTCTCCTCTCTGAAATGTTGCTTTGGCAATGGCAGGTTCTCCATGGCTTGATGAACAAAGAGCCAAGCCGCTGCAGCAAGGAAAGTTTGCAAGCAGGTCACCCTGACCAAGGATCTCTAGAGGGATTACACAATTCAGTACCACAGAGCTGCTTTTACAGAGATTAGCTCCTGTTTTGATTCAAGTTTATTTTACAGGCTGGTAAAGACAGTCCTAATGCTTTTTTAAAGTCATATAATATGGTATTCTCTTCATTTTTTTATTATTTATCAGTGGATGATTTTATTGCTTTCTCTTACATGGTTTATACAATAACTCAAAAGATGAGCGTGACTCATGCAACGCTAATTCTCAGTTTGGGCAGAATCTTACAGTAGCAATTTCCCTCAGAAGACTCAAAATGACCACACCTAAGATCTGATCCTTTCAGTGAGACCAGTCATCTATCTAGTTAATTATCCTTTCACTGGTGTTGATTTATATGCTGACTGGGGCTGGTGTTTCAATTCCTGTGGAAAAAAAAAATCACATGGTAGAGAACAGTACCTATGAAAGGCTATTCATCCAACATACACAGATTTAAATGTTAGAGAAAAGCAATCGTATGTAAAACTCTAGGGAAATAAAGAATAAGCATTTAATCAACATTTAGCTTTTAAAAAACAGATTGCACTTCTTAGATTCAGGACTATGTCAGCATGTTGTAGAGATGTATGCGCTTCGGTCTGTTACACTGATATCTGTTGCGTCCACTTTTGACCACACATAACCCACTTTTAATTTCCTGATAGCCAAGTTCACAGAACTCCTTTTATTTAGTTTAACTGTTTTCCTGTCTCTCTACATATGTATCACATTCCACACTCTGTATGTGTGGCCCAAAATACTATCTAAGACAAAAAGACCCTGGCTCTCTGTAATGATTTCACCCAAGGTGGCAGTGCTAGATACGTCCTGCAGGCCCTGAGCGATTGTGCTTGGCCACCTCTGAATCAAATGATTTCTGCTGGGCAGCGATGCCCAGTCACTCTCTCTCCACCACCTCTCTCCAGCCCACACTGAGCGCTGGAGGCGAAAGCAGAGGTTCCCTCAACAGCTGTTTCCAAGCAAGGTTTGGGAAAGGTTCTCCAGCTTTTTGCATCAATTAAGCACAGTCGCTGTTCCTTCTTCCAGGAGTTGTAAATACCCTTCAAACTCTTGACTGACTTCAGTAAGTTTCAGGAGATAAAAGAAGAAGATTTTCTGATAGGGTCAGATTCTGTCTTGGAACAGAACAAGTCTGGAGATAACTATAGACAAAGGGCAAACTTCAGTATGTCTATATACACAGTAAGTGATTACCTGAAAGTGCATAAGTAATACCAATGATCCCAGCTATTGCTACCTAGTATAAAACCTATGTCCATATACCCTGTTCAGATGGCTTCCTTGGCATGCAGTCATGTAATTACTACTTTTATTAGTTCTTCTTCTCTTTCTTTGGACACTCAATTACATTACAGACTTGTTAAACTAAATCTGTAAAACCATAGAGAGAAATAAGCTTGCCATTCCTTAGATTCTCAGAGCAGGAACTATTTTTCGTTGTTCTCTCTGAAGTGTTGTGCACTTTTGGTAGAGTCATAAATGAGGCTCCTAGACACAGTTTTAGATGAGAGAAACAAAAGATGTCCCAGACACTTGTCAGTGATTTGCTGTGCAACTGTGAACAGAGCCAAAGACAATTTGCATGGCTGATTTCCCCCTTGGGTGCTCCTAGGCATTAAATAACTGTCTTTCTAAAGCAAATTCAGCCTCTTGCTTTTTGACAACGTTACCCTAGCATCATAGGGACTAGCAATGACTTACCATTAGTTCAAAAAGATTTGGGTTTTTTTTTTTTTTTTTTTTTGACGGGCTTCTCCAAAATTGATACAACTTGCTCCTGGCTATTTTAAGTTCCTTATAAAACCAATAGGACCTACAGGATTAAATCCCAAAACAATTTGTTGAAGAAGGATAGTCCTGGGACTCAGGGGTCTAACAAGCCCAGAAAATTGATTTTCCCTTCATTTTTTTCCTGTGGATAGGAAAATTAAGGAATTTCATGAGCTTGAGGCTACACAGGTCCAACTGTGTTATGTAGCCAGGAATTTTGCAGTAGTACAGTAAATCCACTGTCTTACATAAGACTTAAACAGCAGCTTCCAGATTGCTTCCCAGAATGGGGAAAAAAAAGAGTTGGGCTTATGTGGTAAAAATGTGTATTTACTGTTAACTAAAATCCCCACATGAAGTAACTTCTATTCACAATCTTTTCCTATTAAAATTTCAGGTTCGTTGTATTTTTTGCCCTGCTCTTTAAACTGAAAAATGCCTTCAAATGATGGTCCTCAAGCAGCTAAGTTGTAGCAAAAGATATAAACTGTGCTGAATTAGAGAAAAGTCTTAGATAATTAGCGCATATTAGCTAATATCTATTTTTACCTTCTTTTTGCTACATGAAAACCAAAAGTCTTTTGTATTAGACTTTTTTCAACTAGATGCTTTACATGCTCATAGAATCACAAAATCACAGAATGGTTGAGGTTGGAAGGCACTTCTAGAGATCATCTAGTCCAACCCCCTGCTCCAGCAGGGACACCCAGAGCACAGGGCACAGGGTGGCATCCAGGTGGATTTGGAAGATCTCCAGAGAAGGAGACTCCACAACCTCTCTGGGCAGCCTGTGCCAGGGCTCTGTCACCCTCACAGGAAAGAAGCTCGTCCTCACATGTTCACTTAAGTTTATTTTATAAACTAAATTTTTTGAAACATGGCAAGATGGCTTTTATCAAAAAAAAATGTAGACTTGAAGGTTTGATTCAGTAATATAATTTAGCAGTGAAGTTCAAGAAAAATCAGCATAATGTTTTGAAGACTGGATAAAAGCAGAAACATGAAACTGCACTGCTGATTAATACAGTGTTCTTTGTCAGGTATTTCATAGTGAGGATGAGATATTTCATAGATGTTTCATAGCAAAAATGTTGTCACTGAAATGCCTTAATATTCTTAGGATATGTATTTGGGAGGTTGGCTAAATGGAGAAGTTCTGCCATGAAACTGTATGGACCGGAAGGCATTAAGAAATCAGTCCTGAGTGGCACTGCACATATTCAATATCTCAGACCTTTTATGAGACCTGCAAATACTTGTGCAGCCCCTCTCAGGGCTAGATCCTGATGCCTAAAAAATTCATACAGCTTCCGTTTGTGGAAATTGCAGTGCACACTAGAAACGCTGCCTTGGCCCATCTAAGGAATTAGGCCTGTTGCCAGGAACTTTGTGAAAGGCCAGTGCTCATAGCCTGCTGCAAAGAGTGGCTCTTGCTATAGAGCTCGGACCTTCAGCTGTTGTGCTTGGACCTTCAGATGGCTAAATATGATGCAGAAAATGTTAACACAGTCCTACCAGGATGAACTGATGTGGAATGGTGAAGTCAGTAGGAGAGGGTTAGGAAACCTGGGTCATCAGCAGAGCCACTGACATGCAGAGAGGGCAGTGAGGTGGTTCCCCAAGACCTGGGGGCTGCAGAGGTCAGCAGCAGTGCGAGCAGGCTATGGGGCAGCGCGAGGCATCCGTGGGAGGAGACGGACATGGGGGGCACAGAGGCCGAGCGCATCTTTGGAATGAGGAAACAAGGGCATACAGGCACCCCCCAGCAGAAATCACACCCGAGGCAGGGGAAGTTGCTGCAGGCTTTAAATCCTTTCAATAAAGCAGCGCAGCTCCTCAGATGTAGTCATGGGACAGTCCAGGGCTCCTGTATGCATTTTGTGCAGCCTTATAATATATTCCAGATTAGGAAAGCGTATGTTTGGGTTTCAGAGGAGAAAGGGGAGATGAATAAGTAAATGATGAATAGTGCTGTGAAATCCAGTTACAATTTAATAGATAGTGATTCATTACTGGCACTTTTTAAGCGACAGTTTGCAAACACTGAATCCACTCCACTTGCAAAAACACACGTGTAAACTGGCCCGTTCCTTTCTCGTAACAGGGCAAATTAAGAACATGTAAGTGGTTCCTTACTCTGGCTCATGTGACTCGGTAAGTGTCAAACCACGGTAGCTGAACCCATGGCTATCAGGTGCTTGTACCAATTTCACCAGGGAAATTAGAGTTCTGTGAATCTGTATCTGCATTCCTCTAAGCAAGGCTAAGGGAATCAGTTGCCTCTCTCACCCTTAGGCCCTGTGTGTTGACTTGGCAGGTATGGAGAAGGGAACAGAAAACAACTTCCCTTCCTGCTGGGAAGCAGAGCCACGAATAAAGGGGAAAGACCTAAAGTAATCAAAATGACGCTAGGAAAAAATTAAGGATGACTATATTACAATAATTTTTTTTACTACACATTGAGATAGATGCAAAAATGGGATATTGTGATCATAATGCAAAATCCTTGGGACAAGATTTATTCCATCTCCCATTCACACAGTACAGAAAAGATGAATGTTTTTTCCTTTCCGTTATCGGCACATTACTCCGACGTCTGGATGTTTCCACGGATTTGCCATCCGCCGGGCACGGCGCCTTCCCGCAGGCAGCAAAGCCATCGTTTCCACGCAGCCGCTAACACAGATCTCCACACCGAGGCGGGATTTCCCCCCTTTCCGGAGCGCGGGAGCCGCTCGCGCTCCTGCGGGACGCCGGCGCTGCCGGCCGCGCTGAGGGGCCGCAGGCACCCGCCGCGGGACCCGGCTGACCGGAGAGGGCGGCTCGCCGAGGAGCGCGGCCTGGGGCGGCCGGGCCGCGGGTGCGGCCAGGCCGGAGGGAAGCGGGGGACGGCTCCGCTGCCCCTCCGCTGCTCGCGGTCGCGCACTGGAGTGACGCTTCGGTGCCCAGCGGGCTCCGTCTCCCGCTGCCGGAGCCCCTTCTCCCCACACAGGAGCGGCGGGCGCTCTCCCGCACCAGGCGGGGCAGCCGCGAGAATGGCGGGCAGGCAGCGGGCCGGGATGGCCACGGGTCCCCTCCGCTGCCCGGCTCTGCTGCCTCGCGGCGGGCGGGACAATGTCCCTGCCGGGGGCGCCGTCGCCAGCGCCATTCCCGCTCGCCCGCCCGCTGCCGCCGCCCCGCTGCTTTCAGGCGCGAGGCGGGACGG
>PTEX01000255.1:716366-939844 GCA_003342815.1 Eudromia elegans | reverse complement strand
GCCCCTCGTCGTCTCCCTTCTGTTTTTCCTTTTAGACGCCCCCTCCTCGCGTCGCCCTCCGTCCCGCCGACCTTCGCCCCGCGGGCGCAGCGGGCGCCCGTTGGAGCCCGGCGGCCGCGCATGGAGCTGCCGCTGCAGCCGGGGGCCGGCAAGCCCCCCAGCGGGTAAGGAGCCCCCGCTCTGCCGCCGCGGGCCGGGGGCCGTGTGGGGGCTCTGCCCCGCTCGGGGGGCGCGCGCGGCGCGGCGCCGTGTGGTGGTTGTTGCTTGCGGCTCGCGTCCTGTTCGCTCTGCTTCACTTGGCTCTGGTTGATCTTTCAAGCTCTGCCTTGGTCGGGTGTCCCCCGGCCCGTGCGCGGAGCCTTTGGCTTCTCCTCCGTGCGGGCGGTAAGAGGCGGCTGCCGGGCGCCCTGCAAAGGTTGATCGGCCCTTAGCTCCTACCCCCATTGCCCTGCCGTGGTGGAGAGGGGAAGAAGGGAAAAACGCTTTAAAAAGGTGGCGTTCTCACATTAATAATGCCTTTTTTTTTTCTTCTTTTAATTTTTCTTCTGTATGCTTGGGGTGTTGGTGGTGGGCACGCAGACTGGGCCGGCTCCTGCTCTAAGTCCCCTTTGGGTGGCAGCTATTGAGCAGCCGTACCAGACCCATAGACGCAGCTTAAGCTGCTGGTGGACTTGGGGCTCCTACAGAATAGATACGGGATGTAAAGTTGCAAATCAGACCGTTAATTAAGCACCAAAAGCCGCACCGAGGTGAAGTCCTAAGTGGTGTCCGTGGTCCGAGGAGGAGCCGGGCGCGTTTGAAGCGCGGCGCGGTCGGCTCGTGGCGATTCACTGCTCTGCTTCGCCCTGTCTGCGCGTATCGCGGACGGCGGCGGTCGGCTCGGAAGCTCTGCCGTTTTATTTTTGGCTATAATGTTCGTGTCGTAAATTCATCGCCAGCTGAACAGAGGACAGTTTGAAAGTCTGTGCCGATGGGCCGCAGTCGTTCTGATACATCTCGTTTCTGCAGTTGCTGTGTTAAATGGAAGGGAGGGAGCGAGGGAGGTCTTCAATGCAGAACTTGAAAGTTAGGACGGGGAGTGATGGATGAAGGGGAAAATGCCGCTGCTGTAGTAATAGAAACTCCACACGAACAGCTATTTCCTTGACTTGCGGAGCTTAATATAGCTTGCTGCCTTGTCGTAGGGTGATTGAGCTGTGTTCAAAACCAGCCTGTTTGATTATGGCTCCTCATTCTTTTAAAGAATAGCAGTAGATGTGTTGTGTCTTCTGTGCATGTCCTCATGATTTAGCTGTTCTCAGAAATTCTGATGAAGAGGCCTGGGATGCAAAATTGCAGATGTATTTTGAAGAGAAATCATCCTTCTCAAATGTAATGTTGATTAAAAGACTTTCTTGATAGCTAAGTTTCAAAAAATTAATTAAAAAGTTTCAATTTTGACTAAGAATCTGTATTGTTAGTGCATTTTGGAGATGAAAACTCATAGAAGAAAACTAGAGAGAGCTCCTGAAATCTCAGGGGCTTTATTAGCCAAAAGTCCATGATATCTATATAGTCACTTTTTATGACTTTAAGTTTAAAGTGGATTGCATGGTCAGACTGATTTCACATATGTGAACAGAAATTAGAGTGTGCAGAAACTAGCTGTTAACTTCTGTCACCTTGTTCCTGACCTGGCATGAGGAGGAGAATTTAGTCTTGATGTTAAGGGCTCCTGGGATCATGTAAAGCACGGAATGGGAGCTAATCTGCTCCTGCTGAGCCTGTTTGCAAAGTTGTCACATGCACTAGCAAAGAAAGGTGACATATTTTGCCTTAATTCAGTGAAGAGTTGAAGTACTGTTGCTTTTTCTTGGAATTTCAGTGTTCTCAATCTGGCAAAGTTTGTGCCATTGGTGACGGTTTTGCTGGCGCAGCCCTAATTTCCAGGTATTTCTAGCCTCAGCACTGGAAATGGGTGGGTATTGAGGTTTTACTTCTTCAGCGAAGAAATCCCGTAGGACCAGGCAAATGTTTCAAGATGACAGCTTTATTTAGTCCTCTCGGTTCCCTTGTGAGTCCAAAGGTGACCTGCAACTCTGGCACTTGTTGAGGAACGTTTAATTTAAGGGGACTAAGACACAAACGTATTCTCTCACACAGGAGAGAAAATCAGTATAAACTTCTAGCTTATTGATTGGGTTAGCTTGCAGTTATGAAAGCAAGTGATTAAAAAGACCGCAGCTTTACAATTCTAGACAAAATTTAGGCAGAACTATTTTTTCTCTATGTAAATCATTAATAGCCATGTTAAGAGTTTCTTTGGTTAAACAGTGAGCAAACTTAGTGTATCATTTAGTGTAGAGTAGAAGACAGAAGACCTTGCTGTATGTCTCATGCAGATAGTTTAAAAACATGTATTTCATGGCACAGCTGCTTGACAACTGTGCTTTAGAAGTGGGTTACTGTTCTGTTTGGTGTGTTTGTTTCTTTTGTTTAAATAGCAAAGGGAAAACTTTGTCGTGCTGCTACAGGGTTTTCCCCATTTCTCAATTTCAAGAACAGTTCTTGGTATACTTCAACACGAAGAATTTTATTATTACTAATTGCTAGACATGAGCTTTGTAAAGCTTTATGGACTTCATAGTGCTTTGTTTAATTAACGGTAATTTGGGGTGATTTTAAGGTTGAATTCAAGAAAAGCAGCAGCAACCCCAGAAGGAAGAATTTCTTCTTCTGTAGTTGCGCAGCAGGTGCTTGCAGAGGGAAATGCTCCCTCGTGGCCTGGTGCCTGCACCTGCACTCGTTTTGTTAGTGAGAGCAGAAGTAGGCCCCTGTCTCTGCCTTTCTTGGACATCTGATCAGTGAATTTGTTGGCCGTCACGTGGTGCACATCTGTTTGAAGTTGCACAGAGGAGTTGAGCCCCAAACGAGGACTTTTGGGATTGATTCTGTTCTGATCCTCTGCTAGGGACCGTGCAGAGTGTGGAGCATCTTCACTTGCCCAGTGCTAACAGCATCTCCATCTGTCCCCGAAATCAGGGGCTGGGTTCTTCGTGTCTTTTCCCCTGAATACAGAAAAACTTCCTGGGTAGCCCTGGGCAAAGCGGTTGGCACCGGATCAGGAAAAGTCTCTATATTAAACAAGATGTGTAGGACCTTTATTTCTGTGCTTAGCTTCCTTCTCTCTCTCCCAGGCTCTTACAGTAACCCTTAGCAAACAACTGTGCACATGCGCTAGTGGCATCTGCTTTGGGATGACTTCAGGAAAAGGCTATGAAGCATCAGTAGAGTTTGCAGGCAGATCTGGGAAAGCAAACCCTCGGGTAGAGAATGAATTAAGATGCTTTTTTGCTGCTGTTTGTGCCTAGCCCACACAACTGAACAGGTTACTTTGTGAAACTGCACATCTGAACTAAGGAAAAAAAATGTTTTCTGTGCATATGCTATGCACAAAATGCATATGCATGCATATGCTTAGCATATATTGTATAGAAACTTTATTTCAAGAAAGCCTGAAGAGAGCTGTTTTCCATAGAATGCTAAAATGCTAATTTTTTTTGTACGTTAGTCAGTCTGCATCGGTAGTGTTCAGGCGTCACAGGATTTAGGATATACAGCACTAATGAAGTAATTCAATCTTTAAACCAAAAGCTTGAGCAACTGGAAAACTGGTCAAGCTGCCTGCATCTCACCTGCTTTATACGAGATTTCTGTGTAACGTACAGAATAGCGGATGGCAAAGAATGGTGAATTCAGCCAGAAATGTGGGCTAATAGCGGGATGCTTATTTTAGATATTGCTGTTTTGGTCAGTTCAAAAACTAACACTTCTGCTCCTGACTTCATACCTGGTGTTTGGCCCTGGTTTGTGCTTAGGCCACTCTGGAAATGCGCACATCTTGTGTGTATTTCCACCGCAAGTGTTTTCTCTGTAATCTCTTTTCTAACACCGCTGCCAGTGTCAGCCCTCCCCTCGCGAACAGTTTGGATCGGAAATATTTCTTTTTATGCCAGCATAGACAGGTCACGTTAAATAAAACTCATGCAATGGTGCTTGGTATTATGCAAAACAAAACCAGATGATTTTCACTGTATTTTACACTTACATATGGACGTAAGTATTGTGTATTGTGTTGTGTATTGGTTAGTGGTTTAGTGGTTTTTGGGTTGTTTTTTTTTTTCCCTCCTCTTCTCTTTCCCTCTTCCCATCTCAGGGTTGCTGAAGATAAGCAAGCTACTTGTAAGAATAAAGTGGATGGCGAGATGAACACTGTCCAATCCAGTTCTGACAACTGTGCTTTTGGAATTCTGCTTTCCTGTTTCTCACATCTTCCTTTTCCTCTTTTCTCTTTTTCCCTTTTTCCGGGGATGTTGATGATGATCCCCATTCATGGGCTGAGATAGATGGCTGCTTAGAAGCTCATTTCTGTACTTTTTGGATAGAGATTCCTTGCATTTTCCTTATTTCCTTAACTGTGTCCCATAATTTTCTTTCCTGTGGATGTCCACTGTGTTTCTCCATCTTCCTTTTTCCTCTGTCTCTTCTGACACTGTTGGATGAAACCCAGCTGTCTCTTTCCTGCTGCAGCTTGTCTCCGTGTTACTTCATGGTGTCTTCTCCTTATAATTGTAGTTTGATTTCACCCCACAGTGATCTCTATTCCGTAACTTTATGTCTGGGTCAAAGGGCTTGTCTTTACCAAAGCAGTGTGTTTCTCCCTGGATGATAGCACTATCTTCTGACATGCTAGGTTTTGGGTAAGTTTCACCCAGTACAGGGAATATCCAAGATGCTAGAGGAGGTTAAGTTTTGTGTTTGGCAATGTGTATGTGTATGAATTACAATGTAAAGCACTCCGGGTGCAGTTCTAGATGATGTTAACTATCTTATCATCAGAGAAAAAATCAACCAAACAAAAAAATTCAGAAGTACTTATTTTGAAGTCGTTTTGCTAAATAATACGTAGTTTGTGTGTAGTTTTTTAATCTTGTGACAGAGGTGCCATATTGCTGTTTTGATGAATAACTCGGTTCAGAGTGCACCCATAACTTTGGCCAGAATTAACTCGTGTCTTTTTTTCTTTTCTTTGTTTTTCATTGAAAGGAATGATAGTTTTTGAATATGTGTGCATACCCTTAAACATTTATAGCATTTAAAATGCTGCTCTAAATATAGCATATTAAATCTTCCGTATTTATTAAATTTAAATATTAAATATTTAAATATTTTAAATATTTGTTAGTCCCCTTTTACCATAAACCTGAATTGCCTTTTAGGCATTAATGAAGACTTTCTAACAAACCCCATTTGGGCTAAAGATATATACTTGGGATACTACTTTTTCTTTTTTTTTTTTTTTTTTTTTTATGCAAAAGTGTGGCCATATTAACACAACTTGCTCAGAAAGCAACCGGGAGGCCTGTGGCAGTCAGGAAAGGAACTCGCTGCTGCTGCATCATGATTCAGTGCCCTAACAAGTGTTGCCCTGTGCTCGCTCTTTAGCTACTCTGTCAGCATCAGCAAACACTTGATTTTCTGGCAAAGGTTGTGTTCTGCATAGCGCAGTGCTCCGTGTCGCTTTGTTGGTATGATTTCCATGGAAGTTGACAGCTCTCATGTTTTAGTGCTTCTTGCAGGGGCTTAAGGAGGTCTTGAGAAAATTATTTTTCTGGACTGTGTGAAACCACTTTCTGCAGTTGGAAGTTGGAAGTAGAGAGAGAAAAGAGAGAAAAAAGAAAATGACTTCAAACCCATGCTTTCAGATACATTTGTGATTTAAGGATGCTGTCAAAGTAGATGCAATTCCAGATAATAGCAGTCATGGCCCCTATTAGCATATTAATTTTCTGAATGCATAGAGGGCTTCCAGAGCTGCTAGCTGCCCAGTGCACCAGATCACTTGCAATTAAATAAGTGATCTTGTGAATAGTATATTAGTGCCATGCTTTCAGCATTGCAATGTCAGCCAGGGGCTTGTGGCATGCCAGAGAGTGAGTCACAAAGACTACACGGCAGGCCAGCACTGCGGTCGCTGCTGCGGTGCGACAGCTTCTAACACCCATTTTTGGGTCTTCTGCACCAGAAATGTTGTCAATGTTTCCTGGGCCCACCAGATAAGCAGCTTTGTGAGACGCTGTGCGTTTGTGCAGAGCAGTGGTTCTAATTAAAGAAGTAGGAAAGAAAAGGTATTGAGCATGTTTTTATGTTCCTTTATTATTGGTATAGCTTCCAGGATGAGAGTGTCTATTGGACAACAAAAACATTATTTCTTGTGGTCCTGTAAATTCAGCCTCATGTTTCAGCATTAAACTGTGGGATTTTTGTTTTTGTTTGTTTTGATGTATTACATGGATAGGAGTCATCAGCCTCTGATGGCAAATTCCAGTGACTTTCTTGATCATTTAGTTCAGTGATGAACTTGGTCTTGAAGCTTCTTCTGAGTGCCAAAATGAGCAACCTCGTTAACGGTAAAACCCATGTCTGCCAACCCGCTCTGCGGAAGGCAGGGTCGAGCATTAAACCTCATGTGGCTTTTGCTACACAAAATTGCCACAGCCACCCAGTAGTTCAGAGTTTCCCTTTTTTGCCTCAAGCAAGAAGTGAAACAAAGCTAAGCCTGGCGGGTGCACCTGGAGCTGTTGCCTTGAGATTCATGTTTCCCTAGTAAGTGCTACAAATGACACAGGCTAAAGACTTTCTGAGCCATGTTGGGTTTTGATGCTGACAGCAGAAGCTTTCTTCACTCAGTAAAATAAACGGATACCATGTGAAGTCACACCAGAGGCACAGAGGCTGAGCAAGAAAACCATTTTTATGTTACCAGTGCTCTAAGAGTAGCCACAAAGTCAAGTTCAAGAGCAAGCACCGGTCCAGAAATACTTGATCAGATGAGAATTTCTTTGTGTCCACGACAAGGACCACTAGTAAACAGTATACAAATTCTGGATTTGATCTATCTGTTCTCCTTTGCTGTGTGCTAGATTTATCTGTATAAATGTGTGCTGATCTAGTCATTTATCACCAAAATCTGACTGTGAAGTTCAGCAAAAAGACGAAAACTCTGTGGGTACTTTTTTGTAAACCAGTGTTAAATTCTGGGGGTTTTTTTGAACACCAAAATGTTTATTGATTTAAGATGAGTAACAGTGATAGTTGATGAGATTCTTTCTGAATTCTCAAACATTTTTTTAATTATTTGCTGTCTTTAATTCCAAGACAATGTACTTTTTTATATGATCACATTTTTGTTAACAATTTTTGAAGCACATATGATTGCATGATGCCAGTTTTCGTGAGAACGATGGTTTCGTTGTAGCAGAGGACAAAGCAGCTCCAAAGCCTTAGCACTAGAGCAGCAGTAGGGATATCTTGTACCTGTTTTGGGGGTCTGAGGGCTGTTGCAGTTAGTCCACTAGAGCCCTTTCCTCTGCAAAGGAGGCTTGTTGGTTTGGGGTGTGAGTGCTCGCTCTCTCCTTAGTCTAGTGTCTCATTCAGGTCTGAGGAGATGATGCAAGGAAGACAAGAGACCGAGTTTGCCTCCAAGGGTTGTGTGAAGGTCTCACAGGGCTTTGCATGGAGATGCTTTGCTGGGAGTAGAGTCCTCTTGCTTGAAGATGATTTTCTCCAGGGAAGATGTGCAGAGAGGCCAGTTTCACATGATCTGTGTGGATTTTGTTTAAGAAAGGCTTTACTTCTTCCTTCCTCGTGCCTGCTGCCATGAGGGCCTGCCTCAAAGGGAACGCCCTTTGCCTTTGGAGTTCCTTGGGAACAGTCTGTTAACAGGAGCAAACACAGCAGTGAATTCCATCCAAAACCCTTTAAAATACTGTATGTTTTTTTTTCTTCTCTGTTCTCCTTGCCTGGTGTTATTTTTGGGGGGGATTCAGTAAGAAGTAACTTTTGCATGCTTTAGCAGATTCCCAAAAAGACGGCTGAAGAACTCTGGAGTTGTTTTAGAGTAAAATCTTATTTCATTCATCTTAGCACTCTTTCTGCCTTTTTATTTATGCATGTATTTTTAGTTTATGGTGGAATCTCTTGCACATGCAGCAAAAACACCACCTTGGTAAAGACACTGAGGACTGTGTGGCTGTTTTTGCTGTGGACCAATGTCATCTTTTCCACCTCTGCCATGGAAGGAGTTGCTAAAATCAGTAAATAGTTCGAACCAAATCTGCAGGGGGAAGGAGGAAAAAAAGCCCTGTTTTCTGTGTTCTCCTTTTATCTCCTTTTGTTGCAGTGCTTTATTTCTGAGCAGCGTGGCAGCCGTTCTGAATGCTGATGAGGGAATATCTTGGCACAACTCCAGATTTTTGCCTTTTTTTTTTTTCCTTCCCTTCCTTGAGTGATTTCTCCTGGTACTTGGTACCAAGGCTCCCCTCTTATGGACGCCAGAGAAGTCACAACCAGCTTCGCTGGACATGCAGCTCGTGTCTCGGTATGGGCACAGCGCTCTGCACTTGCGCTGGACTTTGTCTTCTGGGGCCCTGAAAATCTTGGTGTTCTGCGGTTGTTCCTGTGACTGATTCCATTAAGTAAAGCCACAAGTAGATCATGTTGCTAAACGGCGGCTGTTGTAACCACTGACATTATTTTGCCCACTTCTTCTGTCCGTTCCTCTGCCTGTGCCGTGCTGGAGAGTCGCTTGGTCATCCTGCAGCAGTGTTGAACAGCAGAACCTGCTAAAATAATGTTATGATTTCCAATGTGCACAGTCTTGTGGTTTTCTGGACACACGGTCTTTCATTTCCTGTCTTCTCTTTTATTGCTGCTTTTACTTTCACTCCCTGGACAGATGTCCCTTGTTTACAGGGAGAGAAATGGGAAATGGGACTCTCCTTTCTGTGCATCCTTGGTATGGACTTGATGTTGTTCTGGCCTTCTCCAAGGTTTGCCTGTCACTTGCCTCAGCACCATCCTAGAATTTAATAAAGACTTTTAGAGGAAGATAGGTTTATTTCTGCACTGATGTTAGCCACAGATTGCTATCTTTATGTAAAATCTACTATTTTTGAATGTGCATCAATACAAAATTGCTTTCTTCTTACCAGATCTAGCTTTCCTCCTGAGACAAACATATATGTACTCATGTGTGATAGATAAAGAAGCCAGAATCCAACTTATAATTTAATAAAATAGAAAAGACAATAGCAATACCTCACTTCCCACATGGCTAAGTATGATATTGTATTTAATCTTTAATTTAATTTAATTTAATAAGATTTTAATTTAATTTAATAATTTAATAAGATTTCTAGATTTTATAAAACATTTGGGAAGAGAAGGAAAAGTTACAGTGCAGGTTTCAATAATACCTTTAGGATTGATCTATTTTTCCCTTTCAATTCAAGGCTTGTGGATCATATCACCTTCATGAAATTGTCTAGAAAACGAGATTTAAGTGCAATCCAAGAACTGCACGTTGATGATTGAGCTTTTTCGTTACAAAGGCAAAGTTGCTCCTCTCCTTAGCTTTTAATCAAACTCAGTAGGCAGACTCTCCCAATACTTCTCAATGGATTTTGAAAGGAACAAGAGTAGACCTTGTCTATCAGGTGCTTAGTTATTCTGCAACTAGTATTTATCAAATACTCAATCTCATGGTGTAGGTACCAGAAAAATTTCTCTTTTAAGAAATATAGATCTCATTTTTCTGAGGAAGGCAAGTCATGAGCTTCAGAAGTCATCAAACAACAGTGGACAAAAGCTATTATTTAGTGTAATTATTTATTTGCTTTTAGTTATTTAATAATTTTCTTGTGTGAGTAATAAGCGTTGTCTGAATGGATTTTTTAGCATTCAGTGATGCCAAGATAAAAAATGAGAGGTTTTTTTCCTCCTTTCCCAGTTATATTCTTTTCTTAAATGTTGATGGTTTGATTCCTTCCTGGCTTATATGTAAGATCAGACTTTTTTTTTTCCAAAAGCTGCTGATTTTGTATTGTAGGGAATGACTGGTAGGGGCAGGGCAGACTCGGAGGCTGTCTGTGCTTGTGGTTTATTGGGTTATGTTGGGACAGATGCTTTTACTTGTCCGAAAAAGGAGCACAGCAAAAATACTGGGCAAGTGTTGAACGCAAAATTACTGCTACCGCTTGTCTCAAATTGACTATGCAGCAGTTTTAAATCTTAACACCCCTTTAGCATGAGGAGGAGCAGGCATGGCTACCGTCCTGTGGTCCTAGTGTTCTACTCTACCATCTCTACTTACTGTTGCCTTCATTTATATTCCAGCCAGTTTCAAAGCAACTTGTTTCCACCATTTTTGCAGTGAGACCCTATGGAACAATTCCTTGCCCTAATTGCCGAAGGACAAAGGGGTCCGAGGTTGCCATCCTCCCTGTTGTTGTTTTCGCCGGGTTGGACACGGTGCTACCACCCTTTTCCTGGAAAGCCCACGGCGTGCTGCCCCCTTGTGCCCTTCTCGTTTCAGACTCCTGCCCCCCGTGCCTAGGTTTGCTGTTTGTTGTTGCGTATTCTCAAATTAGCCGCAGTCGTTTTGGAACGAGCTCTCTTGGCATTCTGGCGGTTAAACACCGCACTTTCTCCCATTAGGAATGAAAGCCAGGTCTATTGGAAAACGCTTTACAAACAGAAAACTGCCTCGAGTGTCAAACCTGTTTATACAGATACCTTGGGTTTCGTGCCACAAAAAGCACCGTAAATTCCCCGTGCTGTTTGATTTTTCATAAGGAGAAACTTGGAAAGAAATGGTGCTTGCAGTACGGTGCCAATTATTTATATACTAATTTGCTCCCTGAGAATAAATTCAGATTTTTAAATCCCATTTAGTACTGAACCAGTAGAAAAAGGAATCTTAAACTACCTCGTATTGTGCAGTTTAGATTAAATTCCCCTGGAAAAAAAAATTGGAAGCACTGGCTTTTTTTGTGTGTGTGTGTGTGTACTAATTAATTTTTTTACTAAGTGGTATGTAGAACTGGTTTTGGACGCTCTTTTTTAATGCAAATTCCCACCTACCTTTATTATAATAATATAAACAGTTGTCTCAAATCTGAAATATTGTGTTTCATGGAAGTTGTGTGTGTGCACACGCCAGGCTTGCCCGGTGTTGCCCAGCACGCAGTGACAGGGGCAGAAGCCACCGCTGCCGCGCTGGGAGAGGTGGCACCCGTCAGCCCCTCGTAGAGGTGCACGCTGCAGGTGTCCGACCTGGAAAGGCTGCCTCAGAAAGGGGGGGGCGTATATCCTGTATATCCTATTGCTTCTCTTCGGCAGGCTGCCTTTGTGCTGCTGCCTTGCCGTGAGTTGCAAGGACACAGTGTCTCTTTCCGCCGAGCAGGTGGTTGAGGAAGGTGCCGCCAGCACGGAGGCTGCGCTCGCCCTCTTGCCTGGGCAGGGAAGGGCCGAGGCGCTCGGGAGAGCTGAGCGCGAACGCTCGGGTTGCACCCAAACCCCGCGTGCCGTGTCGTGTCGTGTCGAGCACCTGGGCTGCCTGCAACCGTAGTCAAGTGTCTGTGAATGTTTCATAAGCCGTTATTGTATTAAGACAAAGCACCCGATCAGCAGCAGGGGGTTTCCTGGATTAAATTGCTTTTGCCAAGCCTTAGTTAAGGGGAAAACTGTCTAAACAGACTTCTTTTCTCAGCTTTCTCTGCTGCTTTTTTTTCTTTGCTTTTTTTTTCTTTGATTTTTTTTTTTTTTTTCCCCAAGGATTCCATCAATAGGTATAGAAAGAAAGAGAACCAATGTCACGGTAAGCTCTTAAAAAGTATATTTATGGATTGAAAAGAGGAAAAATTGTCTTATTTTCCAGCAACCAGATACATGATCCTATAGAATATGGGGAAATCCTTACAAAGCTTTTGCAACCAAGTGAACTCGAAATTATACTTTCTGAAATGACTGTCATTTGTTTCCAAGTGTCTGTGGTGCTTATCCCAGAAAGAAATGGTTCTTCGTGATTGAACTATATAGGTGTAGCAACATCTCCCTAAGAGCCTTCTTCAGAGTTGTCTGCTTTCCTGAGTAGGTTTGGGGTATAGGTAGATGTTTTCTACCACGCTGTGCAAATTTCACCTGCTCTGTAACTGAATTATGTTTTAATTTCTCACCAAGTCACAGGCAGAAGACTTCAAAACTGTACTTTGTGCAAATGTGCATTGTTTAATATGGAAAATAAGTGCTACTGTATGGGACCTTACTTCAGAAGCCAAATAACCACTGTGCTGTACAGCTGTGGCATTCCTTCCAGAACTGCTGCGGAGTCCGTTTACAGCTAGCAAATGTCTATGTGCTGGATGCATTTACAAGGATAATAATTTGATGGACAGTGCAAGCTACAGATCCTAAGCTGTATGTGGATAATGGTGTCGTGGTGAAATGTGCTTTATTCGAGGGAGGAGTGAGGGGATACTGTGAGTTGAAGCAAAATTTGTGAGGTAGCTTCTGATCCTCCAAAAGCCTGTGGAGGAGGAGGAGGACTGCAGGATATCCATTTTTATTGCTGCATGGTAGAGTGCAGCCATGTTGACATCTGATGCAGACTCCCAATTGCTGAAATTCTATATAGTCTTGTATTGTGCAGTACTTAGGACACATAGACAGTGTGTTTCTGGGATTTGCCGATGGTGCTTGAGGATTTCAGAAGTGCAAGAGTTGGAGTCTTTCTGATTTTATTAAAGCTGTCTGAAAGCATGTTCCCCCTAGTGCTCAGAATAAATAGAAATCATTTGGAGAAAGCACTTGGAAAAAACGCAGCTACCCTTTGATTGTCAAGTTGGTTATTTTAGCTTTTTAAAATTCTCCCCTCTAAGTTTCTGATTTTTGCAGCATGACAGGAGAGGAAAATTACATACCTGAATTTATATTTGGAGCATACCTATTGCTGTCCTGCTCTTGCATTTTAAAATAGTTCAAATTAATTTCCCCTATCGTTGCTCATCTTCCAGCCAAACTGTCATCTGCAAAATCTGCTGCTTTTCAGGCCTTGCAGCGCTCGGCTGCACAGTCCTGTCTCTGAACATAGCTCAGACTCGCCATACAGACTTGAACAGCCCTTGGGATGACTCTGATGGTCGCCTTGCTGCTGGCAGCAGCCTCCAAAGCCCCATGCCCGCAGAACCCCAGAGTATGTAGAGATACAACTGCAATTATGATAAGGTAGAAATATTTAGAAATGCCCAGCTGTATAAATTAACTTCCTTAAATGACAGGCATGGGAGTAAGTGCAGAGGACTGAACCAAACCCACCGATCTGGGCTGGAGGTTCTTGTCTTACTTCTCTTGACGCCAACTTTCCTGCCCTAGATTTACCTAACCAGGGATTCATGTGCTACAGGGGTGAAAATAATATCACAAAAAAGCAATTTTGTCGATCTAGGTTTAGTGATTATTTGTGACGTTTCACATGGTTGCCCGTAAATTTTGCAACTAGCATGTTTGAAGAAACACGTGTAAAACCTTAGGTTCAGGCTCATAGGCAGCGTTTAAGTAGACTATAATAAAATTCCATCTCATTTAGTCTGATTCCAGCTCTTCTCAGGCTTAAGCAGTGTAAGAGTATTTCGATATGCACCTTTGTACCTGCATAACATTGAGACTAAGCCATACGACCTCTGGTTGCAAATATAAAGGTTCATTTACATCAGTTCACTTACTATGTGTGAGTATGTCTCTATATAAATGAGTCTGTAGTTCATTATGTGCTGCAGTTGTTAGAGTTTGCATATATAAATATATTCCAGTGGAATAATACTTCAGTGAACACTGAAGTGGGAGAACTGAGAGGAAGTAACACTTGTTTTTCATAGTGAATAAGGTTTTCCTTTTTAAAAAGCATTTAATACTTAACTGCATTAAATTATTTTATCACAAAGTAACTCTGTGTATGCACATACTCAGCAAACTGAGCTATATTGTTTTAGTGCTTCAGTAGCTTAATTTTTTTGATCCTACTTCATACTTATTAATATCAGAGCACGTGACTATTAAGTAACTCTGTAATATCACTAAGTCAGTCATGGAATTCATTTTTAATCACCAAAATTAAGTATAATAAGCAAAGAGGAGAGAGATTTTCATCTGCCAACCTGGCAGAGTCTGAGTGAAGGATTTTTTTTGCTGATGGCAGTTTCATTTTCCAGCTAAGCTTAAATTAATATTTTAATATCTGAATCCATTCTAACAAGAATATATGTGAAAATTTGAGATTACTTTCTTTGTGTAGTTGAAAATATGTAACATGTTTTGTATGTTTTGTGTTCACAGGGAAGAAATTCTAGTTTTATTTAAACTATAACAATTTGTCTTTGGGGTGAGGGGAGAGTTTTTCCTGGAAGAAGTTGTGATATGCCCATCTCCTCCTTTCCTCTCCTTCAAGTCTTTCCTGATGGGACCAAATCAGAAACAATTTGTTTTTGAGAAGCTTGCCTTTTGTTAATTTCAGTGATAATTTTTTTATTTACCTAGTGCGTTTGAGCTATGCCTCCCGCCCGCTTATCACGGTGAAGGCGCTTGCTGTTGCTAAATATACCCCTGTATTTTAGAGAAGCAAAGCCGTGCGTGAGTGCTGCCCATTCAGAGCCGGCTGGGTAGATAGGGAGGGACCTGGTGGTAACTTGAGAGCAAGAGCAGATGCTAAATTAGCAGCTGGATCATTAGTAACGAGTCCACAAATGTCTGCTGGGAAATGATCTTCGTTGGGCGTGCGGAGCGTGGGTGTGTGGGTTATTCAGAGTTTCTCGCTTGTAGTTGATCTCTGCCCATGACTCAAAGGAAAGCCATGGCAGCTATGGGGTTATTTATTTGCAATGTGACTGGTGGTTTGTTTTGTTGAAAATATAGACTGCGTTTAAAAAACTTATTTATCTGATGACGTTTTCTTTAAAAAGCATGAAATCAGTAAAGTTATAAATAACTGCAAGTGCAAGAAGATTGCAGGCAGCATTTCAGTTGAAGAATTAAGTAAAAAGAAATACTCAAAGACTTTAGGAAAAGCAAATAGCAATATAAGGGCACCATTAGTAATTCCACAGTTATGTTCTGTTTTTACCATTAATATTAATAGCTGTTTGACCATTGACTGCAGTCAGAAATAGATCAGATCATGACCGGATCATCATACCCTAAATCATGGTTGAATAATTGGGAAAAACAAGTGACGTGTGGTAAGTGATAGCCAAGTGGGAGAACTGGAATAAAGAAAAGGTTGGGGAGTAAAACATCAAAAAGAGCAAGAGAATAGTGCCATCTGTTTAGGAGTTGCAATTTCCCTGTGTCCATGAAATACATGAGCTCTTTATGAAAGTCTAGTCTAGTTGACCACCACCTACTCCTCTGTCTCCCAGTTACCTCTCACTAACTCCCCATAGGCAGCAGCAGTAAATGCAGTGTGGAGGGCACCACTTTTACATTGAACATGAGTTACGTTTTTTCTTAAGCCAATGACTCTCTAAATATGCCTATTTACAAGTTGCCTTTTTCCCTGTGTTGGAGTATGTGTTCTTTTTTATTGAATTTTTAATTAACTTTAATTTGATAAAAATGACTCAATTTTCTAGAATAAATGAGAACAAAACAAATGCATATCCCAAGCCATAATCCGTACCAAAAGTTTGTGGTGTCCTCCCCTTCCCCCTCTGTTTTTTCCACCCAAATCCACCCAAAACACTGATTTACTGTGTGAAAGTGCCTTGTTCTGCTCAGCTGCCCTCCAGTGCCAGCAGATGGCTGAAGGTCAGAAGAAAGTTAAGACTTCGGGGCTGGTGGTGAATTTGGCAGGACTGAAGGGCAGATGTGAAGAGAAGACCATGAGGCATGAGGATGACGGTGTCAGGATACCCAAGAGCCCTGTGGTTGGGTGTCAGCATCCTGGGCACTTCTGGGAGGGGAGCGCGGGCTGGATCGGCAGTTCAGACTCCCCTTTTCATGAGGAGTTGAAGAGGAAACTTTCAAATAACTGTTTCCGTTTGTGGAGCCTTTCTGCTCACCATCCTGGCAGCAGGACGAGGTCTTGTCTACACTTTCCTGAAGAGCTGAGCATCTCTCCGAAAGAGAGGGAGCTTAAGTTAAGGTCAGTGGTTTACTGTGGGGACAAGACAATCCAAGGAAAGGACAGCCCAGCATGAAAGTTTAGGAGACGGTTTTGAATTGTATAGTGGATGTGTGTATATATATATATGAATATAGAAAACCTAAAAATGTAAAATGTTCAGTTTAATATAGTCTGTCTATGTGTGTGTATATATATGTGTGTGTGTAAGTGTATATATATAACCCATAAGAAACAGACAAGCATGATACTTGTGTTTTTACTCTCTCTCTCGATATATATACACACACACATATAATATACAAGCATAATATTAAAATCTTTTAATTAATATTACTTATGATAGTATAATGCATGTGTGAAGACTGAAGTCAGTATTACTCAGGTCAAAGTACATTCATGGGAGTGACTTTATTTAAAAAAAGAAAAAAGTCACTCTAACAGCTTGCTTTCTGGGAGATGAAGCAGTGTGATTCTTTAGTTGCCTGTCTGAGACGAGTTACTTTTCCCTGTTTGTACACGTGACTGTAATTTAGCCAAAAGTAAAAAGGAGAGTAGCTTGGTGTAAATGCACAAGACTGCTCCATATACTGCTGGGGGGTTCAGAATATTCTGCAGTGGAGTTGGTCTGCTGTAAAAATACCCTGCCTGCTGCAAAATGCAAAGAGAAAGAGGTAACTGTGATTCCTGGGCCAAGAGTCGCTACAAGATTTTTAAGCAGAAGAATGTTTTGTAAAGACATGAATTTGCCCTGTTTCTGTGTACAACTATATAGATCTACCAATTTATTGTATATGGGAGCTTCTTCTCGTCCTTTTTCTAAATCAGTTGCATGTAGTTTTCTTATATATGCACAGCCACACTGTAAGCCAAAACAAAAATCTGCCTTTGCGTTACTGCCTGCTGCTACATATTCAAAATACTGTAATTATTCAAATATAGTGTTAATGCTGCAGTCAGCGTCTGGCGTCTCGTATCAGGCATGGTAGTTTTGAAGCTATTGCCTGTTGCCTGTTTTTATTTCCAGTGCTTAATATCAAGCCTGACTGTGGGAATGGATTCCACAGTCTTTGCACATAAGACTTATTATAGTCTGGATTTTCATTTGATTCTATTCCCTTTCTTGGGGTCGCACCCAGAAGCCTCCAATGTACCTTAACGCTTGTTGAACAAGCATCATTTTCCTTGATAAAAGGCCTTGCCATTCAGGCTCAGAAAGCTCATATTCGGTCAAACTCAGATTTGTGCTAGAGTGCAACACTTTCTAGAGCTTCCTGATTTCATGGACTGTGTGTGACGATAACATCATAAGTGACCTGTAAAGCTCAGGATTGTCCCTAGGTGATTCACAGCACAGGGCTGTGGCTGTTGCATGTGTAGGGAAGAAGCCAGCTATAAATCCCATTCTGCCTTCAGTTATATGAGTGAAAATCGGAAGTATTTCAGTATGAGTCAGTGATGGGTGAGAGAAGACTCACTTTTGCTTAAGTGATGTGAATCTTCAGCCTGTTCACACTCCGCAGCGCTTTAATATAGATAAATATTTAATAATCTAATTAATACAGATAGAAATGTCATAATTAAAGCCTCTTTAGGGATAGTGGAAGCTAATCTGTAAGGTCTGGTTTTCTCAATCCAAGAGATGACCTCAGCTCTAGTTTTGTGCAAGAGGTGATGAGATTGTTACACAACTTGTGAAATCTTTTTATGGTCATGTAGGCAGGAACTTTAGTGGCACCGGGGACTGAAATAGCCACCCAGGTTTATGCATCTGCATTTGTCAAATGCTATAGCCCTTAAAATTGGAGTCAGTGAGTTCCAAGTTGCTGTTTTACTTTTGAAAACAGTATGAACTGTTCAGTATGAAATGAACAATATGAACAGTATAAAGAAGCTATCGCAAACAGACACCTTGGAAGTGTCTGGTTGAGGTAAAACCTAGAAAACCCCGTAAGTCATAGTACATGAATGGTTTAACACTCTCCTTATCTTCTCTGAAGTTCCTGAGCAGCTGAAGAAGCTAGAATACCTTAGGTAAAAATTAGAGCAGCCCCTTGGAAAGTGTTAAATGCACATCCAAATGTTATACTCAGCAAACACTTTCTTCCAGCAAACCCTTTATATTGAGTTTAGAGTGGGAAGTACTTTCCCTTGGGGTGTGTGTGTGGATAACATATTCTTGAAGACTACTCTACAAACTAGAGTTGTTACCAATGAGCCTGCTTCATGGCTGGAGTCAGTCTGTGTCTCCAAGACCTGTGAATTTTACAAGTGTAGGCACAAAGACAGGTGATAACTTATAGGAGCCCTGATCCTGCACAGAAAACCTGTTTCTGGGCCTGCATGACCACTCAGTGGTTATGAACAAGGTCCAGATACTGGAGTCTTCTTGTACAGTTCGTAGACTGAATGGCAAAGCAAAATATGATGGCAACAAACAAAATTACTTCTAGTCTACCACTCCCCCGTCGGGTGAGAGGAACATGTCTTTTTGCTTGTTTATTACTTTCATTATAATTTTGTCCTAGGCTCTGGTCTGAACAGATGAACAAATGTGGGGTGGTTTGGTTGTTTTGAGATTGTTTTGCTGTAGTTGAATCCAGCTGCTGGAAAACAATCTCAGCAGTCAGAGAAAATCCTAACACTTAAGGAATCTGTGAGGACGTTGGAAGTCGAAATAAAAACAGCAGATAGGGTTTTAAACTACATGTAGGTGCTGTCTGTTCTCACTGAGTACGCCAAAGAGCAAGTGATCCTGATGCACCTTAGTGATGTGGAGGGAGGCTCATTAAAAGTTATGAGACTGAGTGGTATGAGGGCCTCTGCGGATGTTGTTTCCTTAAAGATGGTTAATTGGTATCTATTTCAGTGCATTTTTTAGGATAGATCCAGGGTGACATAGCTTCCTCTCCCTCTCCTGGCATATCTTGTCTGCTTTCAGATCGACCGTGATTGTTGGGTGTCTCCTCTCCTGGTTGGAAGCCTCCATCCAGACTCTTCTTTGCTGACCTGAGTTAGTGACATGTCACACCCCACTGAGGTTCCTGCTTTGGCTCCTTAGCCTTAAAGTCAGACCTGTTTCTGCTGACTTAAAACTGCAGTTGGTGTTCAGATGTGGAAAGAATCCACTCCTGTGCACTGGGTTATTCTTGGCCAAGTTGCTGCCAGGATAACACAGGTGTTGCAACATATAAATCCTTTTCAGAGAGGAAGGGGGTGAACCCACTTCAAAAGGAGCAGGGCATAAGCAAGGTGAGCACGGACCTTGTGCGTTTACATGACTTCGATTCTGCGAAACCTGCCCAGAAAAGATGCTAGCTTGCAAAGAAAATGTTTCCTTCTGTGCAAATTGAGGCTTGGCTCTCAGAGAGGATTCCTTTTTTTGGGTTATTTCCCTTTCCTATCCTTGCTGCCTGCAGACAGAGGAGCTGTTGTTGTTTAGAAACCAAGAGTTCATTGACGATCAGCTTTGAATATAAATCTGAGATCAAGAAAAATAAAGCGAGGCTCTAGTCCCACTAAGGAAGCATGGGGTTGGTTTTTTTTTTTTTTTTGTTTTCACTGCCCAGGGGGGATAGATGAAAGAGGCATGATATTTCAGCAGCTCAATTCGAACAGTTCCATTCTGAGTGATTTTTAGGTGAATTTTACCCAAGCAGATCACATCGATGTAGCTATCTGTAAATAGCTTAAATCCGTTTCATCTGTTTGTTTTAATCTATCTGAAAACAAAAATAACATTGCAAAGACGGTGGCATAAATAAACGATCTCATTTTCTTGAGTAGTTTTAGAGAAGAAAGGTAGCATGTTGTGTGTATTTTGGATCTGAAGAAGCGTGCCCAGCAATATGCCCAAGATAACGAGAGATACTGGGGCACAGCCAGAGAGGTGCAACCTCTTGCTTGCCTCATTAGTCAATGCTGGATCCTCTGTATTGTTCATTTATTACAATATGCTGCTGGAAATACTATTACTTATTAGCAGTGAATATTTTCAACTGAATTGCATCAATTTTTGAGGTGAGGGAAGTTACCGCTGCTCTTTTTCTGTACGGTTTAAAGCTGAGCAAAGACCAGATGAAAGCTTTCAACATGCACCAAGCACTTCAAATGCAAAACAGCAGGAGTGCTTTTCCTAAATGCCTTACCCGTCCTTGAAAACGTGAGAGCATTATGTTTTGGGTTTGGCAAACCTCATATACGTTGAAGTAGTGTTCGTAGTAGTACGGAATGGGATTTTTATCTGATCTTAATTTTTATGGTAAAACAAATTGTGATGTCCCAAAGCAGCTGTTATGAAGGAGTTCTGGAGCAGCACGTGCTGTTTTGTTTGTCAGCTCTAGCTTGGTTACCTTCTTCCTTCTATGATCTTTCTTTTCCAAAACTATATAAGAAAATGAGGCTTTATCACTAATGCCATCTTATCTGTGATTTTTATTCTTGCATTCAGCTATTTATGGCACATCTATGAGTGTTATTTATCTGTGGGGAATTTCACCCACCATCTTTGTTATCCTAGAGCCAGTAGTAGACAAGAAAGGACTTTGGTACTGAGAATGGAGGTGGTGTTGATCACAGAAAGAAACACAAATGGTTCAAAGCTGGTGGTAGTGTGAATCTAGTACATAAGCAGAAATAACATGAGTAGTATTTTGATCCTATAAAGTACGACTTAGAAAGCTGAATGATTTGAAAGACTATAGAGAAAGGAAGGACTTCCTGGTTAGTGTTTGGAGGATGGATGAGATTTGGTCTGTTTTGATCACTTTTGTGAGAATCTATGGATTCATTCATGGAATATATTTTGAGGAAGTCTGAGAATTGTCTATGCACATTTTTCCCTTCTTTGGAGGACAAATTCATCCTTCTGCTTTTGCAATTACAATTCAGTTGTGGTCTGCAGCTTTCCAATTGATACCATTCATTCTATGAGTTTGAGTAGCAAGCAGGTTGGTAAAGTGTTAACAGCTTAAACATTAGCACAGATTTGCAGCAAATTATTATTTCTTTAGTAACATCAAATGGATGTTCCCTGTGGGGAAACAGAGTAAAATGGTAATCCCATTTTATTGGCTGTAAATCACTGTTTCCACTTTTCTCTCATCTCAAAATTGGGTAGTGTACAATAGTCACTGTATATGCAGCAGTAGTATAGACAGCGGTCTTTTTTTTCTTGTGCACAATGGCTTACTTGTGATATCGAAGATTGGCTTTCAGCAGATTACTGGAAAAACAGAGCGGATACTCAGGGTATCTGGCAGCACTAGGTTTCTCTGCAGCTCTGCAGATTCTTTTCATCTTGAAAGTATGGCACTTTAACGTTCAGTTAAGCCTGGGTGCAGCATCATTTCCTGTCTTAATTAAAAACGTAAAGAAGAGGATTTTAAATCTTGATAGTATTTCACTGATTTTAAGCATAACTTTGAGGATGACAAGAACCAGGCTAAATTTAACGTGTCTCTTCCTTTTTGTTCTTTCTTTTCTTTATTTCTTTTGTTTCTGCTAGTTCGTTTCATCCTTCGTGTTAGTGGTTTTTGCTAATATATCTTTTTCATATCCTACTTTTCCTCCTCATGTCTTTCATCATAAGGAGGATATCACTCATTTTAGAAATTCCAGGTACTAGTAATTTGTTCCAGGCTACTAAGCCTTTAAAAAAGGAAAAATCATAGAATCATAGAATGCTTAAGGTTGGAAGGGACCTCTAGAGGTCATCTAGTCCAGCCCCCTGCACACGCAGGGTCTCCTAGAGCACATAGCACAGGGTGGTGAGGATCTCCAGAGAAGGAGACTCCACCACCTCTCTGGGCAGCCTGTTCCAGTGCTCTGTCACCCTCACTGTTAAGAAGTTCTTTCTCAAGTTCCTGTGGAACTTTTGGTGCCTCAATTTGTGGCCGTTTCCTCTAGTTCTATCACTGGCCACCACTGAGAAGAGGCCAGCCCCCTCCTCCTCACTCTCTTTCTTGAGATATTTATATACATTAATCAGGTCCCCTCTCAGTCTTCTCTTCTCCAGGCTGAACAAGCCCAGCTCTCTCAGCCTTTGCTCATAGGGCAGATGTTCCAGGCCCCTAATCATCTTTGTGGCCCTGCACTGTACTCTCTCTAGCAGCTCCACGTCCCTCCTGCACTGGGGAGCCCAGAACTGCACACAGTACTCGAGGTGCGGCCTCACCAGGGCTGAGTAGAGGGGCAGAATCACCTCCCTCGACCTGCTGGAGACGCTCTGCTTAATGCACCCCAGGATCCCATTGGCCTTCTTGGCCACGAGGGCACACTGCTGCCTCATGGTCAACTTGTCGTCCACCATGACGCCCAGGTCCCTCTCTGCGGGGCTGCTCTCCAGGAGGTCGGTCCCCAGCCTGTAGGCATGTCTAGGGTTATTCCTGCCCAGGTGCAAGACCCTACACTTGCCCTTGTTGAACTTCATGAGGTTACTCGCCGCTCAGTTGTCCATTATATCCAGTTTATGCTGTTATATCCCAGTTTTTACAGCAAACCAAATAAATAATGATAATTAAAATGGACTATTTCCCATTCTCTAATGTTAAAAATATATTTTATAGCTATTATTCCTTTATTTTTTCTATTGTAGAAGATCTTTTAATTGTCTTGGTGTAATATCGTCTGAGGACAGCTTTAGAGCTCCATATATTGTGCATAGCGTTCTTTAAGAATTTTATGTAGTTATTTTTTGGATTGAAAAGAAGGAAATCCTCAACTTTTGTCAGTTTGGATAGCAATTTCTCTCAAACTTCAAATTCAGGAATAAGATGGATGTACTACAGAAAGCCAAGAACTGATTGTTTTATTGATGAGTTAAGGTTATCCTACTGAAGTAATAGGCAACATTAACTTATTAGAGGGAAATTTATACTCCTAAATTTTGTTTCTGTAAAGATGGTTATAAAATCAACTGAAATGGTTTTTTCCTTCTTTTATTTTGTTCTTTTTTCCCCTCCCCTCTCTCTATAGGATAATTAATGGAGGCGCTTACAGGAGAGTGCATAGCAGTGTGATTTGTACAGTTTTATCAGAGGAAGGGGAGTTCTTTTTTGGCTTTTTATCATACTATAAGAATGCCGTGACAACTTGAATAGTGTGGGATGCAGGAAAGGGCTAACAGCTCTAGCCAGCCTGGTACATCTTAAGCTATCAGTGTTCCCCTACTAGAAGTTTAGGGGTTAGGAGAGCTCCCCCAAGTGGGACATATGTATTATTGGTCATATTTTTGTCCTTTGAGGTCGTGATTTGGAATTGAGGGTAAAAGCCCAAGTAAATTGTAGATTCACTAAAAAATACTTACCAGTATGTAGAGGTAAGTGATAATGGAAATTAATACCTTCCCTCTCAAGAGAAATAGTGACTGTTAAAGCTCTGAAAATAGCTGCAAGATTATAAAACTGAAGCAGCTAAATAGACACATATTATTTTATGAGGCTTTATATACCCATTTTCTAAATGAACGGACATGGCAAATGACAGAAATCTGTCTTGAACTCAGAGAGCTGAATTCAGCTTGCTGTAGCTGTCCAGGTGTGTGTGAGCACAACGGCAGTGGTGACAGCACGGATGCCTTACTGACTGGGATCGGTGCCTTGGGGTAGGAGTAGCTCTTCTAAAACATCATGTTCTGCAAGTCCCAAGCTGAGAAGGACCATCAGAATCTGACTCCTTGTTTTTAAGTTGCATGCTTACCTGTATGAGGACGTATTACTTTAATATTTACAGCCCTTATCTTACAATATTCAACAGCAGGGTCAATTGTGTAATGGTGACCTGAAATAAAAATATGGTTATGGGTTTTTTCCTTTACTCTGCCAAGTCTGTCTGCTGTCTTCTGGGTCTGCTGAGTGCATCCTCTTCTGTGTGACTGTACAAGGAAGATGCAGTCACCTTGCTTTAGTGTTTGGTGTGGAAGCAGTGCTCCTTTGAGGAGGCCTTGGGAAGCGGCTGTTTATCAGTTATATGCAGTCACTGCTTCCTGGGATGTTACTTTATTTCTGCACTCGTGGAACTTGACAGGTTCATTTGAATTCAGGAAAGGATTATTGCATGTTCGCCTTCAAAATACGACACAAGTTTACCTGAAAGTATTTACATATGATCATTTATTTTCTAGGTAAAACACTTGGATTTTGCCAGTGTGCTAGGTTTCAATGAATGAGGAAAAAATCAGGACAAAAATTAGACCGTATTTTCCTTGTGATTAGAGTCACCATGTTGATGGTGACTGATTACATACAGTGTCAGCAGAGCCTTAGGACGGACATCAGACGCAAGTTGTCTTGCCAGAGGACTCCATGAGCACTCCGGCAATGGTATCCTTAGGAGCATGAACACTGTCACCTTGTTGTGGCACAAGTGAAGACTTTCCTAAGCCTTTGTCATTTCATGTAGTCACACAAAGTGTGTAAGGCCCTTGCTGCAGGTGACGGATGAAGAAGTTTTAAGAGTTGCATTATTTTTGCCAGGTAGCTTTCTTGAGCTTGGCATGAGCCTGACTTTTAGACGCTCTGCTGATGTTGACTTCAGCTGTTGCTGTTTGTTTGCGTTCCCACAAAGCAAGAGGTTGAATTATTCAGTATAAGCATGCTTGGATATAGCCTGATGCCTAAACTGCTTACGAGACTTATGTGGTTGCTACAGATTGGCTGACTGGTAGAGCAGTAAGTAGATCATCAGAAAATCTTGTCTCTGTTCTTGTCTCTCCTATGTCTTCCTTGGCTTTCATTGATACATACAGCTTTTTACATAAAGCTTTGTACAAGCTTTGCAACAGGACAAGAAACTAGATGGGCTCAGAGATGGAGAGAGCTACCCAGTTCACAGAGGGAGTCTGTAGCAAGAAAATGAATAAATGAATTGAAAATGTTCAGCAGTAAAAATGCTTATGGTGAAAATTCTGTTTATATACCCATAAAACATAGAAAGACACTTCTCTGCTTTGCGTCAGTTCTTCATGGTAGAAGTTTGCTGATTCAAAGTTGTTACTGCTAAGTGAGATTAAGGCTGGGCTGTTTATTTTTATGTCAGTTTAGCTTGGCATAAACAATTTAACTTGGAGAGCTAACTTCAACCTCTTCAGGGAGCTCTTTGGAGAAATCCCCTGGGTCAGGGTCCTGCAAGGAAAGGGGTCCGAGATTGCTGGCTAATATTCAAACACCACTTTCTCTAAGCTCAGGATCAGTGTATTTCTACAAGAAAGAAGATGAGCAGGAGGGAGCTGAGCAGATGAGCATTTGAGAGAGCTGGGCCTCTTCAGCCTGGAGAAGAGAAGACTGAGAGGGGACCTGATTAATGTATATAAATATCTCAGGAAAGGGAGTGAGGAGGCCTCTGGCCTCTTCTCAGTGGTGGCCAGTGATAGAACTAGAGGAAACGGCCACAAATTGAGGCACCAAAAGTTCCACAGGAACTTGAGAAAGAATTTCTTAACAGTGAGGGTGACAGAGCCCTGGAACAGGCTGCCCAGAGAGGTGGTGGAGTCTCCTTCCCTGGAGATCTTCCAAACCCGCCTGGACATTACCCTGTGCCACGTGCTCTAGGGGACCCTGCGTGTGCAGGGGGGTTGGACTAGATGACCTCTAGAGGTCCCTTCCAACCCTAGCCATTCTATGATTCTATGAGGGGCAGGAGATGTGTGGATGGACAAGTTGCTCTTGGGTAAACTTAATAAGAAAAAGAGCACACATGTAATGTGGCAGAAGGGCCAGGCGACATGGGAAGAGTATAGGAACATCGTCGCGGAATGCAGGGATGCAACGAGGAAGGCCAAGGCCCGTTTGGGATTGGAGTTAGTGAGAAATGTTAGGGACAACAAGAAGGGCTTCTACAAATATATCAACAGCAAGAGGAAGACCAGGGAAAATGTTAGTCTGCTGCTGAATGGGGAGGGTGCCTTGGTGACGGAGGCTAAATCTTTACATAACTATTAGTACTGCATGCAGAATTCTTCCCAGGTTTGAGTCTGTCCCGTCCTCTCTAGCAGTAGAAATTAAGAACAATGATATGCTGCATACTATTATTACTATCACAAGCATAGGAAGGTTTTATTGTTTACTTTTGTGTTTCTGTTTCAGATTTCTTATCTCTTTCCATGCCATGTATTGCTATTAGCTTTGCCTGACTGCATGAAAAGGTTGTGTGGAATTACTCTGTAAGCCCAACCCAGATATTTTCAATTGTTGAGACTCTTCAAATTTTAAAAATAAGTGATTAGACTTAAGAGACACCATTCATATGCTTAATTTGGTTGACATTTTCCAAGACTATTAACATGCCAATCATTCTGTTAAAGATTAAACTTTTAATTCATTATTTAGTTTGACAGAGGAAGCAATAGTGAAATAAATTCTCATTTTTCTCTTTCCCCATCTTGCTGGATCTTATCCTATGACCAAGGATGTCTATGTTTAAAACTTACCTTGCTTTTAATATGAATTTGGTGAGGATAATTGAAATAAGACTGTCACACTAAGAAGTCTGGAGATACTGACGGAGAAATGGGACTGTTTGCATATGTTACCCTGGATAATCTGTGTATGTATATTTGATTTCCTTTGGGTAGGCTCTTTATATTACTGCCTGTGTGAAGCTAATGCCTATGCCAGTATGCATTAGGATGCATCTGCTTCTTCAACAGCGCTTCCTTTCCTGAGGATCTGAAATAGGTAGTCTTGTCAATAAATGACTCAGTGGTTCACTATTGCTCTGGTATTGCTTTCCCTACTTCTGGAAGTGGGCAGTGATGACACACAGATGGTTGAAGATTTCCTGTGTCTTCTGTTATTGCAGGATTATATTTTTGGCATGTTACAATTTACTAGATCAGTGGAGAGGAAGGAAAAAAAAATGGTATAGAAGTTTACCAAACATAGCCCTTTGCTGGCTCATCCCACTGCCCAATTTTGGGAATGTGGACCTCTGCCAGACAGGTAGAGGTGACTGTTTCCTGGGTTGGAAGCAGCTTTACCTTAGCATTGCGTGGTAGCTTTTTGTATTATGTATTATTATGTATTTTGTATTATAGGCTTTGGCCTATACCCTTATTTGTCTGAAAATTTTTTTTTTTTTTTTTTTTGGACATACAGTTGAGGAGTATTGCATCAGAAGTTGCATAGAAAATAAAGCAATGCTGCTGAAAAATGGCTTAGTCTAAAAATGTGTGCAATTTATATAATATTTAATACTATTCCTTACTACTCTCGAGCAGAAAGGATGACACGGTAGCCTGGTAGTGTTCATACATAAATACATGTATTATAACTTGCATAAGGGGAAAGCAGCCTTGGTGTGCTCCAGGGAAGGTGAGAAGATCTCTTCCTAGTTCTCTTAGTGTGCCCAGCCAAAGCTTTCCCTTTCCTAGGAGGTCAGCACCACAAAACACCGTGGCCTGTCCACGTTGGTGTGAGTTGTCAGTGTTTATCCAGCCATACCAGACCCAGAGGGGCAGGAATGGGATTAGCTCATGGCCGTAACCTGAACGGGATCACTGTCACTTCCTCAGGACTCAAAATAGGTCTAGGATGGAGCGCTGAGCAATAGGTGGTGCCATGTGGAAGGAAACCTTGTGATCCTAGTTCCCCATATCCATCCAAATCCTTGCCTGACTCCTCCATCCCAGGCTGGTTTGTGATTAATCCCCTCTTTGCCATTCAGCCCAGCACTGATTCAGCACTTCCGGTCAATGAGTGGTCATTGGAGCCACAGATGGTTATTCGCATCTGCCTGCTCTGGGAATGGTTAACACTTGTGGTAGTCATATGAACCTATAATGTATCTAGATGTATGTTCCCTGAGTAGCCTGGAAAAGAGGAGGCTTTTGGTGCTGGTAAGAATCTGAGAACAAAATCTAGCTCTGCACAATATTCTTTGGGATTTTTTTGTTTGTTTTTGTTCAGCTGGTACATGAGCCTCGGAGCAGCACTGTTTTGGCATATGTGACTGTTAGACCACTGAGTATATGATTTTACATGGTGTGTTGGAGTAAGATTAGGTGTGTCCAGGATGTTGAAATAGATCTCTTTTAATGGCATAACATTTAACTAATGTAGATGCTTGACAGGCAGATGTGAATGGCATGCTCTTTTTCAATTCAAAAGACTTTGGAAGGCAGAAACTTGTCAGAAAGAAGACTGCTTAATTTATATAAAACAATGTTTACTTGCTGTGTTTTGTCTGTGAAGTGAGATGGAAGAGGGGAAAAACTTTCGTGCCTTTGCTCAGGACTATACCTTCTTGAGCAGGATAAACATAACCAACACTGTGAACAAGATAATATGCTGGGAGGTGTTACTTCTGTTTCTGTTCTGTTACTTTCCATTTAAGGAAGTAGAGAAGATTCTTTATGTTCCAAAATAAAGACCGCACGTGTTGCACAGGATCTGCCAAAGGTGCTGAAGCCCTGCTATTTGCTAAGGCTGCTTTTGACTTTAGGAAAGTATCTTTTAAATCTTTCAATGTCCTATGCACCATCTGGGCTTCTGTATTTGCTGGGAAACACTTCTGACTTGGCTGGGAAAGCAAGTCTTTTGGGTTTGGTTGACATAACTCTTGCCTGCAGGTCTTCCAAGGTTTTGTTTAGGTTTGGTTTGTGTTAGATTCAGCAGAAGAGAACCATTTAGAGAAAATCTCCTTTGTAAGATGAATCCAGGATTTTCTTGGCCAGGAAAATCCACTAAAGTTCAACGAGGAGGTGAGATCTGTTAATGGTTGAGTATCTTCATCTCTGGGAAGAGCAGTGCCAACATCTGTTGAATGAGCAACTGCTCGGCTCTGGCCCAAAAAGCACTCGCTCTATGCTGGTAACTTCACCAATTATCACTATGCCACTGGCCTTCCTCTGTTGGAGGAGGTGACCAAAGAGGCTGTGGGGTGGTGCCTCTGACTGGAGTCCTCAGGTTTACTTGATCTCTCTGTCTAATTTTAGAATCGGAACTGGAACGGTTGCAGTGGTAATGCATGAAAATGGACTGTGCTTGCTTTTCTTGTTGACAAATGGGGTTTAAGCTTGGCAGGGAGTGGGGGGATTATTTTCTGCTTTCTTTTTATTTATTTTTTTCTTTTCCTTCCTTTTATATACTAGTTACATTAAATGTTTCTATCTGTTTAAAAAAAAAGAAAAAAAGAAAGTATGAGGACAAAGAAATCTGCCATTGCAGATGAGCTGGATGCCCGGGCCAGGGACCATGCCATGCAGTTGCTGCCAGTGTACCCAGGCTGCAGGTGCTGTGCTTTGTCCTCGTGCGTGAAAGCCGCGTGCGAGCTGGGGGAAATAGCAAGCAGCGCTGTCAACACGGGCATGAAACCGAGCTCTACTGAAGCCCTGCCAGGCTGAAAACTTGGCTTTCTCCAAGCTCGGTGGCAAAACTCCCATCGGCTTCACCGTGTCCAGGTTTTCACTCTTTAGGGTTTTATGAGTTTTATGAGAGGAGGAAGCTGTAATTAATCCCTTCCCTCTTCTGTTTTCACTGTGTTGTCCCAGATGACACCTGTTGGAAAGGGCAGGGTACCCTTAAGTGAGCACGGTTTACCAACATGTGTAGCCATGTCAGAATACTTTAACATTATGTTTTTAGAAAGTGATGCTTATTTGATGTTGTTGTTTACCTATACTTTCTTCACTAAATTTATCCATTGATTTGGCTTCACTTCACCTGAAAGAGGGAAAAAATAAGCTTAGGATAGTGGCTTGTTGCAAGTCTCATGAGACTGGATGACAGGTAGGGAAGACAGACCCGGTAAATACCCTGTCAGAGGATTGTAGCAGCATCAACCACTGCATTGAAGAGAGACTTCAAGGGCTCACAGATGGAAAAAAGCTGTAGTTGCATTTCTTGGCTCTTTCTAATATCAAAATCCATCCCAACAAGACAGGAAGCTGAAGGAAATCAGATTTTGTTAGTATTACTCTTTGTTTCTTTCTGACAAACAAATATAAATCTTTTCTCCTGGTTAAGACTGTGTTTTTTGCTGTTTCCAGGTGAGACTTGTGTACCTTGTGTCATCTTTAGTGTAAATGTCATATTCATGTCGTAGGATTGTCTCATATACCCTGCTTATAGTACAATCTTTGGGGTCCTTGGTGGGCTGAAACAAGCTGAGGCATGTCCACGCTGTCCTGTGGTCACTGCTGCGGTTATCGACCCACTGGCATTTACAGAGCAGCCTCCTGCCTGTTTGCATTGGGTTGTCTCTGAATGTTGGTTAAAGCTCCTTAGTGGTAAATTCTTCTCTCCGGGTAGTGTTGCTCGTTTTTACCATGGTTTCTGTGGCTAGCTATCTGCTGCTGGCGTTTCTTTAAGTTTATATAAACTCTGGAAAGTTCACAGTGGTCCTGATTCATGTGCATCACCTGCTATCTGAATCAGTGCCTCAGATCAGCAAAACACTTAGAGTAATAGTCCCTGATTTGAGTTAACGTGATTTGGAGGGAGACTGTTTGGCTGTTTCTTGTCTTGATTTGATACCTTCCCTCTATGTTAACATTCCTGTGCTTTGATTTATCACATTTTTCTTCTTACTGTGCTTCAGTTTACTGCTCATGAGGCTTTTAAATGCTTAGGTTGATCCCTAAGCACATCCCTATTTGTTTTGTGAAATTTAAAATCCCTAAAGTGCTACATATGCCTACAGGGAATGTTAAGCCTAATTTTAAAAGGAGATGGACTAGACAAATATTTTTTGACTTACGTTTAAAAATTGTCTTAATTGATCAATCAAGGCCAGACTTCAGAGCCCTGCATACCAGCTGGATGCTGTTGTAAATGTATTTATCTGTGTGAAGAAAGAGAATATTGTGTGTTCACTTTGTATTTCCTGTTTACTTTTTCATCAGAGTTTTTTCATCTATTAATATAGGTCCTTTAATTCAGTGCAAAGATGAAGTAAGATTTGTTACTTTATAATGAAATTTATTATTTACTTTAAATAAATATCCTCAAATTTCAGTTCTATAATTAAGAAATACTTGATTACTGTACCATTTAGAAAAAAAAGAGCATCTTAAACTGAAAGCAGAACATATGCCTTTTTTGTTAGGCAATTAATTAAGCAAATCAGCACCAGCAAAATACATTTAAAAAAAAAAAAAAAAAATCAGATGAAGCGGTGGAAATCTCTAATCAGAGCAACTGTGGCATCCCATAATTATGGACTCAGACAACAATAAGACTATTGTGTTGAGGTTGGGTATTTCCTTACCTCATTGAAACTGCATATTTGTGTGATTAACATTTTTAATATACTGATGTATATGAGTAGTAGGCTGGAGTATAAGAATAAATTATAAATGCTAATTAAAAAGATGATTAAAAGAGTAAAGAATGTCTTGGCATCCCTGCTTTTATTTCTCTGCAAGTGAAAGTAAAAAGTACTTTACAAAACAACAGTAGATCTCCAGTGCTCTAAAGAAAACTTCTTTGTCCTAGAGTTTAGATAGTGGCCTTTTCTGTGACATGTAGGTTTCTACAGAGTTTGGATTTAGAGAATATATATTTTAAAGTGAGTAGTTTCATGGGTTTGGTGTTGTAGACCAGGAAATCTCAAAGAAATAAATTTGTGTGTATTTCTATATCTTCCACTGTATGAACAGCTCAATGGTGGTAAAGGACGGACTTGGGAAGACCAGCCTGCTGGGCTTTGTCCTCCTCCCCTGTTTGGGAAGGAGGCCCCTTGTATCCAAAGGATCTTCTAGAACTGAGCTGAAAAACCTTTTTACTCTGGCCTGGACACTGATAACTTTAAACAGTTATCTATATTATATTCTTTGGCTCATTAGGGTGTGCAAGATTTCTGAAGCAGATGTGACCTTGCCACCATTTCTAGATGGATGCCAACACATGGTAATGTGTATTAGTGTTTCCTGTAAATGTTCTCGTTTTAAGCAATTCATCTTTCTGAACATAATTCTTCTCCATCTGATATGTCGCAATGCCTTCCTATTATATTCCCACTTAGAAGTGTATTTCAGAATTAGCAACTAACCAGCATGGCAAACTGCAGCAGGATTTCACTAGCTACATATGTGTTTGGTTTTCTTTTTTTTCTAAACTAGTCCATTTTCTGTATCTCTTGTAAGTAGATGATAAAGAAAACACTTCCCTGCAGTAGGACCCTAATCTGCAGAGTTCTCAAGGCTCTGAAGAGTGATTCCCAATAGAAGGCCGTGATATAAAAAGTTTATGGGCACAAAGATACAGCACAATCCAGGATACACTTAATCAGCTATAAACTGTAAATGCACGTTGATATTGCCCCTTAATTTGTAATATTAGTCACCACAGTGGAGTTTATTAGTCAAAATTGCTAAGCAACAAACTTTAAACAATCACTTTTAATAAGTTATATAAGAGCATGCTGAAATCTGCACAGCACCTGTCACTTAAGAGGACATCAAATACCGTGTATTTCTGAGCTAGCCTCAGACTTACATAAGCACGTCTTGAGTCTTCGTCCTCCTTCCCCCACCACCTTTAGAAACAAATTGTCATCTCATTACTTGGCATTGATTTGCTAATAATACATAGGGTAAAAACTTATGTGATTGCTGTGTGTCAATAAAACTTACTGATGTTGTTTGGTTGTACTAATAACTGACGTTTCCTGACTTGAAGCTTTGCTTTTTCATTGAGTATGGACTTGGGGCAGCAGGCAAGACAGAACGACAACAGGCTGAGATTTGCTGTGTCCTTGCATGGGTAGCTGGCAGGGAGCAGAACATATTCGAAGGATATATTCTTTTCTAAAGTGTGCAGAGGATGATACGCCAGGGCTGTTTCCAAAATGCTTGGAAATCCTTTGGGCTTTTTATTCCCACCAGAAGTGGACATGGTTTGTAAGAATCTAGCTGACCAATGTGAAACTACCTACAAATTTATCAATACCATAGAGAAACCTCACAATTTATCTTGCCCACCAATGGTATTTTAACCCCATGATTGTCATGGTTCAGCCACAAGATTTGTCACCTTCAGCAAACTCGCTCTGCCTGGCTACCTGCATAGTTGTAGTCCCCTTGTGCTAAACTGAACGCCGCTAAATCAACTTGATGGAAATTTCAGAGCATCAAAAAGAGCAAATAATGAAGTGTCAGCTAGATATGACGAGAAACACTGCAAGTAGCACTTTTCTAGATGTAGCTTTATGTACTTGCGGGGTGTTAACGTGAGTGGCTTTTTTTGTTTGTTTTTAATGCTTTGTGCTTAAACCATTGCACATAGCATCATTGTACTTAAGCACCATTATTATAAAAACACCTTTCCTCCATGCCCCTCTATTTAAACATATTCATGCTAACCTGATGTCAGTCAAAGCTGAAGGAACTGGATCATGTTGCAAATGAGCGCTTCCCCCATGGCTTTGTTGGTTTTTTTCTTCTGTTTGCATGGAGTGGAAAGATACTAATTGTTCCTGGGGCAAAAACCCAACTGTGACAAAGTTAAAAGTACCAGTGAGATGCAGAATAGCTTAGAGGACGACCTGCAGGGGCTGGTGGTTAAATGCTTTGCACTCATTTTTTGATGGTTCCACTGCAGATCCCTTTAACAGCTGTTGCCTGTCAGTGTGAAACTGGTGGGCAGTCTTAGCTCATATGCAAGTAGCTAAGCATTTGCATCCTAAAACTAATGTTTGTTGACTTTATCAGCTTTTTCTTTCTTTTCATCCACATCTTTTCTACTATGGAAAATGTCACTGTGAAAGGAATAAAGCTCTATTATCCTCACTGAGCATGCTGCTTGTTATGTTTTCCTAGGAAAATGTTTTATGAAGAGGAGGCTTGTTACCCAGCCTACACAATGAATGTTCAGTGGATGTTTTGTTTTTTGGTTGAGTGTCTCAAGCTGAAGAGTTAAAACTGTTGGTGCATCTCTGACACAGCAATGTAACAGTTGCAAGTTCAAACGTGGTAATATAGCATACTGGAATAACTCATCTATACTGTCTTGCCGTTAACCACAAGGACTCTTGCTTTTTCTTTGCACTTATTTCACCAGATGAGGCAAATAACTAGTTAAGATGATCTGCTTTCCTGATTCATGCCTCTGCACTACTGCAAAGCAGATGAGGTCGCGCATGATGGCCCCAGCTCGTAGTGTGGTCTGTGCCACACACACATTGCGTGGGTGGTATCTCCAAAGTCCTGTGATACAACTATTAGGCCAGACCTTGCAGTACTTATTCAGGCAGTGTTTTCATTAAGTGGGGCGGGTACCTACCCAAATCCAAGGATTTGGCTGCTTTTTGAAACTCAGCCTTCAGGGCTTGTCTGCGTGTTGTATTTTTCTTTGGGAACTGATACAGGTAGATCTACTTGGCTGCCTACTAAGGCTGTGGTTAGTGGATGTAAAAGTCCTTATAAGATGCAATTTTATTGCTTGATCACTTAAAATCCACCTCCAGTGCATCCCCAACCTACTTTCCCTGCAAGTGAGGGCTCAGTAAAGTGTACATGGGGTGAAATTACTCAGCATGTGCAATATAGGAAGTCAGAGTGCCAATTTAATGCTTCCTTTTAACTCTAAAAACATGAGGCATTGATGAAACTGAGTATACTAAATTTGGGGGGTCTCCTCAGTGGCAAAAAGGAAGATTAGGCTCCCATTGAAGGATGACACACTTGCACCAAGCACACACATGCCTCATCAAAAGTGGGGTGAGGCATTAAAAAAAAAAAAATGTGTGTTCAAGGACACCAGCTGTACGGTAACAAATCACTTGTCATTCCTATCAACTGATGACTCCTCATTCATTCAGCTAAATAGTGTCAGCGCAGGAGCCTGAGTCCCCAACCAGCAAACTCCCATTCCCTTATTCAGCAGTTGTATAATGTTTTACAAGCAGTGGCCACTTCGCTACCTTGTGTTCGGATGTGCCCTGTGCTTTCCTGAAGTCAGTTTATTCATATGCACATTTGGGCCTGGAAAACTGAAGCACAGTTTTCACTGCTGAAGTTTGCAAAAGGTTTAAAATTACAGATACAATGTAAAGAACTGTAATTCTTTAATTAAATTATGCATCATCTCAGCTCAGTGTTGGGGGAATTTTTATTTTGTTTGTTTCATCATGTAGCCTATGTAGAGTGATGTAGCTCTATCCATGCTTTCTTCTCTACAAATATACTCACTCCACTCACTTTTGGACTTACTTTTTTCTGGCATTGAAACTGTTTTTTAAAATACATAAGGCTCTAGAGTTTCTCATCAGTAGATGAAGATCATCTGAAATAGAAGATCAAGAAATATAATTAAATAACTTTCCTTTCTTTGCCAAAAACAAATTATTGTTTCTTGTCTATGTTGGGTGACTTTATCATGCCTGTAAGGGAATCATTTTTGTTATACCTGTCAGTGTTATCCTTCCTTAGGAGTGGTGTGATTTTTTTTTTTTTTTTTTAAAGTTGTATGAAATCGAAATGAATGTTTCACAGAATCACAGAATGGTTGAGGTTGGAAGGGACTGAAATAAGAAAAGCATAAAAGAATTTTGTCTCTTAGTAGCCAGGAAATTTACACTGAAGGCAATGTTTAAACAAACAGAAGTTTAAAAGTAAGCTAATGTAGACAACACAAATTCTTCCCTGAATTTTCTCAACATGGGAGTAAATGATTAGGTGTTGATCTTTGGTAAAAAAAATTCAGCTGTTGAACAGATAAATTTTTTTGTAATACTGTAAATAGGTAATATTGTAAAATAATACAGAAAACAGGATGTTATGCAAAAGTCATATATTTTAGATTTGTAATTTGTTCACTATATATAAGGCAGTTAGTTAAAGGTTGAAAGTTACCTCTATTGTGCATGTGTGCAATACAGCAGTATTTTGTCTGTACCAGACTAAATTGAGGATATTTGCTTGCTCTTTTTCTCCAAATAAAGAGCAAACCAAAGACTAAATTAAATCAGTCTGTTTTAAGCATTATAAATGACAGTGGCATGGATCTGCTTTATAGGACTGTTTGATGATGCCCCTGCCTGTGTAGCAGTTCCACGCATTTTCACAATCTGCTCATCTTCTTGCTGTTTTCTGTTCCACATCATTGTGGGATTTCTTTTCTAAGATGTCATTCAGAATCCTTGATGTGGCTTTACTCTAAACGTTTGTTCTATTAGGTTTTTCGATTGCACTGTATTTTTTTCTGGACTTCTATATCTAGAAATTGCAAGAGTATTAGTTGGAGAAAACCTGGCATACTGTTTCTTCTTTTGTAGAGCCTCTCTTTCCCTGGTCTGTGGTCGGGTTTTCTTTCCTTTATTGTGAACAATGAAGACTAAAAGAGAAGCACTCTTTAAAGGGTGTCTGATTTGCTTTCTAGACCTTGCTGGACAGAAGGTCCTCCCATATCGTCTGTCTTGATTGACGCAAGTACAAGATCTGCCTCATAGCTGGTTTTGAAGCTTTGCTGTGGAAGTTGCTGGAGATTTTGTGTGTATGAAAGTATTCATCTACTCTTTTCTCAGTTGGGGGTGTGTGTGTGTATTTCTGCTTGGAAGTCTGTAGGAGTGCAGTCATCCAGAGTTCAAGAACACTTACTGCATTGTCTCCATCTTCCACACAAGGGATGTGGTATCTGTGTACTCTGCCCATCCCAGAGCACATTTAGTTTGGATTATTCCTTCTATTTAGCAACAGGTGTGCACTTGAAGATTACCAGGATAGCCTTTCCAGGTCTTCCAACCATGCAAAGATTGCAATTGGTTTTTCTTGTTTGGAGGCCCTGTGCCTCCTACCTGTATGGAGTTCACCATATTGAAAATCAATGCTGTTCTAGTTCTACTGATGCATATGTGTGTGTGACCAGGTTTTATATTGAACCTAAACCAGCTCAGTGTGAAGCTCTTCTTTAACTATTAATAACCAAGGGACCAAGTCAACTTTTGCCTAACATCGCATAGAGGAATATGTTGGGTTTTTTTCTGAGCATGGCAGAAATACCTAAGATCATTTCAGGTTTCTGCATCTTAGATCTTATCTTAAGAAGAGCAATCTCCTTGCATGTCTCGGTTCATGAAAATGGAAGTCCCGGGACTACTTGTGCTTGAAATACAGATCATATTTTCACAGCATGGGATTATAAGGCCAAGGTTGCATCTTACTGCGTTGTAGTTATATATTAATAAAGTCCAAAGGGCTTGTGGTGTCTTCTTGCAGGATTCCATAATGTGGTGGAACTCTTCTTCATTTCTGCTGTTCTACTTGCTGTACTACAGAAACCCTGGTCTTGTTACTAGTGTTGCTTGCCTATTGTTTTTCCTTTTCTACTGTGAGAAGCCTGATTTGAAATAGATACCAGTTCTGGTAGGTTATTTATGTGTTTCTGCTGATTATCACATGGCAATATGGTTTTTTTTTTCATTTTGGATTACCATGGTATGAGGTATTTCAATATTTAATAAAAGTCTATCTACATCTCTGTGTTAGAATCAACCACTTTTTTTTTACTTTGCTTCTATGCCACCCTTAGCATGAAACAATCTCATATAACCTTGATCAAATCATACAGGTTGAAAGTGTTCTTGCCTGCAGCTTCGTCAGCAGACTAATAACAAGTAGGGGATTACCAGGTTTCCCAATACTGATGACTGGGAAAGATGGGTGTTTCCGCTACTTTTATTGTGGAGTGAGTTTATTTTGTCCTTTTTATGGTCATCATAGCTATGATAAAGCTGAATATTTTTTCTGATGAGTAAACAGTATTACTGTCAGGCTTCTCAGCATGTTCTGACTGTAGTTGCTGGTGGCGTTCAGAAAATAGCTGTATGTGCAGAACCAAACCCTTGTGGTCTTTGGGCTGTGGTTCATGGAAGCTGCTTTCTACAACCAAGAATTTCAGAAAGTTGACTAAGAAAACCTGTGCTATGTATCACTCCACTGCTTCCCAACTGAACAAAATTTCAGTGGAGAATTTTGAAAACCAGACTTTTAAAAAATTGTCATATTTCAGGAGAATACATAGCCACTATTGTGTAGAAGTTCATCCAAGGTCACCTGAATTGTTGCTGGGTAGAAGAGATTATGTGGGAATTTCTTTACCTCTACTTTCTCTGTCTTCTGTGAAGGAAACAGACTTGCACTCCCCTTTTTTGAACAAAAGGAGGTTTACAGTGCTCAAAAGGTTGTGATTGTGTCATACCAAAAGCAATATGTGTTGCTAAACGTTTTATGGATGTAGAGTAAGCATCACTTGTCAGGCTATTCCCCATCCTTTCAATGAAATTATACTGTTTTGGTTTGTTTTCCTTCTTCCTCTCTCTAATGAACAATTTTGTACAAGATGATGTGTAGACTTGGCTGGGAAAAGTATCTTAAGTGGTTAAGTAAAAATGGCACTCCTATTTTCAGAGTTATAAATTGACATTAAGGTATCTGACCTTGTTTGTCTGTTCCTTCCCTTTGTAGATTCTGAGAGAATCTCTAGAGAGATAAGAATCTTGGAAAGAACCAGGTTCTGCTTTAATTGAGCCTGACCTGTTGCAGTGTAGAGCTCTGACCAAACTCCTGATAGCCAAGGGACCAAGCATGTTGTTTATCTGGTGAAGGTTACCTTAGCCTTAGAGAACAGAGAGATCTGAGAAAAAGGTGAATCATATTTTTTTTTTTTCCCTTTCCTCTCTGTAGACAGTAAATCAGTGACGTTGTGTTCAGGGTCATATTGAAAGTGAAGCCAGTTTAATGAGTAATAAAACCTCTACCAGAAGGAGAGTAGGTGCTACAAGTTAGTGGTTGGTGACTGCATGATGCATTGACCATATAAGCTAAAAAGTGAATACTTGGGGAAATTTTTGAATAGAAGAAAAATTGCTATATGCTAGTAAGTATGGTGGAAGCTCTCCCTGCATATTGATAGATTATCATATCTGCTGTATATGTAGAAATGGAAGTATCAGCATTATAGCTAATCTTACAGTGTCCTGACGAACTCTCATGGAAAGTGGGATTTCAAGGCATTTTAGTGATTGTCACAGGGTGAAATTTGTCACAGAAATTATTGGTCAAGTGCTAATTAGATAATATGGAGGACCTGGATCACTTCCCAGATGTTTTACATGATAAAGCTCTCATTTTTCTGTCTGCCATACACTTATTTAAAACTTCAGACAGTCTGTTTAGTCTATTTGCTGGTTTCATTAAATTGATGAAGAGCTGCTTTGGTATTGATCATGTTCAATTTTTAACACGTGTATTTTAAATGAGCACACTTTTGCCCATTTTTTGAATCAATCACAGTATTTCATACATTTTATTCATCATTTTCTGGTTTTGGAGAGTTAGTGCTCCAGTTGAGCCTGTGGGGTTTTTTTTTTTTTTTTTTTTTTTTNGTTTTTTATTGTTGTTTTTTATTTTCTGTATGTTCTTTGCAGAGTAAAAAATATATATGCAAACTAATAATTCTCTTTCTGTAACCTAAAAACAAACATATGTTAAAAATTCAGAGAATAGGTTTGAATAATATTTCTCTGTGTATTTGCTCTCAGAAAATGTTTTAGTGCCTCTCCCATCTATATTATGCTAAGATCTCACTTAAATGAGATTTGAATATTGCTGGGAATATTAATGCTGATGATTAATCTTCTTAAACATATGTTTAGTATGAGGCCAGCTCTCCAGATATGAAAGAGCATGCCTACATTACTTTCAGCGGAGTGAAACTTGGAGTTTGTGTAGGTGTTTGATCTCTATAAAGTATGTTATTTGCAAGTTTATGCAACTTTTCTGTATGTAGCTCAAAACATGTGTAGCCACCTCCTGAAAAATGAGTTCTCTTCAGAGTGTTTGCAGAGCTATACTTTCTTAGTATACAGTGGTAAGAAGTGGTATCGTTCATATTTGACCCTTTCATGGCGTTTTCCTATGAATTATGATGAGCCTAAACTAATGCTACTGTGTCAGAGCAGAGGAAGAGACAACCTTTTAAAGAACGCAATGCTGAGGACTCAGTTATAACTGGATGAAGCTTCAAGTGAACTCTGCTCCTGCAAGGCTAACTTGCATGGAACATGCATTCATGTAAATATACATATTTCTTGAATCGTATCTGGACTAGACCCAGTTTTCTCTGACTCTCTCTTTATGGGAGCATGTTTCTTATTCAACAAAGTAGTGATTATTTCATATTCTAATTATGGAACTCATCTTTCCTGTGGGGCATGGAAAGAAGGCAATGGAAGTGGATACATCATTACAAAATTCTTTTTGTCTTTGTTTCTTAAGGAGAAGAATGAAAGCTCGAGCTCCTCCTCCACCAAATCAACCTTCTGCAGCAAGTAGAATTCACAGCGAGCAAAAGCCACCTGCAGAGCTAGATGCAATTTCTGACCAGAGCCTTGTGAGCATGAAGGAGAATATGATTAACAGATTGGTGGACTTCACAGTCATTTTGCCCAGTGGGGTGGAGCAAAAGAGCACGGTACAAGGAAGGTAAGGCAAGGGTTAGCTCCCTCGTTCCAGAGCTTTTCAGCTACATTGCATTGTACACACATTTACTGGTATTCTTTGGTCCCTGTCTGCAGTGATGGAGCATTTCAGTCATGCCTCTTTCTGTGTGAGGCATACATGAGAGATTTCATGTAGAAAGGAGGAATTGGCAGTTGGTGTCATTGCATTCCACACAGATGACCTTCGTGTGGGCATGGATCCATGTTTTCCTGAGCTAGCCTTAGGATATTTTATATCTTTCTGTTCCTTGGGAATAGGGAGGGATTCTCCCTGTTACCTGGTGTGATCAAGAGGAAATTATAGTCTGATTTCCTTATCCGAGTGTCACAAGTTCTCAACTTAAGCACTAGGTGCTCTTTGTCCATACTGGACTAAGCACTTGGGTGGCCGGTTAGAAGGAAGTGTCAATCTCCTACAGCCTGCTTTAGGAGGTGATAGGAGATTATGGAAAATAAGGAAGGAAGAAGGTAAGCTATTTTTTAACAAGTTAAAAATAAACTTTAAAAACCCACTAATAAGCCATGTGTTTGTATAACCACTCTGAGGGGAGAAGGAATTATATGGAATATAAACTGAAAAATTCCAAAGACATTTACATTTTTTATAGGGTTCATCTGTCTTCAATCTCCAGATCTGGATAAATGCATGGGTATTTTGGTATTCTTGCATTGTTTTAGTGTTGTAGATTGGATACAAAATATATTGAATATATAAATTATATTGTATATTTATATACTAGATATAAAGATATTATATAAAAAATACAATGATGCTGAGACGCAAGTATTTGTTGAAGAATATATGGGGTAGAAAGAAAAAAAAAGTTTAGCTTTGTTTTTGAAGCCAGTTTGGGAGCCAGTTCAGTTAGTAAGTTCTGCTTCCTGTTCAGTAATTTCATCTGAGATGATATCAGAGAAGGATATTTCAGAGAAATTCTGCTATTGCCTATACTGCTGTAAAACTTTGGTGGCATTACTGCAAACACTTAAATGGGTTTTACAAAATCTACTTTTGAGTGCCCAAAATTTCAGAAAAATTTTCAAAACGAGTCTCAGGACATTATCACAATGAAAAAGGGTTCAAGAATTTCAGGAAAACAGTTCAAAGAGTGAAGAAGAAAAAAAAGAAAATTTGGATGTGCTACTTAGAGATACTCTAATAAAACCTCAATTTTTTAAAAAGTCGGCCTATTTATAAAGTTTAATTCACTTTGAAAGTCTCTCTCTAAGAGTTTGTTGCCACCTTGTTACATGCACAGTTCATTTCAGCTTTTGGAAACATGTACTGCAAGCATAAGGACAAAAGTTGAGTCTTTAATGGGTGTAGTAATAGAAATATATTAAAGTACACTTGTTTTGCTATTTGAAATAAATACTTGCTGTGATTTCCATTGTTTAACATAAGTATTCATGAAAACTCTTAGTGTTCTTCACCCTTACGATGTAGCTTTAATGTCCAGTCCTCTTTCCTGCATTTCTAATGAGCCAGCCAAAGGGTGAAGGGTAAATTTCGCCTTTTTTGAAAGTGAAGCCAAACCAGAGCCTCCCAATAGGGCTTGAGGCTTCCCTGGTTGGCTTTTCCTTGTTTTACCCCAACCTTTTCTCCCTTGTGCTTCTCTGGTCTACTTTTTTTCTGTAGTGCTAGGGCTTATGGAGTGCAGGAGTTCCTAAGCTGTTCAGAAAAGGCCAAGGACTGCTTGGACCCACGTGTTCCTGCTTTATTACTGAAAGCTTTTGGGAATAAACCTTTCTGTTATTAACACAGACTTAATTTTCAGTCTAATTACATTCTCATTTAAATGTTACAATATGTCTTAAAGGCATGAAAGGTTTACTGGAAACCTTCTGCCTCCTTTATTCTGAGAATTTTTTTAAATATAACATTATTATCCAATAGTGCTTCTGGACATCATGACCATATGAATTTGTAGTCTCTCAGATCAGCATGAGTTTTGATTTCAGATCTTATTAAATACCTTTTGCAAGGAATAGAAATAAAATGCTTTGAGTATTTTGTATTTCTTATTTTTGCATCTGTGATTCATTAGCATCCTTTATCTACTGTCAAAAATTTGTATCTTAAGCTACACTTAGTCCTTTTTCTTTTTTGTCATAAATAAGTATGCTTACAAATGAATACTTATATATAGCAGCAGAACTGCATGCATACTTATATATGCCAGCAGAAAGAGTTGAGCATCTTTTAGACTATTTAAAAATATTAAAAGCACATGAACAGAAAAAAAACCTCAAAACAGATGGTCTTGGGAGATACACTTACGTCTATCTCAGCACACTTAGAGTGACAGGTTATATTTTACCTCAGAGGCCAGGGATGAATCCCAGTGGCTGATTGACCCTTAGAATATCTTGTTTGTCCAGCGGGACCAGTCCTTGAATCTCTGCCTTTTAATCACACACCCTATACTTCACTGCTGTAAAATTCTGATTCTAGAGATTTGAAGTCTTTCCTTTGTGCTACGTGTGTTAAAACTGGTCTGGTTGTGCCAAATTTTGTTTTTATAAATCTATCATTTAGGATTTTTTCATTTTAAATTGATATATTAAAACCCCATTTTCCTTTTTAATTCTCCTCACCCTCCCAGCCTCCAGTCAACTATCTTTTCAGATTTCTAATTTATATTTGAGGTTGAACTGGATAAAGATTCTTGCCTGCATTTAAGATTTTCTTAGTGTATGCTTGCAGCACAAAAATGAAGGGAATAGCAATCTCAATATCATGTTACAGAGCAAAGCTTTGTCCTACATGTGTGTTTTCTAGATATACAGGCCTGTACTGGGATCAACAGAATAAACCATTTAAAAATAAAGATTAGGCCAAGCCGCACCTAAATCAACTCTATTGTTCTCCTGAAGTATAAATGTCTTTGAAAGGGTCTAGTAAATAGCATGACACGAATGATCAATGATAAATATTGTTTATACAATTGTTACCCTTTGCTTTCCAGAACTGATTTTAAATGTCAAATAGCTTAATAAAACAAGAGCATGTGGAACCTCGTTGCTGCTCTTTGCTAATAAGAGTGATGTGAAATGTCTCATCTGAATTGTAAACTAGCTTTCCTTCCATCCTTTAGAACTTTAAGGAGATGATTTACAAGCATTACAAAGAGTTCCAATTTGAAAGAGGAATACTGTACACTTTTTTTTCAAAAACATCTGATATGCAGATGAAGCTTGGGGATGTTCCTCATGGAGTAGCTGCATAATTGTGAGCAGTAGGACACAGGATGGGATGCTGCAAGCTTCGCTCAAATTAGATTCGCTAGATTTCGTATTTGTCAGCTCTGTAATCAACAATTAGGTGAAAGTAAAGTGCCATTTGGGTTTGAACTGTTTGTTTGTTGTCTGGAAAAGTTTATTCAACATGTATGACTGATAGCAGTTTGCTTTCTCAGATGGTTGGTGTGGAGTCTAATATGGTTGCAAGGATAGTACTATTTGTGCAGAACACATTTCACGATTTCAGTGGAACGTAGACAGAATCAGAGAGTCATCTTTTGAGATTTGAGTAATTTAGAAAAATTTCTGATTTTTGTAAAGTGCCCTGCTTTTTTAAAGTGTTTTGATAGCTTACATAAGGTAACATTACAAATATTATATGCTACAGCACGTAATCATTCTACTTTAAATGAAATTATCATTCTGCATTATCATCCTATGTTATCCTTCTTTAAATAAAAGGGTATAGTAAGTAGAACACTATGTACTGTGGTTCTGCAAGATTATTTGCTCTTCTCTGAGACAATAGTAATGAAGCTGAGAAAAGAAACATGCAGACTTTGTTTCAAAAGATATGTATCTGTGAACAGACAAACTGATATCTCGGAGGGGCTGACACTTCAAAATGTTCGCTACAGCACAGTGTAATAAGTGTCAATGTAAATATTGATATATGTTCAGTTCTCTCTATTTTGGACTTGGTGTGTGTGAATATGTCAATTGTTTTGTGGCTTCCTGTGTTGGAGTTAACTCTGGTTGCAAAATGCAGACCTTTACAACACAGGGCAGCACTGCAGTGATGGCTATGAGAATGTCACAAAATTATCTCATGTAATTCTATTTGGCTATCTTTTATATGGGCTCACCACTGGCTATCCCTGTGCTCTGTTTTTCTGAAGCCCCTGACACATCTAATGATATCAGTCTTCCTTGTTTGATTGCTATAATTTCATCTCACTAGTTTTTGTTCGTTTAAATACATTCACATATTTCACATTTTCCAGGTTTGCTTCTTTCTCAGCTCACCTGAAGCAGTTCAGTTGACTTGAAAGAGGTTACCATAAAGAAGGTCCTCGCATTATCTCTTCTCCCTTGCATAATAAAGGTTAACATCTTACATATGTTTTAAGCTTTTACCTGTTACCAAGGAATCAGGTCCATTTTTCACTTTTTTTTTATCTCAGTAGTTAACCCCCCAAAGACTTTAACTGATTTCTTAACCAGATATTGACCATCCTCATATGCCTGGGAAGAAGATTGGCAGCCTCTGAAGAGCATTGTCTCAGCTGCCAAGAGCTTATATCTGAAGGAGATCTTGAGCTACAGATGTAATGGTGATGGCTTATAAACTGGGAAGGCTTGTTTGTGCATGTGAATTTGTTGGTTTTTTTTTTTTTTTTAAATATGTATATACTTTTTCCAGTTTACATATAGAAAAAAGTGCAAATCCTTTGCGAGATGAATTGTGTATGTGGTTAATTCCACTTCCTCAAAAATACCCCATGTATGTTACAGGCTTTAGGTAGGGTTGCTCATGTTTGTTTTCCTGTATCACATCAGCAAGGAGAACTAATCATAATACAGATATTGAAGCCAGATCTTTTTCTAGTAGGTAAATTTTCTCATCAAAATAAATGTGGAGAGGATCTTTTAATCTTGGAAAGGTTATTGATGTTGAAGGAACTGGGGTGGGAGAGAACCTACCAACTTGTAAGTTGGAAGAAATTCCCATCTACCTCTTGTTTCAGATTCAGATACTCAATTTTGATTTATGTGATGGTTTAAATCTAAGTGGAATTTAGGTACCTAAAGAGAGACGGTTATTTATAGCCTGTACACATGCTGAAGACTAATGCTTGTATTGCAGAACTTCATATATGCACTTAGCAGATAAGATGCACTCTGTCTGCTTGTATTGGCTTATGTTTGTAAGGGCTATTACTGGCACTGATATCTACCTCCTAGTGAAGAGTTAATTGTCAGCTCATAAACACTTGAAGTGAGAATATATTTAATTCCTAACGTTTTTCTAATCCACTTAGCATTTCAAAGCATTAGTGCTGTTCTCTACCAAAGATGTTTAGCTAGTAACAGATTCACAACTTGGACTGTCTTATCACTCACATATTAAAAGTGTGGTGATATTTTTAGCAGCTCTTTTTTGCTCTCTACTAACCCTGAATATCATCTTTTCTGCAGTAAAGCTGTGATGGATCTGTTGGTCGACTTATGCAGCCAGTATCACTTGAATCCAGCCCAACATAGTCTTGAACTGAAGTCTTGGGGGATGCAACAACCCTTGAGTTACAAGGCAAATACTTTGATAGGAGCACTGGATGTGCAGACGGTGCTTTTGAAGGAGAAGATTCCTGAAGAAAAGACAAAGCGACCTCTACCAAGGGTCCCTGAGGTCAGTGCCATGTGTGGTTAAAGCAGTGCTATGAATTGTCATTTTGCTTTTATGGTTGAAAGCATTTTTGTCCCATTTCATCAGTCTTTAAAGCAGACAGGAGAGGCTTGAGCCTAACTCTCACCTGTTCTGCTGCCTTCACTAATTTGCACGCAGAGCGGTGGTTAGCACCCTCAGCTTTAGCATTTGCACAAAATGTTGTGTTCCAGCTGGAGCGAAGTCTCCTCCTATACAGACCCTTGTTGGAAGACCTTGATGGTTGAAGTTAACAGTAGTTGCTAAACTAAGACTTCTTGGATCATGGTATGGTAGGTCTTGAAGTTTTTTTGGACCTCTTTTCGGGGAGCAGACAGGGAGATTTGGGGTGTTTATTTTATTTTCTGCTTCTCTCTTGAGAGTTAATAGAATACTAGGAGAGTAAACTTCGAGAAAAAATAATTCTTTATTTAAAAAACAGAAAAGATTGATCATAAATGTATTCACAGCATTGTGGAGATGCAAAAAGGCCATCTTCCAAATATTGGTTCGTTGAAGTTTTATGTTAGTGGGAAGCATTAGAGCTAATTGTGCTCATCTTAAACAACAGTGATACTTGCAAACACTGATGGAGAAAGATGACTGGTTCTTCTTTTAGTTGCCTCTCATGACTTTCTGTAGTGACAGAAGAGTATCCTGAGAGTTTTTTGTTGTTGTTATTGTTGTTGTTGTTTCTAGTAATATATTGCTTTCAATAGTGTGATAAGTTTGCCTAGAAGGAATCGGGACAGTGTGGACATCTCTATCACCTCCCTCATTATAAAGGCACATAAACCTCCTTGGGTGAGGGCTGAGGGTTTTATTGTGTTTTTCTGCAGAAATCAGTGAGGCTGGTTGTGAACTACCTGAAGACACAGAAGACCGTGGTTCGGGTCAGCCCGGAGGTGCCCCTCCACCACATCATCCCTGCTATATGCGAGAAGTGCGAGGTGAGCCAGGAGCACGTGGTCCTGCTGCGCGACAGCGTCACCGGGGAGGAGCTGGAGCTCACCAAGTCCCTGGAGGAGCTGGGCATTAAGGAGCTGTACGCCTGGGACAGGAAAAGAGGTGAGCTGAGGCAGAAAGCAGGTGCCTTGGGTGAGATGCCAACAGTATTGGGGGAGACCTAGCATGTCCATGCTCTCCTTGCTTTGAGGCTGACGTAAATAGGAGGGTGACATTTCAGCCAGCAAGCTGGCCAGGTGCCACCAAAGGAGGAGCTTCGTCACCTCCCCAGCCACGCCGGGTGCAGGTGCATGTAAGCCAGGGGCTCGTCCTCCTGGAGCCTTCCCGCTCTGGCCGTGCTGCGGGACGCGCAGAACGCAGAGACATGGCCGAGCCATGGCCAGAGCCGGCAGAGAGACGGGACGTCGCCACTCTAGTGAACATGAACTGAGGAGGTATCGGCCTTAAAAACTTTGCTCTCTTCCTATTCCTCTCTCTTTTAGACACTACTCCTCAACAAGTTTCTCAGGCTGCAGTCTTAGCAGCCTGAGCCCGTGTTCACGTGGCATAAATATTAAATGCACTTTGAAAATGCATGTTGACAAGTGCTATTTCTTTTGAGGTCAGAAAATGCTATTCATTAAAATGATTTCCTGCAGTTTGTTGCTGTCAGTACAGCTTCCAGCACAGTAGATGCCCTTACTTATTGTTTAGATAGTGTCAGTTTTGTGCACTGTGTGCTGCAGGCTTATTTTTTATTTATACAGTAATTTATTTATGCTGATGCTCCATCTCTTCTTTCAAAGCGCTTTGAAAAGTGACAGCTCTACCTTGGAGTGAGCCAAATTTCAATGAGTTTAGTCTTTTAAGTAAGCGCAATGTCTCTTTTTCCTTTGAATTGTCAGGATGCTTCAAAAAAGTGGCTGACAAGATGTCATAACTCCATTGCATGTTTTCTTTTTTTTTTTTTTTTTGAGACATGTTTACTGTAATTAAGCTAAGCATTTTGGAGCAACATATTGAATGTGCAGAGTATTCAACAGCGAAAGCAAACACAAGGAACAACTTAGAGGATAATTAACTGAAGCCTGCCTGAAGCTCTTTCTTTAAGATGAAAGTGATGATGTATTCTGATATGAGCCCTCAAGCCCATGTTGGGACAGTCCAGATGCAGCCTTGGCAGATAGCTAAAGGACACCCCTTTAAAGATAGGGTTACAGCTAGAATCAAATAATGCTGCGTAGCCTGCTGTTCTTCGCATCAGAAGCACTTTTTCTTTTATTCTCTTAATACAAATTTCATTAGAATAATATCTCTCTGAGCATATTTCAGCCTTTTTTACTTCCCCCAACCACCCTACCCTGCATCCTGGTGTCTAATGAGAAAAACGCTTAAGTATACATATACATATAAATTTTTCACAAGGTTCCCTTTGTCTCCGCAAGTGAGTAGTCTATTTACTTATCAGAATGGACAGAGACCACATTTTTGTGAACAAAAGAGGCATCAGAGCTGCTGAAAGCCCAAGCCACTTACAGAAGTGAATTCTAGAAAAATATAGTGCTTGCCCATTTCTTCTTCCCTGAAACAGAAATACTGTGTTCTCAAGTTATAGCAGAGGTGTTACCAATAGATGAGCTCTGCTGCCATCTGCTTGCATAATTTGAGTTAGCAATTGAATCAAAAATTGAATTACAATACTCTCGCATCTAGGTAGCTTCTATTTGCATGTCCGTTTTGAACAAATTTTTACTATAGCGCTTAGGAAAACAAATGATGGGAGTAATGAATGAATACTGGGGCTTACTGAGCAATACTAGAACTTTAATGTGTTTTCTCTTGTCCTTTCATTGCCTGCCTTTTCCAGTTCCTCCATCAAAAACTCAATCTGAACCTTCTCTGAACTATAGAGGTACTGTACTATGCTGCTGAGGAAAATCAGCTTTCCCTTCCCACTGCTGAGCATGGTTTTGGTAGATGTTTGTGAGAGAAGTACTGTAGAGAAGCAAGATTTTTGGCAGCCTGTGTTTTTAGATGATGCTGTTTACATGACTGTGCTTTGCATTAGAATAAATACATTTGTGTGCGCTGTGCTCCTTCAGTAATTGCCGAACAAATGTCAACAACTAACAAATGCTATCATTAACTGATATGTGCTATGCTTCCACTTCGATTTTAAAACATCTCTTTTTATCTAAAAAAAAAAAGTATTTGAATTTTAGAAATGCTGCAATTTCAGAGGTGTCTCAGGTTCAAAATTCATATAGTAGCAAAACCAGAAAATTCTGATACTAGATCTCACACTAATTTGAAATATACTAGCAACTAAACATTTTCATCTTCAACCTAAATGTACCTCTGTGCAGTAGATCACTCTAGAGAGATGCTGACCTCTGAATTGCAGAATGTAAGACTTTGATTACATTTGTGCTTCCATTAAACAGGCAAACAGTATATACTTCATATGTCTACTTTCCCCATTGAATCTGTTATAATACATTGATTAAATACAAACTAATCAACCTACCTTCAAGAAAGGTGTGCTGGATTGTAGCTTGCTTGGCTTTGCCTTCTCAGCAATCCCCAAAAAAAACAGAGCCAATAAGGAGGTAGCTCCTGCAGATTTGCAAGAAGGGTAGCCTGCCTTGTAGTGGCAAGACGTGGTCTAGATCGTAGTCAGTGGCCCGTTGTCACTGAAGTTGGTATTATTTCTCCCCAATGCCTCTGTCCTTGTTTGCACTGGTTGCCTCTTGCATAGAGTGCAATGCCAGAGTTGACATCTGCCTTATTTGTTTAAGAAAATTGGACTTAGATTGATGGAGATTTCTTGATGTTTTGAGATGAATGTAGGGTTTACAATCTCAGTTCAGCTCAAATAGATGTATAAAGTGTTTAATGAACATGTTGATTGTCATCTGTTACTGACTTGTTACTGGCCTATCCTAGCATCTAATACTAAAGACTATGTGAGCAAGAGTGTTGTAATGATTCACATCTAGTTGCAACCTGGCACTGAGCAGAAAAATAATCATTTCTGGTGAATGAGTATAGGCAGTGCTTCATATTTGAGTATGCTATTAATTTATTACTGTATCTCTTTGTGGTGGAGTCGGAGACTTTCTTACGGATAGTCTCTCCCTGCTTTCATCTGTGTTTATCATCTTTGCTTTCCTACCATACGTTGAACTACAGTTTTTAACACCTTCTAACACCTGACATTATTGATACGCAAAGTGATCTTGTGTGAAAATCATGTGCTTTGTGTGAAATGTAAATTTAAAGAAATTCTAGAATTTGTGTCATAGAACTTTATTTTATCATAGCAAACAAGTCATTTTACATATGCTTCTTAATTATTAATTTTTTTTTAAAATAACTTTTTCAGTACATGAAATTTTCTTTGCTGGTGGAATGCTCTGATGTGCTTGCAACCAGTGAGAAATCAATATAGTATTACCCAGCACCCATTAAATTTGAGGGTTTATATTTGACTGGACCTGAAAAATGAGAGAGCTTTACAAGCTGTATAATGTATGTCAAACTGGTGATTCCTCTTTATAATGCACAATCTTATGATATTGCTCATTGGATTCTACTGATGGAAGGTGAGCAGAAACCAACTGATCTGAGAAATCATATAAATCATATAAGTCATTAGACAGTTCAAGGAGGACATGCATGTTTTGAGGCCTTGCAGCCTGGAACACACAGAAAATTGCCTTGTCTCATATCTGAAATGAAGGTCCCAGGAAAAGACAAGATTATAGCCTGAATATCCTGTTTTAGGCTTAGAAGAAAGCCATGTTTCTGGGAGAGAGGGCTTTTCAGTCCTTTTGGAGCATGATCCAAATTCACAGCGAGTTTTTCATTAGCTTCCCTGTGTTCATCAGACCCATGGTCTTAAAGATACCCACCAAAGTTGTTTGGAAAAGTCAGGTTTGAGATACTGCAGTCCTTCAAGTGTTTGAAGATAAGCCATCTAAAAAGCATTTTCAAAGATTAAGCAACTGGTTGTGAAGGACTATAGTTGGATGAAAACTCACGTTTGTGAAATTCTGCCCTTTGCCTTCTGTAGGCTTTGGAGCAAACTCGGAATGAGTCAGAGTTCGAAAAAGAGAAGCTGGGATGTGGTATTCACTTAGATAATTTTATGTGTTTCCAATGTAAATAAAAAGATGACATTAAGTCAGGATGTTCTATACTGGCGATCCTTTAATTCTGTATTTCACAAATGTAAAAAATATTCCATTATAATTGTTTCAGAACCAAGTCGAAATGCTTCAGTAATCAATGATGCAATAGAAAAAGAAAAGCGAGGATTTCTGGGATTTTTCAAAGCTAACAAAAGGAACAGCAAGGTAAGCATTCAGTACTGTTTTACCTTGACAAAGAGAATATCTATATTTTGCCTATGAGTGTTATCTTACGTTTGTTTTTTTTCAGGGAGCCTCTCTTAGCAGAGAGGCTATCTTCGTGTACAATCTGCATTTAAGCAGTACTCCTTGATGGAGTTTTAGGATACCAGTTGAAGGAATTGGGCTTGTTGCGTGTTCAACTTGTTTTGGAAATGTTTAGCGTTAGAATGCAGTATGTGGTACAAAGGACCATGGTTTCAAGCAACTTATATCCCCATTGCAATAGCACTCATTGCACAAACGCACTTATGAAAGCACTGAGGTAGTGTAGAATACGTGGCTCTAGATAGCGAGTAGAATTGTGCTAACAAAGGCTTCCTCTGTGTGTGCATAGTATTCTGTTCTAAAGCATTTTTAGCTTTAGCAAGACCTGTGTAGTCCAGTTACTGAGTTTGTAAAACTAATGAATGCAATGTAGAATAATAAATTTGAAGTACCAAAAGGAGTAATAAACTGAAGGATACATATCTGCTGATACTATTTTTTTTTTACCTTTCTTAATGATCTTGAGCCATAAGCTTTAAAAAAACTAAAACAAAATTAAAAACAAAAGAAAAGAAAAAAAAAGAGTATTGAAGCATTAAGGAAATGAAATATGGGCCATAAAGGAGCTGTCAGGCTTCCTGTCATTTACTAGTGCAGATTCTGGGTTATTATTCCGTGAAGAAATATGGGATGTTTTTGTTTTCTTTTTGACATCCTATCTGTCCGAAGAACTTGCTACAGCTAAATTTAAATAACACAGAAAATGATAGAAGACATAGCAGTGACTTTACAAATGAAAAAGTGGAGAATAATATTTCTGCATTTTCTGCATACCACACAAATATGTTTAGAATGTGATATGAAAATTTTGTGCCACTAATCACAGAAATTAAATACAGAATTTTCTGACTCAAGAATATGTGAAAACAGTGAGTTTTAGCTTTATACGTATTTATGGTATTGCAGCCGTAGCTACAAGTTTAACTATCAAATTATTTTGATTACAAAAATAATAGAAAAAAAACACTACAAAATGTCAGAGTAGAAAAAGAATTTTCTTTTTTTATGATTTACATGCACCTCCAAGGCTTTTGCAGTGAAATCACAGCAGATATGTGTCTGATTAACTGGTACTTAGAAGCATATGCTTTGTTAGGGGACTGGTGTTTTACCGGTCCTTTCCAGTCTTCTTGGTCATGTTCTTAAATCCTCGTAAGTTTTCTGCCCTTTCATAAAACCTCCAACATTATGATCATGTTGGGGTGCTTTTGCCAGGCTGTAGCTTCCTTTACAGACACTGGGAATTGCCTCATTGAAAAAAATCTAATCTGTTATGAATGCTAAGCTGTTAGCTTTTTATGAAGGATACATGAAAGCTATTTTTTAGATAGGAAGTCAATCAAAGTGATTATCCTCTATAAGAAAATATTTTCTGTTCATAGCAGGACAGAAGTGTAGCACTGAGGAATTTATTCTGTGGGCCTGGAAAAAGGTAGTAAGCAAGGAAGTTTGAATATAAGTCTGTAGAGCCTGCTGCACGACTGTATTTCCTCTGGAGAAACTAAATATATTACAGAATTCAGTATACAGCTTTACAGCTTGTCTGTTTTGCTGCATTTCAGTATGATGTGTGGTGATGGTGGTGGAATTTTGCTTCCTGAAGCCGCTCTGATTTAACTTGTAATATACTTATGTTTGCGATGTCAGAAAATTTGTCCGTGAAGAGGATCAATTCTGGGGTTGCAACAGGAGGTTTCTCGCAGCTTTTTGGTTTCAAGATTCCAGACTCCTTATACATCATCTTTTCTTCTGTTTTCTCTTTTTCATGTTTGTTCACTAGAGATATCTGAGATGATCCTATGGGATTTTAAAAAAAATATTTATTCTAATGGAGAGTAAGGATACTGAGGATCAATTAATAGGTTAATATTTGACCTGGGAGAAAGTAGAATGGCATAGACAAGCATGAGTAGCAGTTTTTAAATCTGTGATAAAGGTGCAAGTCTTGCTAATTCGGGCAAGTTAGTTGGCTTTCCCTGATAACTCTCGTATTTGATACTTGCTCTGAAATGACACAATGTCTCAGGGCTTGCACAGAAGCAGCACCACCGCGGAGGCATTTACAAGACAATGGGGTTTTCCTTTGCAAGAGTAGAAGAGAATGTTAGCCTGTGCTGCCAACTGTCCTGGATCAGATGTCAGTCCACGAGATGGACCTGTGCTCAGATTTCTGTCCCTACCTCAGGGATATACATGCTGTTTTTCTCCATCCTTTCTTTGGTTAAAGTTGTGATGGCAGGCTTATTGCCAGATCAGGTATCATCTTGTTCGCTCCATTCTAATTTTATGCTGGATCAGTTACCCTCTGTTCTCCTGAAGTTGACATAAAAACAGAAAAGTGGCATGAAGTCAGTTATCTTTCTGATGTGAAATTTAGCCCAAGGTTAAATCATGATCAAACTGGCACTGCCAAACCATCCAGTAGCACAGAGGATCGTCATGGTTTGGGAAGGAGCACTAGGAAGCGGTCCCGTGAACACTGCGTGTGGGGAAGAGGTGCCTCACTTCGATCCCCTGTCCCAGGAGGTGTTGCTGAGATGGTGACAGTCGAGTCCTTGGTGCTGCAGGAGCCGTCTACCTTGAATTCTTCGGATTCTTTCCTTATATTCCTATTCTTAAATTGGTCTGCTTATGGTGTTGTGTCCTTGCCCGTCAGAGAAATTTTGGAAACAACCTCAGTGTTTCTCAGCAATGGGGTGCAGCACCACTGAGGAAATTTGTCTTGGTTCTGTGATGAGGTTTGGTGCTTTGCTCTGGCTTGTTTTTGCTCTGTTTGGTTTTTTTTTTTGGTTCCCCCCCCCGCTTTTGCCACTGCTATGTAGGATACTTATTTGTATTGCAGACAGAAGAGAACTTGTGGCTGAACAGAGATTGTGGTGAGGAGGATGTTTTTAGTTCTACGTCTACAAGCGAAGGAAGCTTGGATGTAAGTACTAACATGGCTGGTAGATGCTACTGCATTCCTATTAGACCCTGCAGTTTGAAATGGCAGAAACTACTGCTTTTCCCTGTGCTTAGCAGAGTAGAAGCAGAAATAGCATTTTTCATAGCTTGTCCTAGCAAAGTAGTCTTTTGTGTGTGCGCTTCACACATCTTGATCCAATGCATTATCTTCAAATAGACTTCTTGCTAGCTTTGGTAGAAATAGGTTCTTCTCAACGTAAAATTTGAAGCAGTTTTAAACGAGAAGTGCTTTAATGAAGGAGGTAAGTTGAATGAGTCTTTAAGACAGTTACCATTCTGTATGGAGGAACCATGTGTTTTCCATGTCAAGACCTTTAATGGGAGCTTTTCTTTCTTACTAGTTATGAATCTTATTAGTTATGAATCCACAGCTCTTCTGTTACTTCATATGTCTTCTCTGACCATGGCAGCATTGCACATGTTTCTTATGTATGTTATCCTTTGTTTTGAATGCCATAAATAGCAGGAGAAGGTTTTTTTAGGTGCTTCAGTAGGTTTTGAGGTATTCAAACCCTATGAACCGTATCTAGAAAGGTTTTAAAGTGTCCTTGAGGCAGACCTATAATCCAGGACTTAGGTATCTAATTAGCAACAGTGAATCCTAAATACTTTCAGGAGGCTGTTCTGGTAGATGAGTGATCACAGTAAATGGGGTCGTTCTATTGCATTGTTTAATTACTTGGCTTTTTGTCATTGTATTTTAAAAAATTGTGGAAAAAAACCCCAGTGTTGGTGATATGGTAGAAGCCTGAAATGTGAGGCTTGACTCTGCATATATCTCAGAAACAAATATGTGGAAAAGAAGTGCTGATCCATAAAATGTGCAGCTCAATAGTGAGGAAGAAGAGTGCCAGAAAATTGTGAATAAATGGAGGAGGAGAGAGATAGCAGAACTCACATAGAAAGAATCAAATAAAAGAAGTCAAAAGGTGAAAAGAGGTGGAGAAGTGATTGGCTCTGAGGTTAAAGAACATCTGACTTGGCAAGTTTGTGAAGACCTTATAATGAAAGAGTACAGAGATATGAAAGCTTATAACATTGAAGGAAGAACAATGTTTTATTGAGAAAGTTCTATCAATATAAGGTAATAGTAGAAAGTGGTATGGGTAGTTGAAATAAATATGATAGATCAGAGTATAAAGAAAACTTTGGCAAGGTCTACCAAAGTAAAATCTGTTTGTGGTTTGTCTTCAGTAGCCTTATACATAAAGGTCAATATTTTGATACCAAACTTTTATAAAAGGAAGAAGAGAAGGGATTCCATTTTAGGAGATTGAGATAGTTCAAACAATCTGAACTGTCTTGAAATTAGCCTGTTTAGAATAGGAATGTCTGTTTTTACAAAGTCCCCCAAAAAAAGCTTCTCTTTTAACACTGGCGTCATCTTGAAAATACAACTTTTTTCTTTTAAAAGCAAAAGCACTTAAAGTTAAGGCACAAAGGCATCTTGGAGTAAGAGGTAAAGAGGTAGAGGTGACTGTTATTTAGCTACTTGGTTACATCAATATGTTCATGTCAGATTAAAACTGGGGTTTTTTTCCTCCTATTAAGGAAAGAATACAGTTGTTCAGTATTTGCTTCTTTCATTTCTGACTTGACACTTGTTTTTACAAGCACTGATTCTGCTATTTACATCATTCTGCTGATTCTTCACTTACATGAAGCTACTGAAGTCATTCCACTTAATTTGGTATTTTTCTGTTAAAGCTTGCAGAAGATGCACAGAACAAGTGCAGCTGATTTGCTCAGGACAGAAAGCCCATACTTCAAAAGTGGTAGATGGACCTGAAGGGTAAACAGCCTTAGCTGAGTAGAGGGCCATGATGGCTTGGAGGAAGAAGTTCTAGAATATACTGAACTCCTAAATAACTTTTATTAACTAAGCAGGGAAATTGGTAATTTGTATGTATGATTTGGCAATTTCTTATGGGCTAGACTTTGAGATTCCCAGCCATTCTGAGTCATACTTGATTGAACTGATTGCTCCAAAGGTAGTCTAAATGATACAGTTCAGTGGAGCTGAGTGTCCTTCTTTACACTGAGTGGTATCTTATGTAGCCTTAAATGTGAAGTAAACATTTAGAGCTCATTATACAGAAGAATTTTCATTGAAGTAAAGTAGAACCTTTAATGAAATGTCACTCAGCAGAAACTTCATGTCATCTTCAGAGTACTCTGCGTTCCTGCATTGGTATTGAAGCCAGAATTTCAGATTTATTTGTGAAGGGAAAAGAATTTGGGTTTAACTTTCAGCATAGTGATGGACTGGTTGGTCCACTAAAGTCCTCCTTTTCTGTGAGGAAATGGGCAGTTCAGTGAAGTGCTACTGAGGTAAGAGCATGACAAAACTTCACTATGCTTAGCTTAATTTATTTTCTCAGGGTAGGTTTTGGTCATCTGCTGCATTGTAGAAAAAGGTAATCATTCTATCCTAGATATTTTTTGCTTTTTTGAAAACTGGACAACATGAAAGAATCATATCAGACTGTAAGAAATGAGAGATTTTTTGTATTCAAGTAAAAGTTGAATTCTTTTATCCTCGGTGGCACATTTATCTAAATATTATTGGAATTCTTAATGCTTCTTAAAAATCTTCAGGTTTGTTGATGGGGAAACATTTTTGAAGTCCATGTGCTTGAAACTTGTGCTGGAGTTGAGAGGACATTTGTTCACAATATCATGAAAAATAAAGGAAAAAAGAGTGAAGAATCTATTAAGGCACTAAAGTGAATTAAAAATGCAAATAAAGTTTTTTCTGTGTGAAACAGTGCATTATAACATGTATTAGTAAGTGATTTAGTGGATGGGAAATCTAATGGGATTTCATAGATGATGCAGAAATCTCTCCCTTGAATTCTATGTTGGTTTGTGCTAAGCAGATGGCCATACGTCCAGTGTAATTTTTCACAAATCAAATGCTGTTGAAATACGCTCGTAAACATGACATTCAGATCAAGTAGTTGGAAATGGCTGCATATTTAACCATTTTATTCTTTCTCTGTGCCAAAAACTCTCACAACTGGAATTTAGAAGAGCTGGGGAAAAAAGGGGAGTTTAAGTCATCTCTGCCACTTGGTGTCACTGTCCTCAAATAAACAGCTATTGAAGCTGAAACCCAGTATTTGGAGCACAGTCCTAAAATTAGCCGTTTTTACTTGAAGAGTCTTTGTGTTTTCATAAATTAAGCATAAGAAAACACATCCCAAGTGCTGAATGATATATATCTGTGATGTGGAATTTGTTTATGTAATAAATCAGCTTGGGAGAAAATATTTAGAAGTGCAACCAGGGACACTTATAGGAGGTTTTGAAACTTCAGCACAAAGTCTTATTGCAAAAGGTTTCTTCAGTTCAAGACAAAGCTTCAGCGTTAGAAAATTTTCATCAGGGCATGTGGAACAAACTGTTGAAAATCTAGTCTTTGGACCAAATGCAGATATTATAACTGAGTCAGTGAATGAGACAGACTGTCTGGTAGTTCCGTGCTTAATGGAGTTATGTCATAGCCACCACTGTATATGTTTGTGACCATATACACTATATATAGACCTCAACTATCAGAACAATTCAGTGCCATTTTGATCACAAAAGATTAACTCTTATTTAGAGGATATGTTTAAGTTTTCATTCTACATTTTAGTGCATACACATGAAGCAAGGTCAGCTTTCAGAAGAAAATACTGTGCTAATGGTTCAAAAAGTCTGTAGAACTCTTCCCACTACTAACCTGTCAGTCTTTTAAATACTGAGGAAAAACTACAATCCCCATGGAGCCCTTGTTAGAATATAATGTCTGCCTTTGTAGGAGTTTGGTTACTTTTGGTATGCTTTGATAATGGGAGTTATACCATTAATGATATAATTCCCCAGTCCAAGGGTGGTTGGGAGAGTTCAAACCTTGTTATGCAAAAGGAAGTGAAAATGTGACATCTTTTAAACCATGTTCGTCTCTAGCTGATCAGTGAATACCATGCCCTCTGACAAGGGTTTTGCTTCACATAGCTATGTACTGTTTTAGGTAGTAGCAAAACTGTAGCAATAAGAATACTGCTTTACTTAAATGGAAGTGAATTCCCAAATATTTTTAATATTTCAATATTTATGGCAGTTGCATTCACTTTAAATTCCTGTTTTCTTGCTTGTTTTGCTTCTTGGTATTCTAGCAATGTTTAATATTTTGCATTTTATGTATATTTGTTTATACTTGCAGGACCAAATCCTGGGATATCTCTTATTATCCTTTCTACGGATAAAGCTATTTATATACATTGTCAAAGGCAAAGCTTTTGATCTGGCTCTGAAATATTTTTGCTTAGTTTGGACTTGCTTTTGAAATGTATAATCCAGCAAAAGGTTGGAGAGAGTTCTGTAAATATTGCAGCAGTCAGGTCTGTCCCCACCAGTCTTCTCTTAAAGGGTGTCTGTAGGTCAGTAGTTGCGTGCCATTGGATGACACTCAAGAAGACAAGTTATAAATGTTTTCAGTTGTGCAACTGAAAACTGCATGTTTAGAGGAAAAATAAATTTAAATAAATACCAGATATTTCATAACGAGACTTGCCATCTCCTTGAATTAGTTTTATTTTGATAGCTTGTGATGCTCTATGAAAAAAGTATTTTCTTATTAGATTTTCTTGCTGAGAAACTTGGTGAGTTGGGCAGAGCCAACTAGCTTGTGACTGGCATTCAGAGAATTCAAATAGACATCAAAGAGAACAGTCATCAACTTTTTCTTTCTCCTGAGGACAGGACAAGAAGTAATTGGCTTTATTTATGGCAGGGAAGATTTAATGTGGATTTTAGATGAAAAAAAAAATCCCTAAGAAGGCAGACAGCCTTATATCAGGAATAGTGTAGCCAGCAGGATGAGGGAAGCGATCACTCCCCTGTACTTGGCACCGGTGAGGCCGGACCTTTAATACTGTGTTCAGTTTGAGGCCCTTCATTGCAAGGACAGAGAGGTGCTGGAACGCGCCCAAAGAAGGGCAGTGAAGCTGGTGAAGGGGCTGGAGCACAGACCTTAGGAGGAGCAGCTGAGGGAGCTGGGGTTACTTAGTGTGGAGGAGGCCCAGGGGAGGTCATATCACTCTTGACAACTACCTAAAGGAGGTTATAGTGAGGCAGGGTTGGTCTCCAGAATATCTACAGATAGGACAAGAGGAAATAGCCTCAAGTTTTACCAGGAGAGATTCAGGTTAGATATTAGGAGAAATTTCTACACAGAAAGAGTAGTCAATCATTCGACCAGGCTGCCCAAGGAAATGACAGGTCCCCATCCCTGGCAGTGTTCAAGAAATGTGTGGATGAGGCATTTAAAGACATGATTTAGCAGGCATGGTATTGAAGGATCTACAGCTGGACTCGATGTTCTTGAAGGTCTTTTCCAACTATAACAACTCTATGATTCTGTTTTCAGTTTTGAGTCTTACAAATTTGCACAGGTTGCATTTCTAAATATCTTTTATTTGCAACTAGGAAGACCTTATAAAACAACCCAAAAACTCTCATGTAATTGCTGGTTTCTAGAGGCTGCATCTTTAAAATAACTGCCTGATTCAGAAGAAAATCAGAAGGTTTAATACCATAGTGCATTGCGTTTACCTGCATAAGTCAGACCAGGCGGTAAGGAGAAGACAGTCGTGCCTTTGAAAGCTGGACCTCTGTCATTCTCCTCCCTTAGTGGCTGCTCCTAAAGAAACATTTGAGGAATTTCTGTTCCTCCAAAGGTTTTTACAAGATATTTTGGACAAAATATTCTGTAGTAACATGCAATGAACACTGGGAGAAATATAGAAATCAAGTCAAATGGGAAGGGGCTTAGGGAAGTCCATGTCTATGAATGAAAATGGGCACAGCCATGCCAGCTTTTGAATGCTTTGCAACACAGGGCTTTAAATACCTGGCTGTGGGGCGTCCCTGTTGGGGCGCCAATATGTGGGGCGGCCTACGCCCCGGTGAGGGTGGTGACGGAGAGAAGACTCTGGGGACAAGGCTAATGGCGCAGGTCCAACTTTATTACACAGGTACAATTAGTTATATAGCCAGGAGGTTGGGCGGAGAGCCAGGGGATCATCCCTGTGGGAGGCGTATCTGCTGCCAGCCAGGCCTCCTGACCGCACACTCCCACACCTGGCAGCGAAGGCTTCTGTTGGACTACATCTTTAAGTGTCACAGAATCAAGTTTCCCATTTTCTGAAAATACTGAGATCAGCGCACCACATGCTAAACTTTGATCATCTCTGAGGTTTCCAACCTCAGGCTAGTACCTACGTCCACTCCAGAGTAAAACTGTGAGTTGCAATTTTAGGCATTTTATGCATTTTTAGGCATTTAAAGCTTTTCTTCTAAAGATTTACCAATGTTTAGGCAGGATGATGTTCCTTCAGCTGTAATAGCCCCTTTGCAATCTCTTGGGACTGTTGCTGAGAGGATTATTTCCTTCTTTGCAATGAAAATGAATATACTTGCTGGGGTACAGAGTGCCTGGAACAAAGCTCTGAGATACTCTTGATGTGGGAAGCACCCTTACATATAGATACAGAAATATTCAGTGACTCAGAGCCAGAGCAAGCTTAACTCTTCTGACCAGTAATGAAAACACTGAAGTGCGGTGGCAACTCTGGGTTCTAGTCCTGGCACCTGAGATGTTTTTACTTGTTTTTATGCTAGACAGGTGATCCAGTGCATGAATAGTTACTGGCGCCAGAACTAGACAAGCTGAATGCTTCCTCCTCAGATGAGGAGCTTAATCTCATTTCCAAATAATTGTGTATGATCCTTCTGTCCCTCTCTAGGTAGACATGTGTTCATGTGTTCGAAGAGAGGATAATCTCAGATCCCTTTGAGGAAGGAAAGCTGGGTTCCGCTCAGCTAGAAGACAGGATTGAATCCTCTCTTTTGCCCATATTTTTAGTGAATCGTTGACCTCATGGGGAGGACAAAACAGGGAGAAATACTGCAGTAGCTTCTACCACCAGTTGGGTTTTGTATGGAGCTAGGTCTTAGGTGTGCTTTGAGCTCGTCTGTTGGATCAAATCCCTTGACTGATGAAGATGGATATATTTCCCAAATTTATGAGTCCTAGTGGAATCGAGTTTTAGGTGGGAGGACAAGAATATATTTTCTCAGTAGCTTTAAGGTCAGCAGGTCCAGAAGGAGAAACCAGACACACGAAATGGGAGCAGGCACATAGAATCACAGAATTGTTATGCTTGGAAAAGACCTTCAAGATCATAGAGTCCAGACTAAATAACTCCAGCTCCCTCATCTGCTTGTTAAAAGATCTGACCTCCAGCCCCTTCACCAGCGTTGTTACCCTCCTTTGGACAGGCTCCCAACACCTCAATGCTTTTCTTGCAGTAAGGGGTCTAAAACTGAGCACAGTGTTTGAGGTGAGTCCTTGGAAAAGCCCAGGGAGGTGACACTTGGGCAGCCCAGGCTAACAGAAGCCTGTAAGTTAGCCTTGCCACCAGTGTGAGGCAATTCTGCTCCCAGAGCTGGGCTCCACAGCGCTGTCTGGGGACAGACCAAGCTGGGCGGACGTAAGCTGGCTCACATATCTCCCTCAATGTTTAATTAAGGCCTGGCGACACACCCTTAACCACCCAAATCCTTTCATGTCTGATTCATCTTTTGTTACTGATTTCACTGAAAAGTTCTTAAGTTAACTCACTGGAGGAAAAAAATAAAATAAAGCAGCAGCTAAAAAGACTATGTCTTTTAATTTGTATTAATAAAAGGACATTAGAAAAAGAAGACAAAGACAAACTGAAATTCCATTTGAGATTTTTTTTTAGTGACATCTCAACCACTCAGGCTTTGCTTCCTTGGTATTTAATACTGTTACAGCCCCTTAATAGTGTATAATAGCCTTGCAATTCCTATTTGGTTATGATTTATTCAGCATTTAGTTCTCGGTGTACAAGCAAGCATGTAGTGGTATTGAAAATACCACCTTTAAATAAAAGCTTATTCTAGGAATATTTTTTTTTTCTGCAATTCAATAAGCAAAGATGGAGTTACTTGGAAAGGGATTTCGCATATTTCTGTGTATATAAAATGCTCTTTGTGTTTAAGTTTAGGACTGTCTGGGAATGAGTCAGAGAATTAATTACATTGCAAAGCACATTTCTGTTTGATTTAATGACGAATTCCAAAATATTTCTTCTAAAGCTTTCCAAATGTTATTGCTGAAGTGGAAAGATTAGTGTGTATTTATGCCAATGCCATTTACTAGAAGAAATCAGAAATGGTTAATTTTATGTCATGGACTCCATCTTTTTGGTATTCAATGGATTTTTTTTTTTTTTTTTTCAGATGGTAACCCCTGTCTTTGTAGTGGCATAATCTGAATCATATGTAACCACAGAATTATTATGCTAGTCTAAAATATTGTATTAGCATATATAGATTTTTAGATACAGTGAAGATTTTCAATGCTGGCTATGGTAGAAATTCTTTCCCTTGCGAAGAATTTCTGAGGCATAAACACTAATAGGATTTGGTTCTTTTCCAGACTCCTCTGTGGACAGTGAAGAGTCAATTTCATTAAAAGCAGTGACAAACAATAACTTTTCTTTTAATTAGATGATCTCATGATTTCCACACATATTTGTTCTATGCATTATTGTTTGCTGGCAGAAATGAGCTACTTCGTAGCGTGTGAAACCGTATGTCTCAATAACATTTTATGGCAGGTAAGGGAGGATTTGCAAAACAACGTTTGCTGACAGGACACAATATATTTTACTTTGATGGGGAAGTTTTCCTATGTGAACTTTATTGCTTAGTTCTGTCATGCAAAGCTGAACTTATATAAGCCTTAGCAGGCCCTACAGGTCTCAAACAGGATTTACTTCTGTGTAGAAAAGACTGAATAGTACCATTCGCACACTCTTTGCTGCCAAAAAGGGCTTCTGACACATGTAGTATGCTGTTTCCTGATTTTTTCAATAGTGCATCAAACAGTTCTGCTTTTTCAAAATTTTTTTTGCTAGTTATTTATGCTTTTGCATTCACACTTGTAAGCAGTTTTCAAAACACTCATGAAAGGTTAGGAACTCATGAAAGGGAAGTACTTTAGATTTTAGAAATGGTAGATGAAAAGACCAGAAGAGCAAATGGGTCAAGACAAAAAGAGCAAAATGGAGGAAAGAACATGGAGGGCTCTTAAATAGAGAACTAGCAGGAGGCATTAGGGTTAGGCCAGCTGGGCGCAGCTTCTCCTAAATGGTTTGTTGCTTCTGTGCCTCAGTGCCATGGTGGAAGAACCAGAGGGAGCTGATCTCTAGGACCTGCAGGTATAGACACTCTGTCAAGCCCACTGACAGAGCTAGATGGAGAGATTAGCATTAGATTTATGCCTGTCAAAAAGAGTGGATTTTTTCCTCCTTTTGTTTTTTCCTTCTTTTTTCCTTCGATCCCCCAATTATGACATTTTCTTATTTCCGTCCCAGCAGATATTCAGGTACACGGCTTAATTTAGATCTCTCCCAGCCTGAGCAGAGAGATGGTATAATTTCATTGAATCTAAATGGGGCTGGTTCTGATTTACAGCTGTTTGCATAGGAGAAGAGTCAGGCCAACAAAGTGCGCTGTCAAGGTTTGCCCTGTAAAAACCTAATGGCAGTGGATTTGACAGTAGATGGTGGGGAGAAGAAACATTTAAGACTATTTATTAATCAAGAATTCCTGCAGCGAGGCTTCTCTTGCCTTGATTCTGGCAAATGTACAGATGAGAGATACTATGCAGAGACCGTTTCTGTACAAACAGAGAAAGCCCTTCAAATGCAAACATTTGAGCAGCTGGCATGGGAGATTAGTGCAGCAGCAGCAGGAGAGGGGGTAATAGCGGATAGTGGCGCCGTCTAAATTTAACAGACATTAAACAAGGTCCTTGTTCTAGTTTAAGGGTTACAGGTCAGAAAGACAATATCAACTAAAAATATTGGCAATTGTACAAGTCAGTCAAAGTCATTAACTAGTGTTGAATTAAAAGTAACTCTCCTTTCTCAAACCCTTCCCAACTTAACCTCCTGATAATATTCTATGTAACCTGTCTGAATTAAGGGGGGAAAAAAAATCTTTATTGTGTATCTATACAAACAGAACACTTTAATACTTCTTAGTGTTTTGCTCTTGATTGAGAACCGTCTTAATATATTGTTCTACTTTTAATTTCCTGTAGCCGAGTATTAAATCAGAGGAGCGTTTCATGCCAAGGATGAAAGTAGTGTATAGCCTTAGCTTTGTAGTCATTTGTTCATATACTATTTAACATCATCTGGAGTGGAGGGGCTTTGGGGGAATTGGGGGAATGTTTTGTTATTGTTTGGTTTGTTTGTTTTTAATCCCCCTTCTAATAGCCAGATTATACCCTGGTGTGTGTGATCATGTGTTGCATTTTTCGGATTGTTGTTTTTTAACTTGCATTTTGACCACACTTAAGCAGCTCTTTGCCTATTGGTCATGATCTGATTCACTGGTGTTTTCCCTTCATTTCTTCAACAGTAGGCATTAAAGCATCAGTATCTGGAACCAGTTCTTATTTTAAAAAAAAATAAGAAAGGAGTTGTGCTTTGTTGTGCTTTCTGTGCTGCATTGTTATGATTCTCATTGAGTTTGCAAGTATACTGGAGAAGAAGACATCCTGGAGAAACAGCAGTATAGTTTAGCGCACATGTGACCGTCTTTTGGCGTAGTAAAAGTGACCACTGGAGGCTTGATGCAGAGCTCATGAGAGCCAGTGGAAAATTCCTGTTGACTTCAACTGGCTTTGGCCCATGTCCTTTATGAGCTGTTAGCCATTATCTTTGCTAGGCCATTTTAAAATCATTTGTTCTTGTGCTCCCTTAGGGTTCACATTTGTATGGACAAGGATTTTCTTGTACTTTTGCTGTCAGCTTTGAAAATATATGAACTCTGTTCTTTTTTTTGATGGACAGTTGGCATAGATGAACCCCTTGAAGTTGCATAATTTATACAGCATTTGCCCACTGGGGAAGGGGGAAAAATGTGAACATGTTAAGTCTTGCTGAAGATGAATTGCAAACAGTGGGAAAGAAAGGAATGTCTGTCACCGACTAGCTCTTTGTTGCAAAGGCAGGTTTTCCTTTATCTGGAGTAGTCCATATCCAGAGAAGCCAGATGAATTCTCAGCACTCTTTCACCTATTTGAGGCGTGGTTGTCTTACTTCTGGTCCAAGTACCTGGTGTATCTTTTTCCGTGGCTTTTAACTTCAGTGTCTGCTAAATTAATTGCTGAGCTTGGAAATTTTTGCCACAGCTGCTCCTTAATGGGGAGTGCACTCCAGAACTTCAGAAATCTCTAATCAGTGTGAATAAATCAAAGAACTGTGATCTCTTAGTACTTCACACTGAATTCACAAAGAAAGCAAAGCTGTACATTGCGAGAAAATTTGCCCCCTAAGAATAACAAGCATTCAAAGTCAGACCGTGGTTTCCTAAGGATATCTTACTAATTTCTTTAGACATGGAGAAGCTGAGTTGTATATAGGATACTGTAGAGGAAGGGTGGAAGCTGTGAAATGTTGCACACAGCAGATGAGAAAAGATGGAAGTGCTTGAGCTCCATCACACCTGTATTTCCACTCAGTCTATAGTGAGAGTCTTGTCCTCTAGCTCGATTTTTATTTAGAGAGAGGGCTGACCTAGGCAAAGCCACAGTAAAAATTGTCATAATGAGTGTTCACAGTGACAGAAAAGAACAAAGTTCTTTGGAATAACAATCAAACATTATTTCAAGCAAGTTCAAAGGGACATCTTCTGATTCACTCTTAACTAGGACTTCTGTACCCAGTTCCTGGACTTGCATGATTTTTGCCTGCATGCTTTAGATAGATTGCTCATGAGGGAGAAAAGAAACCAGACATGTGTATTTCTTATTTTTGCAAGGTTCAGATTTGAAAAAAAAGAATGTGCTCATGATTTTTTTGAAGTATTAGCACATGGTATTTTCTACCCAAACTTTTCATCTCCTTTAATGGGACAAGTAATTTCTGTAGGTGTAGGAAGGGGCGACACCTGGGTATGCTCTATCCCTTGTCCATCAGAGGACATTGTCTTTTTCTCACCACTGCAGTCCTTTATCCTGACCCCTGATGTTGATTGGAAACAAAATCACAAATGCTATAAAATAAAATAGTTACATACACATCCAACTCTGAGTATAATGCTGTGTAAATGTGTCATTTTGTCTTCTCCTAAAGACTGTAATATCTACAAAAAGTTTTGGTCTACTGTAGTGCAAACATTTGCTGCCAAAAATTCTCAGTGTGGAAGAGTGTAGGGGAGTGTGTACCGTTTAGGGGATGGTTAAGGCTCCTTTAGGGTTTAAGAGTCGGCATGTTGTATTCTGTGTGTAAGTCCATGTGTGTGGTGCACACATGCATGCTCACATTTGAAAGAGCTAATTAAAGCCGGTTAATTCCCGGCTGTTGACTTGTGATTCATGTTACTAGAATCCTCTTAGTGTAGAGGTGTTGACACTGACTCTGTAATTAGGATTTGTGTTAAGATTTGTGCTAATTCCAGAGCTCAGGACTAATTTGGTCTTCTAATTTGAGATTTAAAATCTTCATCTTCTTAAAGTTTGTTGGTTTTCAGTAATATCTTAGGCAATTTTATCATTTAAAGCAATTGTACAGCTTCCTTTCTGAAATTTTGCCCTCACAATCGAATGATTTTGTTTGGTTCCCTCTAGCTAAACACCTACAGTTACCATAGACTTCAAAAGGAAAAGCAGTTGCACAACTTCATTCTAACTTAATGAAGGAGGTGTGTGGGAATTAGACTGTAGGAACAGGAGACCAGTTCTTTTAAGTCAGAGAAGCTTCTTTGGCTTTAGAGAAGTTTTGCAGATATCAGTAAATATTTGCTTGTGAGTTTCAGTTAATTTTTTTTGCCATTTGTCTTCATCTATAATAGTTTTACTAAGAGAACTAGAGATGTTAGTGGGAGAGAAGTATTAAGTGTCAGAAAGTCACTGATGGGTGATATGAATTGACTATCTAATGATTTTGTAACTGGAAGATAACTGAAGGAGAACACCTTCATTTAAGTGGAAAGGAGACACTTTCATTTTACTGGAATAAAAATTCTTTCTGTAAAAAAAATTAAATGCTCTTTTATTTTCCTTTTTTTCAAAACCAAACAAGTAACCACATAAAAAGGCTAATGTCTGGGGTTGTAGCACTAATATTTTTGGCCTCTATAAAACTTAGCTATGCAAGCCTTATAGCAGATACATTTAAAATAGTGTATTTTAAGCAAAGTTTCCACTCTCTTTTCCAGTATAAATTGGCATATTTACAATGAAAATACAGTGAAGATGAGCAACTGCAGTGATAGCTCCTGTGTGGAAAGTAATTGCAGTAGTTTTTTTATTTTGAATTTCAGAAGGACATATATTGCAAACATGGCAACTTGTATCTCCTGTGACCCAATCACATTGGCTTGTAGATTTAAGAAATCTATCAAACCAAGGGAAAGTAACCTCTTATTGCAATGATTAGTTCAGTTTGCTCTAGACCTCTGATCATTTTTGTGGTTGTTTATGATTGATGAATGCTTAAAAACCATTGGAAATTTAGAAAATGCCTATTTTGCTGTTGTGGGTCTTTAACCTTTTGAACTCCTCTCTTCCTGAAATCTATTGCCAGACCACTAATCATAAAGATGGATTTTGATTTTTTTTTTTATTATTATTATTATTTGTTTTGATTGTTCAATGGCATTTGGTTGAGCTAATCTGTTGTCACATAGGGCAAGGAGAAACCAGACATTTTGGACTTAGCAAACTTTGACCTTTTCCATCTTCATTCTTCCAAGACTGCTCTCACTATATTTACTGATGATCTTCCAATGACTTCTTTTCAGATGATTTTTTTTCCTCCTTATTATCCTTGTGACTCAATATTTTTTATGTCATCTCTTTATATGGAGCTTGAATTGAATTTTGGAGTTGGTGCTAATTTTTCTCTGTAATTCTCTTTGTATTTCAGTTTCTCTAAAATGCTCTTCACATCTCCATTAGGATCTGCTGCTGGCTCTTAGGCTTCTTCTGTGGTTGATTTTAAGCTTTTTTTTTTTTTCCCTGGCATTTTCTTTCCTTCTGCCTCATTTCATGTCTTTGCATTAGAAGTCTTGTATACAGTTATCTTTATCATCCTCTATTCCTTTGTTTTCTGTACAGAGTTGTTAGCTAAGTTCCGTTTGTATTACTTTTTTTTTTTCCGTAGCATTTTCATGTCAACAGCTCTTCACTGTGTCTATACTGACGTTATCAACTTTCTGGGCTAATGTAGGGGCGGTCAATCATTGAGTTTTCTTTTTTCTGTCTCACGTAATGCTGCCTGCATAGTGTATTGTTCCTTGTCCAGATCATGAACTGGTGGTCTCTCATCTCATTTTGCTTTGCCTCGTTCTAATCTTTTGTTATTTATAAGTTCCAGCTTTGAATACCTGCCAAGACTTTCATGCTTTGCTTGTTTCTGGTGATCATACTTATTTCATTATTCTCTGTAATCACTGTTTTTGTTTCTATCCTCATTTCTTCCTAATTCACTTCTCTTTTTGCACCACTTTGACAGATAGTTAAGAGACAATTAGTGCTTTCAACATTTTTTCTATAACCTGTTGTAATTCATCAAACTCCCTTCATATTTCTCATTAGAAGCCCATCTGCCATCCCCATTTCATGAGACATTTCATCTTTAAAAGATAAGCCTTTTCTTTCTTTGTAAATTAACTCTTATGGTTCTTTGTTAGTTTGACATAGTACAGGAGATTTTTTTTTTTTCTTACTGTGATGTATCTATTATGTTGTCAGGTAATGATAGACGTATTTAGCATGTATTTGTGTGTGACTCTACAAAAGCGAAGTAATGTGAACGTCTGAATTTGTTGGCTGGAAAGACAACTTGGCTATTCGGTGGGGTTTTTTTTTTCAGCAGTTGCAATTTGAGAAGTTGCTGAATTTAATATTTTTCCCCATATTGCTTTTTCATGTTTGTATTTTTTGACAAATAAGAAAAAAATATGGTCTGATGATTTTTGACTATGTTCTGTGACAAAGAGTTGGACTTGTAGCAGAAAAATTTTTAACAGTATAACCAGGATGATGTAAATCAACCCTGAGGCAGTGCATTTTATACATTAATTCTGATGTTTTTCCTACAGCGATATTAAAAAAGAAAGAGCGTTTGAGCAAATGAAACACAGAGGTGTCCTAATACACCTCTGAAAGACAAGATCAGTCGTTTCACAGCATGTGAAATGCTAACAACCCTATTTGCAAGCAGCCATGATGCCTCCAAGGTGTCACCTGCACTTTAGCTTGACTTCAGAGTTCATACTCAGGGTCCATTTACAGCCTGCACAACTTCCCACCACAATAGAGGACAATACTAAACCACTAAGGACAATGGAGAATATCCAGTGCAGGAATGCATAGTAATCTTCATCTTGCTGATGGTTTTGTCTCATGGGAGTTGACGTATCCAGAATATAATCAAGAATATTTCAGTTTTAGAGGTTTTTTTAACATGCGTCTGTGATGAAAAAAAGAAAAAGAAAAAAAGAAAAAAAAAGGCATATTGTGTGCACAGTCATTTAACCTATATCATAAGGAGCATAAGACCAGATGGACCTGAGGGAATTTGGCATTTTCAAAGGAACTTTTATGCTCATGTGCCTAGATTTTTCTGTGATGTCTCTGTCAGTTTATTCTTCATGCTGTGTTTCATGTGATTGGAGGTGTATAAAGTTTTTTTAAAAGCATGGGAATTTCACTATATCTGTCCACAAGAACATCTTCTAATGCATGCATGCTGGAGCATGTGGCTATTTCAGAGATTAGATTTATACTCAGGTAGAAATATCTTTCAGTAGCTTTGTTTCATAGGTTTTGATCTTTATTTTTGGCAACTGAGAATCTGGTGGAAGGCAGACCGTGGAATACGAAGTAGAAAATACATCAACCTGTGTAGTTATGACCTCATTTTGCCAGGGGGATTAACCTATGTATTTTTAAATATGGCTAGTTAACTTCAAGTTTCAATCAAGTTTTTAATCCTTTTCAGGATGTGCCACATGGTGGAATTGGAACCAGTTGTGCTTGAGAAAGATTTGCAGCAAATGTGTTGGGATTGCCTTGTCAGCATTGATAGCTATGAATCAAACAAGATATGTTCCTTTGCCTTTCACCAGGTTCCGCAGCCCTGCTTCCCAGGGTCTATAGGGTGTGTGTTTGTAGGCTACTTCAGTGACATAACTGGTGGATAATAGAAGACTTTCACGCGTTATGTGCACCTGCCAAGCACTGATTATCAGGAGGCCGAGAAGGGAAATGAAGTCCTGAAAGGACCCTAGCTTTCCCACTAGCATCAGCCAGCATGTAGCATGCTCCTACCCTCCAAGGTTCAGTGGAGATATCGTTCAGTCTTCTCTCCCTCTTGCCCATTGCCTATGAAGACTAGTGTCTACCCTCTGCTATCAAGAAAGACTACTTTTGCCTTCTGTGAGATACTTCTTTTTGAAAAGCAAATACGAATTTATTAGCAACATACAGTCCTTTAGGAAGAAGAGATGATAAAAGTGCGGAGTGGTGTGCATCAAGTAACCTATTCTTTCCTTGTATTGCTGTGATGGAAAAAATATCACCGGGTCCCTTTCCGTTGATAGTGTAACTGATGTTTGCATTCTACCAGGCAGATTTCCACAGGCAAAGTCTTGCTGTTCTTGGCAAAAGAACAACTCTGGGTAGCCACAATGGACAAAAGTTTTTTCAAGCACAATATGTACTGTGACTTGGGGAAAAATCCTGAAGAGGGAAATAAAGAAAAGTTATTTAGAATAAATATGTTGAATTTTAAATCATCAGAGGTTTTTAAGTACAGTTTTTAAATGGAAGACTAAGTGGTCAGGATTTTTAAATTTATTAATTCCAGACATTTCTGTTCCAACCTCACTTTAGCAGGTGACCTACATAGAGGTGGTGGTAGGAGTTTACACCAATATTAGCAGTTAGGCTTCATTTTTACTGTTTCTGATTCTTCATATTTGTATGAATTTAAAAACATGGACATGTTCAGATGGAGTGCATGTACTTCCAAAATATATATCCTACTCCACTAATGAATGGAGTACAGTGTTCCTAAACATCAAAATCCAGGATTGACTTGCTCCATTTTTTTTTTTTTTTTTTTAAAGAGGTATTTGTGATTTTTTTCCTCCTTGTATTCGTTCAGTGCCTATTCAACTTGCAAATAGAAAAGGAATTTAGAGGACTGCTTCAAACAGAAAAGGTATAGCAAACTCAAGGTTCTTGCAAGTACTTTGTGACTGGAGAGGCTCTTTGACCTCTGAGCAGGGCGTGCAGCTTTGGTTAATACCCATACTGCTTCGTAGTGTAGAAGTTCACAGGCAGTGTGCTCTTGAGACCCTCAGTTTCATTCTCCCTCAGTCTGATCGGCTTGGAAAGCTTTTATCCCAGAGCTAATCTTTTCTAGTTCTGCCTGTTAGCATGGCTGTTCTTGCAATTTTTATGCTGCAAAAGACAAGGGACCACACAGGCAATGTAAAGTGGGCAGGAATGAGTTGGAAACTGAAGCTATGTGCCTAGGTGCAAAGATGCCATAGATGTGTTTCAGCCAAGGTTAGGACAACAAGTAATCAGATAAACTTCTAGGAAGGGAGATTATAGATAAGGCACAAGGAACAATTTTCTGATGATAAGGGCTGTTAAGCAATCGAAGGGGATGATTGCGAGTGGTGAGGACCTGTTTGATAGGAAGCCTTTAGTAACCTCTGTGGGGAAAAGTACATGAATGCTGCTTCAGTGCAGGGAGGTAATATAGGAGACCTCAAAAAGGTGACCTGCCTTGTACCTGGCACTGCTAGGACTAGGTCAGCAAAGTCAGTGCTAAAACGAAAGGAGTGTGGTGAGAGTGAGGGAGCAATCACATAGACACAGGGGAGAAAACATTTTCAGGCGTTTCTTATTTTAGCTGGGTATGTTCTGGTGTTCACCAAATGAGTCCTGACCACAGATTAGAAATTACTAGTTTGCTACGAAAATAGACTTATACAAGGATAGGGTTGTAGTTGTGTACGCTTCGAAACATAACTCAAAACTTTTACAGTGAAACTTTGAAAACATACTTGATTAGACATATAAAATCAACATGACTGCATGAGTTACTATGGCAGAAATGCAGTAGTTACCTCTCTTAATACTGTGAAAGGTTCTTACCTTCCAATAGCAAAAGCCAGTGAGAAAATAAACTAATCTTAAGTTAAAATGCAAGCGTGAAATGCCTTCTCTCCCTCCTCCCCACGTCCGCAGAGTGTTTTTCTTCTATTCAGTAAACTGGATGAAGCACTGTAATGTTAACCCCAAGTACTTCAGGAATTACTGAAACCAAACTGCATTCAATGTGGCCAGTCAAAAAGGAAAATCTGAGTAGTCACAATTTTTTTTTTTTTTTAAAAATCTCTATCTCCAAGTTGTCTCCTAACTGCAGTGTTATGCTTTGGTTTTGGTTTGCTTAATTCAATTTTTATGTTGTCAGATTTAATACTAGGTACAAGAGGGATGTGAAGCTGCTGGAGAGAGTCCAGCGCAGGAATGGGACCTGGAACATCTGCCCTATGAGGAAGGACTGAGAGCTGGGCCTGTTCAGCTTGAAGAAGAGAAGCCTGAGAGGGGACCTGATCAGTGTGTATTAGTACCTCAAGAGTGAGGAGGATGGGGACGCCTCTTTTCAGTGATGACCACTGATATGACAAGAGGAAACAACCACAAACTAACGCACCAAATGTTCCACAGCAACTTAAGGAAAAATTTCTTAACAATGAGAGTGACAGAGCACTAGAACAGGCTCCCCAGAGAGGTTGTGGAGTCTCCTTCTCTGGAGATCTTCAAAACTCGCCTGGATGCCACCCTGGGCTAGGTGACTCTGCGTGTGTGTGTGGGGTTGGACTAGATGATCTCTAGAGGTCCCTTCCAACCTTAATTCTATGACAAAGGATTTCGGTATAGCTCTGACAGCCTTTCTGGCATAGCATTTTAAATGGCCAGTTGTCATCAGTTATGCTATTGTTCACTCAGTCAATAAGAGTTTGCATTAATGGTGTTTAAATTTCCAACAAAGATAAATTATCCTGCTCTCACAGGGTAGACAGATTTGCCTGCCTGCCTCAGGTCATGCCTTTCCTATTTATTCATGGTGCACTCAAAAATTAATCCCCTTCAGACATAGTATTTTTTTCTCTCTTTTGGGGAAAAAAAAAGCCTTCTTTTTTTTTGCTGATACATCTGGTACTTCAAGTGCTTAAAAACAACTTAACTGATTACCTTTGATTTAAAAATTTCTCAGAAGGAAATTGCATAACAAGACAGAGAGTTTAAATATGTGGGTTTTGGCAAAGAGCTGCGGAAGAAGGGCCTGGCTGTAGCAACCTCACAAGGAAAGAACTTGACATTTTGAAAAATTTTTATTGACCAGTGTGGACAGGGAACGGGAAGTCGGATCATTCTCACAGGCAAGCTGCAGTCTCTTCCTTACTGACCTTTAAATGCCACTTAGTGTCACCAGAAAGTCAAGGAAATGATAATAACAGGGCTTTGGGGAGGAGAGTTGCGTATGAGGGATATCTCTTGAAAACAAATGTAGCTAACTTCCACTTTTATGCACATCTATTTTTACAAAATGGACTTCTCAAAACGGCAGTTACAGTTTTGGTAGAAAAATCTAATATTGATATATTAGTATGATTAAGAATTTTGAAACTGTCCATAATAAATTCATATAATTTTTAAAAGACATTTTAAATCTCTCTTCTAAGCTGATGATCTTGGAGCATAGACTAGTCTCTGGTTTAGACTCTCAAACTCACTTCCAGTGAGTCCAGTGGACTCTCTGCTTTTGGTAGCCTTGCAAAAAGTAGAATTTTAAATGTCTTTGGAAAACGAGACTGGTCTTCCTAAATTGCTAGATTATTCTAAAGTCTTTGGGAGTAAGCAAAAAAATCTTTGAAAACTAGATATCAAATAAAAGGCACGGGGTGAGTGTGGGGTGTAGTCTCTATATCTCCAAAGAACAAACCTTTTGCATTAGGAGAGGAAAAAAAAAATGTCCTTTTCAATTTCCAAGCTTAAAGAGGAAGGAAGAACCTGGATGGCAAGCTAAATCTCACACGGGATCTCTGAAACCTGGTACTACCATGGAGTAGATACCACGGCTGGTTCTTGTTTGCCTTCCAGCCTGTCCTTCCTAGGCTTGAAGGGGGCTTTAGTTGTACCTGGTTCAATACTTGTTCAGCACTCTTGCTCAGGGAGAGCCTAACTTCCATCCTGACCTGTGCAGCTTCAGGTCCTTATCTGGAGTTGCATCTGTGTTGGTGCTGAACTTAGTTTGAAAAAGGAGGAAACTGTTCCCTCTTTCTTACTTGCTTTTGTTTTTCAGTTGTTGTTTGAATTACCAGCCAAGTACTTGGGCAGGAGGGCTCTAGCAAAGTCTACGATTTTAAAATTTTTAAATGTTCTTTATGCAGTTCATTGACTTCTACGGTGCAATGCGGTTACAAACCCATCAAAGTGGGAGGAAGAAATTTGCCTGTACATAGAACATTCATCCTAATCAGTTATTAACAAACGAAATGAAGGATAAAGGCCAACTTTTTCAGAAAACTGTAGTCACTGAAGTACTTGAACTTGAATTTTTGTTTATTTATTTTCCCTCTTGCTTATGCCACTATAATTTGCATTATCCCACTGAGATCAGTAACACATTAAAACGAGAAGGAAGAAGAGATTGCTTGGGCAAATGCTGTGTGCAGACACAAGTCTGCATAGTGGATGTTTGTGTGCTCTTAATAATCACCTGGCTAACCTTGCTGAAAAGCAGCCCCCCTCAATACAGTGGTTTAGAAGGAAGCTGTACTGCATTTAATGCAATTTAAGAAACATAAAACCTGGGTGGAGGCTGTTGCTCAAGTTCAAGGCACAGGTCCTACCAAAGCACTCATGTCAGTGCTTCATGTCCAAGGGTATTTTTCTTTCAAAGCTACTAAAGAGAACTGCACACATGGGAGAATTTGAAGGTCTGCATCTAGTTAGTTAAAGCTGACGTTACTGAGTAATGTGGTTTTGAAAGCTGCTTTGGTGTTGTCCTGATGCCGTTCCCCTAGAAGCTGTAGTAAGATTTTATGTCAAGAAAAAATCTTAACAGGAGCACTTTTAAAAACTCAAACAATAATGAGCTTTATATGAAAGAAGGGACTTGAAAAGTAAAATATTGATAAATATCTAAGGCTCTTTTTTTTCGTAGAAGACTTTTATTTTAGACTCCTTAGTCTTTCATGTTAGTGTTACATTTTTTTCTTATGTTGCCTTCTATGAAAGCCAGTCTTAAAAAAAAAAAAAAGTTGAGTTGTTCACCACTATGTTCTTGCCTGAAAAAGACTTCTGAGAGCAATTCAGCCCAAGACCCTGAGGTGGATTGAATGGGATAGCTGTCTAAAACTGGATTCATTCTCTGTTCCTGTCTCTGTCCCCTGTATTTATAGAGCTGAGAATGAGGATTTAGGATTTAGTAGTAACAGTAGTAATCTTTAAACATAGCAACAGAATTTCTCAACTTTTGACATAGTAAAGAAAAACAATTAAAATAGTCACATAGCCTGTAAAATGCACTTTGAAATTACTTTATCCAGCCATTCCATGTGTTTGTGAAAAAATAAGCAGAGTCCTTTTAATATTTCACCCACTGAATGCTGTAATTTCATTGAGTAAATGCAGTTTATTTAATAAAACCATGAGTGATACCCAGCAAGATGGACTTAGGAATTGAGGGTTACAGATCATTATTTTTTTACTGTCCACAAGAGAAACAAGAAAAAAGCATGTTTCTCCCCAAAACTTAAACCCTGCCATGAAATTGAAGGGATTTCTCATTAATTTGCTAGAAAGGCAAAGAAACTACCAATGCTATTCAGTTAAGAGAGACTGGTGATGAAGATGATGTGACAAATGCTGCTCTAATCCTTCAGTGACACTGCAGAAACCTAGTGCTATGCCCTGTTTGTGCTAAATCCACCGTTACAGAATGCAATAGAAGAGCTGCCCGAAGAGTCCAGCTGATCCAGGGTCCCACTGTTAAGGCAGTGTTAACATCATATGAGTGGTAGGTAGAGGCAAAACAAGGCACAAGCAGGTTGCCATCCACAGTTAGCATTTTGTTTGCTTTTGCAGGTACCCATGGAGCATCAAACTTTGCCTGTTTGATGAATAGTCTTTTGCATTGGTTGGTTTATTTCAAGATGATTGCATTTCTTTAGTGCTTTTTCAACAATCTTAAAATTAGGTGAATTTCCTTTTTAAGCCTACTACCTCATTTTTTTTACCAAAGATTTTTCTTGACTGTAGCAGTGAGGAATTAACTGTGTTGTTTCATGATTTCCCACATCCACCACAGTAATGAAGGAAGTGTACCACTGAGGTGGAGCATTTTCCAGACACCATACTATTGCTATAGCTGTGTTTTGTATCCCCTATATTCTGCTTTTCTGCTTTTAATGCCTGTATGAAATCTTTTTGCCTGTGCTGTTTTGTCAAGAGGTACTAATTATTATCAGAACTCTTGCTTGAAGTGTAAAATCAGCTCTAGTGCAAAGTACTGGGACGACAGCCATGAAAAACATGCTTCTCCCCTCACAAATAGGAAAAACACACGCAGCATTTGGAATTTGCCCGATTCACAAATGTAATCCAGTCCTAAGGTGGAGATAACCCTTCCTGTGGGGAATAAATCCATTCTGTCTTCCCATTCAGAGCCTTGATAACTGCCCGGGCTACAGAGTTGTCCAAAGTTGATGTAGCCTTTGTGAGGTAAAGTGTTAAGGCAACTTAAAAGTGAATCTATTCCTTATCTTAGGAATATTGGATGCTGTCCTGCTGGGCATTGATTTGTGTGACTGGTTTTGCACGTATCAATCATTTCTTTCCCTGAGCTAGTGAAAATAATACATGCACACTTTTTGAGTGTATAATCACTTCTTTAAATAGCTTACTCTGAAAGCTAAAAACATATGTGCAAATTTCTCAAACTGGAGAGCTTGAAGTCAAAGAACTCTCCATTTGGAAAGGGATGAGCTTTAGGGGTGGAGGGCCTCTGCTTCTTGGAAACATGCACCGGATGGCAAAATTCCACCTGAAAGCATTATATCCTTCACAGATGAGCTTTAAAAGTGTGATGGCATATTCTCCTTCTGCCCAGAATGGTTTGATGTCACAAAACCATTTAGAGTGACAACTCCGAAGAAGATTTTTTTGAGGAGGAATGGCCATCACATAAGTAAAAATGGAAATTCTGTGAAACTTCTGTTACTGAAAAATAGGGACTAATGATCAACAGTTTTTGAGTGATGAGTATTTGCAAGCTCTCCAATAGCAGATGCAAAAATGTAATGGAACTGAGTGTAAGCCTCCGACTAAAATAAAAATGCACAATTTCAAGAAATTATGTTTCCTAGTGTTTCCTATTTGTGGACTTTAGATACATATTGTACTTATTTGTATACTAACATAAAAATGCATTAAGACTGTGATCTCAAACCAGTGAAATCAGTGAACATCTTTTAATTGATTTTTGTTAAGTTTTGAGTAAGAACCTAAGTTATTTTAACATTAAGGAATTAATTTCTGCTTCTCCTTTCATCAGGGCATGTTTAAATCCAGAGTGATGTCAGCCATTGACGCGTCTTAGACACAGTCAGTCTTTCTTTTTAGCCCGTTTGTCTTATATTAATCTACAGAGCTGAATCAGGTAACTGAGGTAGTTTGATGGTAAAATTGACACCTAGGATACAGGGTATGGATAGACTGATTTAAGAAAGCCTTTCCAAAATATATTAAAAAAAAAAAAAAAAAATGACCTTAATGAGGGCTGTATGTGAAGCAAACAAGGGTGTCCTTTAAACAGCAAACAGGGGTGTTGTTCCTATCACCGGTACTGTTGAGCCAAGTAGGTTTTGCTGCTCCCTTCTTACTTAGTACTACTGCCTGTAGTCTTTGTTCCAGTTGACCTTTAAAAGTATCTAAAAGTTACAGTTTGCAATACAGCAAGTTTGGCAGAGGAACATACGTGATTATTCATATCATTGTTTAAACGGTAACCAGATGTGTCTTGTTTTTCTTCTTTCTTTTCCATTGTTTTTAAAAACTGATGTTAATCCAAGATGTTAATGCCTTTACAGGGTTTTTCCACAGCACCAAATTCCCCTTCGGTGAATTCACGTTCCAATACCTTGGGCCCATCCCTGTCCCTTGGTAACATCTCGAGAATGACAGCAAACCCAGAAGTGAAGAAGCGCAGAGCACCTCCTCCACCCGTTGCGTCCCCTCTATTGCAGAACGTGCAGATGAGAGGCCAAGAGAAGACACCAGCACAGGTAATAGTGTCACCACACTATGTGTTTCCTGGCTAAATGGACTAGCTGCAAATCAGTTTATTCATCAAGGCTAGCCATTACCTCCAGCACACTGAAACTTTTGATTTTACAAAAAAAAAAAAAAAAAAAAAAAAAAAAAAAAAAAAAATCAAAAGTTTTGGAGTCGTGTACATATTGGTTGAGCCTGATCAGTATTGTCTCAAGCTTTTCTCACATTCAATCTGAAAATTACATAAGTGGTTAAATATCTCTATTGGCCAGGATAGTCTGTAGAATCATAGAATGCTTAAGGTTGGAAGGGACCTCCAGAGGTCATCTAGTCCAACCCCCCTGCACACACTGGGTCTCCTAGAGCATGTGGCACAGGATTGTGGTTTTGAGATTTTTTTTTTTTTTTTAAAAATGATGACAGAGCACTAGAACAGGCTGCCCAGAGAGGTGGTGGTGTCTCCTTCTCTGGAGATCTTCCAAACCCACTTGGACTCCACCCTGTGCCACATGCTCTAGGAGACCTTCTTGGCCCCAAGGGCACACTGCTGCCTCATGGTCGACTTGTTGTCCACCATGACGCCCTGGTCCCTCTCTGCAGAGCTGCTCTCCAGAAGGTCAGTCCCCAGCCTGTAGGGGTGTTGGGTTATTCCTCCCCAGGTGCAGGACCCTGAACTTGCCCTTCTTGAACTTCAGGAAAAGTCCTGGAAAATAGGTGACTCTTCCAATAACTAATATATATCTTCAGTACACTGTTTTGCCCAGATACTTGTCAGGATGTTTCTTAAACCATATTTTCAGTGCTGCAGTGGGGCAGTAGATCTGCCCAGCTTTTTGAGCTGGGCCAGGTGATCTGTTACAAACTAATCCTTTATTTTGCCTCTTTAAAAAGGTTGCTGTTTTCTTAACACACTTGACAAGAATTAGATTTTTAAAACTGGGGAAAATGAGGAGCTAATGCTCTGAAAAGAGGATTTCCTAGAAAAATGAAGGCATTCTTTATTTTATACTGTCAATCAGGCATATATGTTATTAAGTGTATCCATAACACATCAAGACTTGGTTTTATCAGCAAATGTATTGTATTCAGCAAATATTGCTGAAACATTTCTAAGTCAGTATGTAAAGCTTCATGAAGATGCCAAATACGAGGGACTGCAGTCAGCCTCTAACTTTGAGGCAATAGAATGTGCACAAGTCCTAAGTACAGGCACTACTTAGGATTTGTCACTTCTTTAGCAGGTTTGTCTTTGATAAAGAAGAAAACTGTATTTGTCTGAAACGGAGCCAGGGAATAGTCTTTGAGTTCAGTATTATGGATGAAGAGAAGCCTGGTACTCAATGTGACTCCTTGTCCCTCTTTCTTTGGCCTATGTTAAGATATGTTAAGTGCTTAATCTAATAGGATATTGTGTAAGCAATGTTGACGTGCAGCCTTGGGGTTTTTTTTTAATTCTTGTATCTCAAATACGAGTAATTCATATAATCTCAGCCTGGACTCAGATTGTGGGGTCTTATTTTCCCATTCTTAAGGTAGCTAGTAGTGCAGTTGCTGGGATATAAGGGCATTTAGTTATCTTTCTGAGTCTGAATGCATACTTTCTGAATTTATAGCTTATTTATAGGTGCAGTACCAAAGAAATTAGTATTTTCCTTTGCAACATTTGGTGAATTTTCTTTTTCTTTTTCTTGTTTTTTTTTGTGTGTTTTGTTTTGTTTGGGTTTTTTAATATTTCTAAATTTCTGACTGGAAATATTTTGATATAGTTTTTCTTGTCCCATATAGCTAAACATTCAAAGTGGGCATTATAAGTTTATGCAAGTGTAGCAGTTACAGAATGTATTGTGCTGCTCTTCTCTTGGGCTTATCTTCATATAGTGTGGCATTGGCATTTTAAATTGTGTTATATGAAAACATTGAAAAACTAAACTGTTTTTAAACATGCTACTATTCCTATTTTTGGTATTTTTTTCAGATGGACAAAAGTGCCACTTTTTTTCATTTTTTTTGTCACAGATAGCCTACAGTGATGTATCGGCTTTGAATTTATTCTCTTAGTCTCAAGGAAAAGCTAATTTGAAGAAGGAAAACAGATGAGATGGCCTCGATATTTTCCATAATTAAGTTAGTTTGGGGCAAAAAGAGTGTCTTGTGTAACCAGCCAATCAGTGAAAAATTTCTTTTATTCGGTGTTTGTTGGGTAAAGAACATCTTGAGCAAACAGTTACACAGTTCAAAATATTAATCCAGTGTTGGTGCCTCTCTGACTCCCAGTCTCGAAGTTGCTCATGTGCTGTGCAGGTCAAGCAACGTGAGGTGTATGCCTGAAATGAAGCACGTGTTTCATGAAGCAATCAAAAACTAAGGGAAAAGGTTAATGGTTTAGTATTATGTGACAAGGTAGCAACAGGAATATTGTTTACATCAAAACCCAAACAGTTCTATTTTATCTACATACAGACTATCCAATTTGCTGTGAAAATAGAGTAAGAAATCTCAGGGTGTAAGTTTATTTCTTTAGTTTATGGGAAAGAATTAGCTTTTTTTTTTTTTTTTCAGGGAAGGACGTCAATTCCTTATTAATGGACTTCCTTCCATAAAAAGATAAGATGTTTGTTTAGAAAACTTTATTTATGTGCAACTGTTACTAACAGGAAGACCTTGCAAAAGGGCAACATGTTTATTTTAGTGAAGCTAGCACATTAATAGAGAATGAAAATATTAGTGAGCTGAGCATTTAGAAGGATTTTTCCTTTTAAACTTAATTCTGTAAAGTTATGTGGAAAAGCAAATACTGTAGCTGTTATGAATACACGTAGCTTGAACTTCCAACCCCTCAGACCAGTTATTTTTAAGTCATTGTCAAGCTCCAGGGTATTCCATTTTCTTTACAGTGTAAGAGATCCTTTAGGAGTATATTTATCATCTCGCTGCCTAGTGATTGCAATCAGGAACTTCCACGAAGACTGGGATGTTTTAGTTATTCTTTAGATTCCGCCTCCCNGACCACTGCAATGTAACTTGAGTGTTTCTCAGTTGTTGCCTCCATGGGGCTTGCAGTAATGAACCTCCTTAATGGAAAGATCCCTGCAAGACATCAACAAACTTTAGTTTCTCCTGTCTGTTTGCAGGTAGCTATGCAACTGTGTTAAATTTCCTCTAGAAAATACTCTTTTCTGATACAAGCAAGCAATGTTTCAGTGTGCTGAACAGGTTACAAAAGAGAGCAAAACTCAACAGAGAAGACTTTTTGTTTGTTTTTTTAATCTCCTTTTTTTTATAATTTTTACCATATGATGCAAGTCAGAATAATGAGAAGAGACTTTAAAAATACTATTCAAAAGATCAGGGTAAAATAACAGGTCTGATATCAAATGCAGATGTTTGAAGACCTGCTATAGACCAAGACAATCTACTCCTTTACAACCCGCAGTGCAGAGCCTGCACCACTCTGATGTGCAGCATGGACCAGTGTGGGAAGGGGAGAATTTGAATTATTTTAAATGATGCGGGAAGCTATGTAAATATAACTGGTTTGTCTCTTGAGAGTACAGTATTGTGTTTGTGCCAGCAAAAGTTGGGGCAGCCTATGGTAAGCATTGTATAAACTGAGTCTTCACCCCCAAAAAATGCAGTCCCTACAGGCAAAATGCATGATAGAAAATCTTTATAAATATTAGGTTGCAGAGCATAGTGGGAGGAGGTGGTTGCTTCAAGCTGCATGTGATGTCTGACTGAATTAAAACTGTCTCCTGAGGAGCTTATTCAGTGACCCCTGAAAAAATAGTGTGATTTGATTAATTTCCTAGGAGAATTGTAAATGTAAGTATTTGAATCATTGGGACTCCAAGAGTATTGTTCACTGGCAAGTCAGTTTATAGAAATAATTCCTTTGTCTGTGTGTATTTGGGAAGGTACAGAAATTGGAGTGAGAGGAGATGATAAAGAACGCCCCAGGGACTTTCTGTAAGAGCCTTTTCTGTGAGATAGAAGACCTTTGTTCAAAATAAAATCATGAAGCTTTTAGGAGACAACATCAGAATTGGAATTGATGATCAGTGCCTTCATCTGCATAATGGCTCTAATGTCGACTCCAGAAGCCACAAATGCAACTTGTGGGCGGTGGGAAATAAGCTATGCGCCAGCTCTTTGAGTTGCAGTGGTGTTCAAAGCAGAAGCTCCTTCTTGTAATATGTAGATATCAAGGCAGGCATCTGGGATTTGTTACTAGCCAGTCAAATCTGTGCGCTAAGAGGAATGAGGCAGTATAACAGATATGAATATTCCAGCATTTGTTTCACAGACTTTAATTTCATTTGCAATGTGATAAGATAGAATTTCAGTAAGTTAATAAAATTTGTGTTGTTGATTCTAATGCGGGGAGAATCTGGCCTTGCACTTGCAAAAGCTAGCCCTTATAGAACGAAAGCCCTGAAAATTTGTGCTTGAATATGCTTAAATATATAGAGAGTGTGTGTGCGTATATATATATGCACACACACACACCTCCATTATATATAGCATATAGACTATACTATACTGTATATAGTGTATACATGTAAATATATACTGTAACTTTTTTCTTCCTAAGAGTACTCCATTTATTGAAGATCCTTACTCACGTGATTAAAAATGAGTATCATTGCCAAAGAGAGGCAAATTTTTTCTTGAAACATTGCTGACAGAACATTGCTTTGAACCTACATCTAGAATATTTTTAATCATTTTTTGTGCCTAAATGAAAATATTTAAGGTAATCGTTTTTAACGTAAATGAGACGGCCGTATTTTAATTGGAGAAAATAATGTAAGTAACATTAAAAAGTTGCCAAATTTCTACATTTTCATTATTTTAAAGTATTTCTGTCCTCTTGTTGAAGCCGATAGCTTTTGAAGGCACATGTTCCAGTGTGTATTCCCCATGCAAGAGTTGGGAGTTCCATCAGCAGTCTGTGACAGGAGTTCTGCTGGGATAGCAGTTCTTGTAGATTAACAACCCAAGGCATTTAGTTGATATTTCCTACCTTTTAGAGATGCTTTTCTCAAGGCATCTGTATCATGATGGTATTCATCTATGAATCTATATTGATCTATAAATAATATGTCAGTGATGGAAAACACTCATTTAGATCCTGTCTACTTGAAACTGAAGGAGAAACTGAAACTGAAACAGAAGGAGGAGGCAATCTGAGAAAGAAATGCTTTTGAAGGTTGTTGATTTTTGTGCCCTTCTGTAGGCGACTGTGAAATGCCCGAAATCACATTGAGCATAAGCAATGTATAATAATAACATACCTGGAACTGATTATGCTAGCACAAGAAACAGACTGAAGGTAAAGTAGTAAAAGTAAAGTGCAGGCAGTGAAAGAAATATCCAAATAAAAATACTGAAATGATAATTATCATATGGGACATTATTCAAGTCCTTATTAAACCATATATTTTCAGAATCAGCCTCTCAATTTGCAGTTCTTAATTTCCCATGTATATATTTCTGTATACTAGGGACATCAATTTGGAAGGCAATTAATAGTGTGATTCATTATCTTTCTTAGAGTTAGAAGTAAAACATATTTTAAAGAAATAGCTAAGACTTTTAGAAATGTTAGCTTGCATGTAATTAGGAAGCTGAGTTTGTAGCTTAGGTTTTCTGAACTTTCAAGATACCAGAAGGTACTTCTGGTTGCTCAGCAACTCTGAAAATCTGGCCATTGTGATTTTTAATATTGTATTATTCTTTGCTTTTCCATCTTCTGTTGCAACAGCAATTTAAATTGAGATTGCTAGTCTAACAGTCCCAGCAAAGCAACCATTTCTCCCACTAATGGTCCCCAGCGTATCCATTTTTGGCAGCAGACATCAATCCTATACGTTTCCACAGAGTGTTGTGTCTCTTCCACCTTGCTTCCTGATAATTCAGTGCCACATATTAGTCAGTAAAGCCCAACAAAGACCGTCTTCTTGATCTGATCTTGATCTGAAATCATATTGCCCATGCTGTTCACCTCAGATTTTCGAAATTATGTATATTCATGTGGCTCCAGTGTAGACTCTTAATGCAAGGGATATGCATCCTGTAGAGCAGGATGGAGTAAGGTGGGTTCCTGGTATATGCAGCTGTGTCAGTAAATATATTGTCATAGTTCTGTGTTGTCTTCAGAACTATCTCGAGTCTACTTTGTCCTTGGCTGCTTTGTTTGACCCTACTATAAAAACACATGACTCCTGCTGCAATCCTCACTTCTGAGAAGCAGAAAGTACTTATTAAAAAAGCTTTGTGAAATTGACAACCTTTTTCTCACATTTTTTGGGAGGAGACTCTCAGAAGTATTGTTTTATTGTTTATCTTAGACTTTTTTCCTATGTTTCTCTGTGAGCTGAAAAGTCATGAGCAGCTCCCTGTGGAGAACATTTGGCCTTTCTCCTCCGTGTAAGTAAGGAGCCTTTAATTCAGTAAAAAGGTAGATGGACTTAGATTGCTTATCTCCCATTGCTAGGTTATACCTAGGTCAGAAATATGTTCTAGAAGACAATGAAATGCAAGTGCAAATTTTTTTTTCAGAGAGGAAGGGAGGTTTCTTTTGACTCAGAGGTCTTCTGGGTGAGGTCTTCTCACCCTTTCTCTTATGACACATTTCCTTTCTCCTTTAAGTGTTCTGTGAATGTTTGGGTTATTTTCTTTTTTTTTTCCTCTTCCCCTTTGTGAACCATCCAGAAATCTTTGAGAATAGCAGACACTTTTGTGTGTGTGCTGTGAGAAAGGATGCAATGAATCAATTTCTGCTGTACGACAAAGCTGTTTTTCATCTTCTAGATTAATTCTTGTGTTTTGTAAATTAACTGAGGATAGGAAGACAGGATTTGCTCAAAGGAGGAGGAGAGCTTTTTTTTTTTTTTTTTTTTTTTTTGTTGAGGAGGAGTATCTAATGATTTGATTTGTATTCCATTTTCATTTGGTTTGTTTTTATTTGCGTGTATGGAAAAGGCCTGAAATGTAGATGGTGAATGCTGTTTTTAAAAGGTCTGTTGCCTTGGTTTATTAACTAAGGAAAATCATGAGTGTAGCTATAGTTTTACCTTGTTTTGGTGACCAGCTTCTTTGAACTCTTCTATGACATAATGTATCTCTCAACAGTATTTTAATGATGAGAACCAGGATATTGCATCTTGAAGGGCATTAAAAGGGGCATTAAAGATGCCTTTTCTCTGAAATGCTGCTTAGTTGCCAAAGTTACGTAATTATCAAACAGCAAAGAAGAGACCCTGTTTTTTGTGTGTTTGAAGTTGGTGGCTGTGTCTTCTTTTGCTGTTGAGAAGTCAGCAGACTCTTGAGGATGTTTGAGATACCTTTTCATGATTTAAAGAACAATCCTGCTCCTATTCAGAGTTCTTGAGACTGCAGAGGTGTAGTGCAGCTGCTAAGAAAACACGTTAAATCATATCTGGCACTGTTCTCTACCTAGTTTTTGCCTTAGATTAGATTTGTATTAGGTGTTAGGGTGGTAGACTACACACATCTGCTGCTGTACAGTGGCAGGCCAAGAGACTAGGAGTTTCTCATATAATTAGTGTGAGGTGGTATTTTGTTGAAGTCAGAGAGTAGCTGAGTCTGTATGTAATATGTTCATGTAGATAACGATTAATATAAACCTGTTAGGAATGGATATTGTAACTGTGTCTGTATTTCATATTAAATCTATGTAGAATTATTTTAAATATACTGATTATATATTAGTTGAATATATAAGTTGTAAATACTGCATGGTAATTTTGAACCTTTTCTTTGGCTTTTAGTATCTATCTCCCTCCTGGGGCTTTTATACCAGTCATCCTATTTGAAACTTAACTAGAAGCTTATTTATTTCATTTATATGTATTTCTGTAGATGTTCAGACCTTATAGATATGATGGAATTTTTTTCCTTTGCTCATACAGACATTAAAATTTTTTTCTTTCCTCCCTGACCTAAATATTTCCTTTCTCTTTGGCCAGAGAAATGCCTGCTGTTCTCTTAGGATGTTAAAACAATTCCACTTTGGTCACCCACGTAGCCAGGTAGTAGATGTCAAACTTGTCTGGTAGCATAGGTACAGGATGCCATTTAGTTCCTTTGAGCAGTAGCTGTGTAAAATATTCCCAAAGTGATGCGTTAGAGAACAGTAGTGCTATCTGGAGTAGAAAAGATAGTGTCTGTAAAAATACAATTTTTGCTCTTTTTACTGTGGACACAGGTAACAAAGACATACAGAAAATACCGAATGCTGTTGCTAAATGCTACCAATTCTGCACTCTGGATTTGTATAAAACAGTTCAGAGAAAAAAAATAATGGAAGTAGAGTTGGTGTTTGCAAAGGACTGGCAGAGATCAAGAAGACTGCAAGCTTATTAGTGTGGTCCATGTACTGGAATAATTACCAGAACAATAATAGGGAATTTAATTAGTTGGTGCCTGTATGAAGATAATACACAAAGCAGAAAAAATGTAACTTTAATAAGCAAAAATCCTGCCTTCTCTTAGACTGTTCTTGATGGATTCAGCAAGCAGGTAGATACACGAGTGATCTGGTGGTTGTAGTCTACTTGGATTTCCAGAGGGCTTCCACAGAGAAGAAATCAAATGTCTGTGCTGTAAAAAAGAAGGCCATCACATCCTAACCACGTGACATGTATCTCATTAAAAACAGGAACTCTGTTTATTCTTCCCAGGCATTGCTGTCTTTAGTGCTCATGCATGCCAAGCTGTGCACTTGTACACAGTAGAATAAGACCATAAGTTTCACAGGTAAATGATATGGGCTATAAGAATTTTCCCCTAAAGCAGCTTGCCTGATATATGTATTACAACTTCAGTAACTGCTAAAGTGAAGTAACTGTAACTGCAGTGTGAGAGATCTACAGAGCCCCGAGGGTGGTATTTCCAGCCGAAAGATTAGGATGCAGGGCCCCAGCTCACATTACAGTAGCCCGGAGCTGTGGGGTTGATAGCAAGTGTGTTCCACTGACATGTACCTTTCGCTGAAAAAATAAGCAACAGCAGGAAAGGCTTGATCCCGTTCCATGCAAAAGTCCATATCAGTTCTCAGTCCCTGTCAAATATTTGCATTGATGTAAGACAAATCACTTGAGGAATGCTGTGGTGGGACACTTGTGTCTTGTGCAGTGTTGGGGTTACTGATGTGCTTAGCAAATTGTTATGTCAGAAGTTATTTAGTCAGGCTGATCCCTCATGGCGTTCTACTTCCCTGGGTTTAACCAGTTTTGCCCAGAACATGGGGCAATACTTAATTGTTTAAGAAGAATATGTAAGAATGGAGTCTTCAGTAAGGGTTTTCATTTAATTGCCTGGTGTTTAATAAAAAAAAAAAAAAAAAGGCAAAATGTAAACTGCTGCCCTTCCCATCTGAGGGCATGAGATATATTCTCATTAGCAAAAAGATATTAGATTAAGTTATGTAGAAACAGTAGTCTTTATTACCAGTCAACAATCTGAAAAAAAAGATCCATATATTTATCTACTTAATGTTTCTACTGAGCTTGAACCTGGCTACTGCTATCCTATCATGGAGTTGATAAGGTGCATCAGGTACATTAAGATGTACCAGAACCACTTAGTAGAAACAATAGGGTGAAGGAAGAGAGATCTGTGATGCTTAAAAATGCCCTATAGTGAGGTAAATTGCTGTGAAATTAAAACACAGAATAATTAACTTCTTATTTGAAAGTGATTTGTTCATTTTTCCTTAAAGAGCTCTAAATGTGCCCTTTGGTTAGCTGAATTAGAAGGATCCAGGCTTTGCTTTGCATGTCTGAGAAAATAGTGCTCAGATGGCAGACATGAAACCAGCCACTAGTACATCAGATAGCGTTTGCAGTGCAGTCTTGATGTTTAATTTAGCCAGGCAAGTACACTCTAGTTTGGCTAATGATGCAGGCCCAAATTAAAGTGAGAGAGAGAGAAAAATGCAGTGATGGCTCAAGGCTTGCCTTACCGTCATGTGAATAATCAAATTTAGGAAATATATCAAAGACTCACAAAAAGCTGCTAGCAAAAGTGAGTAATTTATAACTCCCTCTAACTGAAAAAATATCTCTAAACAAATCTATTTTGTGCCTTCATATATGTGCACTTAAATCCAATTCTTTTAAAATAATTAGCAAGTGTTACAGCTAGAGGAATTATGTACTTTAGAGACTATTTTCTCGATATCTTCAAAGAGTATAATTTTAGGATATATTTCAGTACATTTAAACAAATTCCAAAGTTTCAGTCCAAATTGCCACCCATCTGTTCTCAACTGTTGTACATTAATGAGTGAGCAGGAAATATCCTAATTTAACAACAGGATTGCAAAAACATTTAATAACTGTAGTTTTTTTTAAGACAAGCAGCTTATTTCCCAGTAACTTTTGTGTCCCAGTTTTGATATTTTTTTAGTTTGTAAATAAACAGCTATTTACAGTTTTACTTCTACTATAGTTTTAAGTAGAGTGAGATGTCCCAATATGATGAATTAACTAAAAGGAATCTTGCTCACTTTGTGACTGAGAAAGTTAAGGGCCAGTTATATTTATTTTTACTATTTTTTCTCCCTCTCCTTCTCTGTAGTTTGGACAGTGTGAATGAAGATGTTAGTGTAAAATTTCAGTGAGGATTTTGATGTTAGCCAGAAGGTGCAGCCTTTCGGAAGGAGAAAGGAGAATCAATGCAACCCTTATATTGGCTTTGTGATAATCTCTCCTTACTCAGATAAAAGTTCAAGTTAATACATGTCAATTTTAAAGCTCATTTTATCTTTCTTTAACAGGAGAATGCTGTTTCTTATGTTTCATGAAGTTGCTGTGGAAGAATAATCCACTATATAGCTTTTCTGCACTTCGATAAATACAATTGTTTTTGCAGTTCTGTCCAGGAAATAGGTAGCAATATCAGATGAAGTTCAGTGGTGATTTGCATCAATTACCTCATCTAATTTAAGGCTAGGTTGTTACTTGTTGACAAAGCTTGTTAAGACTCTTCTTTGATGGACTTTGCTGTTGTTCTCTGTGAAGTAATCCAGTCGTGTCCAGCCTTCCTTGATAGAGTCTCAGAATTCACATCAAAGTGACCTGGTGGTCTTTAATATGTTACCAGAGCCAAAGTAAGCTGGACTTGTAGTATCTTTATTTTACCATTTAACGTTAAATCAAATAATAACAACGTAAGAATAAAAGGCTAGTTTGACAGGAAGATTAAAAATAGCATTTAATAAAATAGACCCTTTTATTTCTGTGGAAGAAAATACACAGCCTGAGAGTTCAGTATTTAAACCATGCACAAGAGGAATTCTTGGAAAAGTCTTTTCCCCAACATCAATAAAATTCCTGATCTTTTTGCAATCATCCAGTTGCTTCTGGCTGTGAGTTAGTGGATCACCTGCCAACTGTTTCTGAACAGACTATGCTACCTGCCTTGGGAATAACACCACAACTTACCATCTGGTGAGATCATGATAATATCACTTGACCTCCACATGTGGTCCTTGTCAAGCACTTCATTGAAAGCTGGCAAGACATCAGGGCCCGAACATACTGTTCTGTGCAGCCCTGAATTTTGGCAGGGTTGCAGCATTTAGTAAGTAAACTTCATCTGGCTCGCAAGTCGCACAGGCAAGTAGGACAGGCTGATGTCATCTCATTAAAGAGAAAGTATGTGTCATGTGATTATTAGGCTTTGTTGGACATGGTATTTAGGGAAAGTTAATAGACAACAAGGCTTCTGAACAACTGGGATTCAGTAAGCAATGAAAAATGGCCATAGTGCTCTGCTTAACCTAGAGGCTAACCTTGTGTCATTTTTCAGATTTCACTTGTAGTTTCACCTTTCTTAGCTCTTAAGTTTTAAAAAGTATGTATCTATATCCAAAAAAAAAAAAAAAGATGCAGGCTCTGTAAATAAGTTTTAATTTAATAGCATAATGGTATTGGGTTTTGGTCATTAGCCAAATAAGAAAGAGAAGCAAAAACATCACCAATACATATCGTCTACTAAAAAGAATACTGCCTTGATTAAAAACCTTATTTATGTTTTGTTTTTTTTTTCTTGAGATAATTGAGTTATAAATTAAAGCAGAGGGAAGGGAACCTGAGTCAGATTTCTCCAACTGCATAGCACTTCAGTCTTTCCTCTATTTAGAGAGTGGATGGTGTGGATCATAGGGAGAAATAGGTGTCTGTGTTCACAGGGTGTTTTATTTTATTGGAAACATCAGAGGTCGACAGGGAAACCTTGAGTCCTGCACAATGGCAGGTTGCTGACATTGTATAAACATATATAGGAAGCCAAATACTGTATTGATTTCCCTGTCATGACAAGATTCATTTGTCATTTTGCATGGTGAAATTCTTACATTTGTGTGGATACTGTGTTGTAGAACTATACTATGCTATAGCCTAAAGGCACTGTTGTAATATATAGTCTATAATACATACATATTTGCAGGGCAATATCTCTTTGCTATTACAGCTTTTTCTTGGTTTCTGAAGATAGGATTACATGAGTAAGGGCTTCTGTCTGCCCTGTATTTGTCCTGGGAGGAACTACACTGCGTGGAAATGATTGGGGAACAATGAAAGGGGACCGTGTGAAGCTGTCACTGCAGGGCACCAACCACGTTTCCCAGGCACTCTAATGTATCTGCAGATTGAGTAGGGTCATATAAAAGGAACCAATACTGGAAATTTAAAAAGTCATGTGTGCTTTCCCCTATGTCTAGAAGGCCTTTGAAGAGATTGCTTGGAACTTAATGCTTTCCTAGGCAATAGAAATCCACCTTTTCCTTTTTTTCTCCTTTTTTCCCCCCCTTTCCCCTCCCTTTTATCCCCCCTTTTCCCCTCCTTTTTTCCCCCCCTTTTTTCCCCCCTTTCCCCCCCCACAAAATATGAGATGAAATCTTGAAGGCTCTTTTGCTCCCCCCCCCTTTTTTTTTCTTTCATAACCTATTTCTAGGTAATAAATAAATCTTAGAAGCAAATCACTTCATAGTGGCTTTAGGATGTGATTTCTAAGTGTCTGAGGTTGGCTATTTTTTTCTAAATGAAGACATAAATGAGGAGGATTACATTGTATTCAGAGAAACGGAGGAAGTTTAAGACTCTGCCAAAACAAACATCCGCAGACTTGTGTAGTCTACATGTTTCAATGCATGTGAAAATATTTGGTGTTGCAGAGTGACTTCCTTGAGTGGAAATAATATTGCAGCTAGGAATGAGATTTTGCAAAAGGAGGAAATCATGGCTATCTTAGTAATTTAGCATTCCAAATCTGTTTATGGATAGTTTCCTGTCTGACACATTTAGCTGAAAAAGTTAAAGTGTTTAAAGAAGATTAGAATGACATTAATTTTTAACTGCCCTTGACCATGACATTTCAGAAAGGGTGTGTTCAATAAAAAAAAAGATGGAAAAATTAGCTTGCCCCTTCACCTTGTAGCGGCTTTCTTATGACAGCAGATTTCATTTTCTGTCACCAATCAACTCAATATTCAAGGACATCCTTGGCTTTTGTCTTATTCATTTTACAAATAAATTAGCACAACAGCATGACCATTTCTGCAAAGTCAGGTAGTACAGAGCTTTTTACCTATTGCTAAGGCTAAGCTATTTTCGTAGTCACAGCTTTATTTTTAGTAAAAAATATTAAATTTCATTATAAAATCCTGTTTGATTCTGGAATTTTATAATGAATGAAATTTAATTAGAGACTTAGTAGCATGAAAGCAGCCAAAATATACGAAGTTTGGGGGCATCTAGTAAAAGCAACAGGAAGGCTATTTTTCAGATGATCCATGTGATTTACTCCCTTATCACAAACCAGACTTCCCATTTAACACAACATCTGAACCTTTAGGAGAAAATCAGTGTTCACCAGCAGTGGCAGTGAGTATGGCATAGAGTGTGTGTGAGTGTGCCTTAGTTTGCCTTGACTGTCTTTTTGGTAGCGAAGCACAGCCGTGGATTTTACCTCATTTTGGCAGTTGCTTAACTTTGTTATGCTCATATATGTTTTTAGCTTATTAATATTATTTCACTGATGGGTTTCTGTGATCCAGCACTGAAAAATTAGGATGTGCAGAACTTAAAAGATTACTCCAGAGAAATAACTTGCCAGTTTCTAAAGTGTGTAGAGTGTTCTAAGCCACTTATCAAAATAGCTTCTTCAAAGCATATCGTTAAAATTACTTACATGTGCTACATTTTTAAAAATCTCTATATATGCTGTTGCAATATGTTGTCATGTTGCATGGGCTCGTAGTTATTATTTAAAATGTCCCACCACTCAAATGTATTCTGCACCATAAAGACCTCCTTTTGGGAAATATCAGCCTGCTAACTTGGAATTCCATTTCTAATACACTCACAGATTAAAATTTTAATATTTAATCAACTGAAATGGAGCACTACCAAACAAGGAAACAAGGTAGGGAATTTCAGTGCTGAAGAGATACTGTAATGCAATGTAACTTAAAATTATCAGTCTCATGAATTGCTCATAAGCTCTGTTTCTGTGAGAGCTCCCTGAATTTTTCTTTGTCAGTATATGCCAATATAAAACCTAATAATGTATGACTTATCCAGGGAATATTAGACATGAGCGAATGTTGTTTAAGATGCATTAATGTTCACTTGGAAGTTCTTGTGGTTTCTAGTGTTAGGCATGGTGGAGCCTGTGTTGTCCTGTGAAAGTGCAGAATCAGCTAGATTGGAGTAGCTTTTATATCATCAAGTTTAGTGGACAGATTTATGTCTCCTTTCTGCAGCTTGAATGATTTATCTCTCTGATTTCCTTGAATGGTTCCTCTTAGACCAAAAAATTTTCTTCTCAACTGCTTTAAATTATCTACAAAATCATAGCAAAAATATTTTTTTAAACTCTTAAACCATATATCTTCCTCCTTACCAACCTACCACTTGTCTTTCATTCACTGCTGCAGAAGCATCAGTGCAGCAGTTCAAACCCCTTCAGTTAAAAGGGCATTTTCCTTTTCGTGCTTCTTGTAAAATTGCTCCTTCTTATTATAGAGATTTTGAAATTTCCTTGTGAGAGGAAAAGGGTTGGTCTTGCTCAGAATTTTGTTTTTTGCAGTTGTTCTGTTACGATTTAACTCTGAAAGTGAGATTGTTTATAAAATCTCCAGTAATTTGATAGGAACACTGACCCTGCCCAGTGTCATCAGCCGCAGGTGAATCAAAATCCAGTTTGCTTAGATCAGAGTGCATATCTTGCCTGCACTGGTTGACAGAAAACAGTTTATACTCAGGGCATGCCTAGGATTAAATCCTTTTATATTGTATTTTCAGTTCCTTTTTATTTACTTGTAAAAATAATTTCTATAAACAACCACTCCATGTTTCCCCTCACAAGGAGTTCTACATACAAGTGACACCAAAATCACAACAATACAAACATTGTATAAAACTATGAAAGATCCTCACATGTAGTGTTAGGTAAAAATAAGAAAGTAGCAAGAGAGGTTATGAACTTCCCTTGTACAATTTTTGATTCATAACCAACATGGGATTTCCGTTAAAAGCAATATTTAGTTCAGACATGATCCTGTTGCTGAAAAAATGCATATTTCACCTGCAGCTTAGGTGTTTGAGCAGGAGTAAAATTGGATTAAGGATAATTTTGATTTTAAAAAGTGGAAAATAGGTTTTCTGTTTTCCATTCTTCATTTTGTATGGCAAAATGAAAAAAGTGAGAGGAAACAAAAAATCTATTGCCATAAGATAAATGTTTTCTGAAAAAAGTGTTTATTTAAGTATTGAACAGAGTAGTTTGGTTTCTGAAAGACAAACTATTTCCTTTTGACATCTCAACCACGTCATCAACAAGGTCCCCTGAGGTGTTTTCTGTTAGGCACAGTTAGAACTGCTATCCCGTCTGTCAGTAGTTGTGGCTTTCTCCAGGAGCTGTAGACACCGCCATCCAAACACCTACAGATACTCAGAAAACAGCCTATTCCAAGTAACTCAGAAAGATGCTGCTTCATTTTAATCCAGAAGTGCAAAGAGTCTTTCCATGGCAATTTTTAAGTTGGTCTACCCTACTTATATGCTTAGTTGTGTGTCTGAGCTGAGATTATTCAGCTTTTTTTCCCAAGTTCATTCTTAGTACTTTCTTCCAGAAAGTACCAGAAAGTATTTTTCTTTCGTATGCTGTCTTCATTTTTCCCCTTAGTATCAATCTTTTGAGAAGGAAAAAAAGAAAATGAACTGATTCTCTTGGTCTCTATGTCCCCACACTGCAATTCTTGAGCATTACCAAATCTCCTTTACATACTCAGTAATTTGAGAAAAGATTTGAAGAAAGGAAATAAGTAGTTCTGAGAAACCTCCAAAGTGGTAATCAACATACAGTCTACAGGTCTGATGTCTCCCTTCAAATCTGAAATATGCAGCTGAGCTAATTGTTTCACCATTTTAAAACACCTTCTTAGCAGCCACATACTCTACCTGGCAAGATAAACTTGTGATAGTTAAAACAATGCAGTCTTCTGTTATTTAACAAGGATGCACTATGTGCATTTTCATGGTTGCACTAAGTCTAGTTGTTTGTTGTGTGCTGTCTAGAGCAGGAGCATATGGACTGTTTGTAATGCAGTAGATTTGGAGGTGCGTGTCTGTCCAAGCCTGCTATTGCTGAGTCTTTCATCTGTTTTTGGAGCTTAGAAATAGTGTAGCACAATTCCCTTAATGATCCACATAGCAATTAAAAAGAAAGGGTTATTTCTTTAACAGAGTAGATTGCAAAGGTGGTTCGATGCAGGAGGGGATAGCAAAGCACAAGTGGTTGATATGGCTTTGGAAGTATTAGACCTGTGGTAAAGCAAGGACCAATGTGGTACGTGAATAAAAGAAGAGGATGAGTACTTATAATAGTGAAGGATTGATAAATGGAAAAACATTGCTTGACCCTCTAAGCAGAGGATAGGAAAAGGCAAAGGGGAGAGCTTACGCTAGAAATTTGAGAACCTCCTGATCTTGGAGTGCTTGATGCACTTTTGGTGATGATGGCTCTTGTTTTCTTGAAACTATATTAATGTTTTTCACAATTACATATTCTTTGCAGCTAGGCCCAAAATAAATACTGGACTTTTGCCCATGAAACTATTAATTCAAGCTTAAGTTAAGTATTCACTGGTACAGGGTCTGCAGGTCCTCTCTAAGCAAGATGTCTGTGAAATGCTAGCAGTTGAAACTTTCAAACATAAGTCCTGTAGGGTTCCTTTCTGTACAGTTCTGAAATTCTTAAAGATAATATCTGAAGATCTGAAATCTTATCTAAAGCCCAGAAATGTTAATTAAGGATTTGAGCTTTCACTGAAGTAAAACGTATTCACCACGTTCTTAAAATACTTGGTTTGCAATACTGGAAATATTTTCCAGGCAGCAGTTGACCATGATATGAATTTAATAGAAAATTGCCTTTTTGCGTCATATGTGGCCTCATCAATATGAGAACAGAAATGTCACTGTCAGTTTTAGATCATTGTGGCCAACTTTATTCATTCGTAGTTTGCTTAGTGGTGTTAATTATAGTCGGAAAATACTTAAAACGTCTTTAAAAGTTCTTTATTTTTTGCACAGCCAGAAGCTTACGTCGTAGTGTCTAAATGAGCCCTTTCTCAGAAGTGTACGTAGGTGAAGCAGAAGTGCTAAGAACAGCAAATATTCTGTCACGCTCAGTAAGGGGCTACTATAACAAAGTTTGGACGGGAAATTACTTCAGATAATGTTGTTAAGGCTTAATTTCTTTATAAAAGAAGCAGCCAGCCATAACAAATTATTGTCAACTGCTATTGTTTTGGTATATACAACTGCAAGAAAGAAATAGAATGTTCTTTGTGGATTTTGCCATTTATGTTTAGCCTCATAGGTTTGCTGAGGTTGACATTCAAGAACTACTTTTAACAGTTTTTATGACCTCTTCTTGAACTAGACGCTTCTTATATACATTGTAGTGCGGTTAACTTTAAACAAACTTCTCGTCTTTTTTATGATGTTTGTAAGTTAGTATGCTTAGCTGACAGTATAGTAAAAACATTTTTTGTGTATTTGGCCACAAAATACACAGCTGTTTTCTAGGACTTTTTTTGCGGGGGGGTAATTGCAGTTTGTTCGTCCATGTATCTAATCTTCCTCAGAAGTCTTCTGTCAAGAGTTCTTTCTTCTTTGTAAAACAATGATGTATCTTTGAGAATTTGACTATACCAGACTAATATGCTTCGCTCATCTGGTAATCGGTGAAGAGTGACTACTGATCGTTATCATTCCAAGTGGAAAAAATGCATTTCCTTATTTCCTTGTTTTGTTCTCAAGCCTTTCTAGGCTTGTCATTTAAATCAGCAGTCTTTGTCCTTCTCGAGAGCAATGGCCTTTCTGCCTGGAGAGACAGGAGTGAATGTGAAAGCTACAAAATGCCATTAAACAATCACAGAAGTCATGACTTGCCCTTGCCAAATATTGGGAAAGTTTGGATGCTGCCTGTCTCCACTATGGTTCAAGCTCTCTGCAGCTCCTCAATTTTGGATACTCAGTACTCAAATGTTTAGTCTCATCCCCATGTCAACTAATGCTTTTTGTTTTTGTTTTTGTTTTTTTAAGTTACTGTCCTGAAGTTGCAAGATACAGTATTACTTGCTCCTGAAAATATACTGCAGAAAGAATTTGATTTTCTTCTATTTAAACAAGTGCCTGTTTTCAAATTACTCCAAATAGACATTGAGAAGAATGTAGCATTAGCCAGTTGTCTTCCATGTAATTGCTGCTTTGCAAAACCAAAGCTTGATGAGTCATTCAGCAGTGTTTCCCATGGACATTATGGATCTGGGGCAGGGATCTCAGTCAATCACAGTATTTTCCTACCTACCCCAGTTTACTGTGGATTAACTTCCTTGTTTTGGGTCAAAGTAGCTCTAAAATTCTCCTGTATTTATTCCTGAGTGTTTGGCCTGATGCTCTTCCCTGCAGTTGGGTGTCCAGTGTTAAAGTTTGCAAAATCGCTAGTTGCTATTAGCATTCTTGGACATGAGTATCATACCTAACTTCGCCTAGACTAGTCTCACTGGCTTTAGTAATATGTTGTATCCAATGCATACTTAATGTAACATACCGAAACAACTGCAGCACCGAACGCATGGCAGCTTCCTTCCTTCCTTCCTCCCCTTGCCTTGCTGAATCAGTTTGCCAGGAAGCTGCATCTCAGTGTGATTAACATGCAGCAAGCAGAGAGGCTTTTCTTTTCCCAAGAAAAAGTTGCATAGTGTCATGGTTGGAGCATTCTCCCAGAGGATGAGAATTAAATTTCAGTATTTTGGTTCATGAATGAGTACCCTAACCACTGTCTACCTTCATAAACCAAGCCCTTTTTGAATACTATTAAAAATGTAGACTGATAAAATTAACTTATCCTCTGAGTTTTCACTGAACCAAAGAAAAAAGATACCATCCAATGTAAATGAGTAGCTCTGAACTCCAGTAATAGCTTTGAGCAGTGTGAAGCTAGTATTTTTTTTATCAAATCTTCCCCAGAAAATAGATTTTAAGTGTTCATTAATCCTCTAGATTAAAAGAAAGTTTACTATTATTATTATTTAGGCCTATGTAATATTAGGAAACCACCAGGCAATTCTGTACATTAGATATGTCTAGTTCTGTGGAGCATCAGGACAGAGCAGGGAAGGGATGCAGGTGAAGCCTGAGGAGTACCAAGCTAAGCGTTGGATGTGGACAGGTTGCATTACCCATGGCCTTAAACCTAGTTCTTTCTGGTGTTATCACTACCTTTTGAACATAGAAACTCAAATAATTTTCCTATGTGCCTGTGTTTTGTTTTTTTTTTCTTCTTTTGTTTTTTTTCCCCTATAAAAGGAAATAGAGTTCTAGATTGCTAAGTTCTAGCAATCTACAAGAAATACAATGCAACCCAGTGAAACCAAAAGCACTTTGAACTAAAATTATTCCTATTTTAAAAAGGAGTGTGAAGAGGAATGAAGTTTTTTGGCTGGCCAGCTAACATGTTGCCATTACTGGAAATGATGCTATTACACAGCCAGAGTTTCAAAAGTTGGTCTAGAGTGTCCAGTAGTCATAAATAAAGTACCATATGGTCTTGTGTTATCAGGCAGTCAGACATTTAATATGCATTTTTCCTCTCAACCCCTTAATCCTTAAACATGCAAATTGGAGTATCTAACCATATTTTAGGTTCTGCGGAAACCAGTGGAAAAGCAGAATGTGCCATCAGGACGTACCGAATGGTGTGTCCTAGTCCACAGTCCATAGCCAAGTACTGGTCTATGTAATTACTAGATAACAAAAACATCAAACATATAATAGATTGACAGTTTTCCTGTAACGTCAACATGCAGGTTCTTCCCCTTTCCTTCTCTGAGCACAATATTGCTACACCTCTTCTAGTTGCTCTTTCTAATCTCCTGTTGTCACTGTAAATACTGAAAATAAACTTTCTGGTGATGCTATGTGCTGAAGAAAATAGGACATGTGATAACTAGATTGTTCTTTTCACTGCTGATATCTTAGAAAATCTGAAGGACTCCTCCCTTACTGTTGGCATTTTTTCTAATTTTCTAGATTTCACATGGAGCATCTCTAAACGATTTACAGAAAAAGAAGAGACGTGCCCCTCTTCCGCCAAGTCCGTCTGCTCCCCCCACGCCTGCCATGCCAAACAGGACAGAAGGAAGGGAGGACAAGCGGAAGAGCACAATGGGTGAGTGAGGTTCATGTCTGCGCATCTCCTCCCGCATGTGCTTTGGACACTTGCTGTTCAGCAATCTCGTAACTCAGTTATGCTGTAAGCTGAGGCCTTTGTAACTTGGGGGAAGAAAATCCCATTTATTCTGCAGAATGGAGGTCTGGAAGTCTGTGTCCATATGTTAATTTAACAGCACTTTCTGGCTACCGTAGGTTGTAGAAGGTAGATGAATGTTCTGGATGCTCTAAGTATTCAAAAGCACTGCTGGTCTGCCCTATTCTGTGACTTTAAAGTCATGCTAGTTTGATCAGTAAGTGGAAAGTCAATGTTATGAAGCCATGGGGTTCCCCTGAAATAAACTGAAATACAACAGAGCTAGCTCATGCTCACCTCATGTTTCTCGAGTCTGAATATATTTTAGTTTATAATCTGAGGATTTGTATTTATCAACTGACCATATTTAATGAAGTTCATCTTTTTGATTTAGTGTTTAGTCCTATTTCAAATTAATATCCACTGAGTCTTTAATTAATTAGTAGAAGAAGAGATCTGGTGGTGATCTGGAAGAAATTCCACACATAGCTGGAGACAATAAAGAAATTGTAGTTGTCAGCTGTACGTGACACCACATTTACTTTGATATAGGAGGACTGACAAATGTTCTCCCAGATTTCTGTCGTTATCTGAATGCTAGCTTATTCAGATCAGTGGGAGCTTTGCCTGGAAGAGGACACCAAGATTAGGCTTTTAGCAAGCAAAGTGATTTTGTCGTGAGGAAAGTCACGAGATGATAACCCCACATATTGGAACTTGTTTTTCAGTACATTAAGGGAATCATTCTTCAAATGCCGTAATGCACTTGGTGCACTCCAGTTCTTGCCTTTGACCTCATGTTTCATAAAGTGTCTAAGACATAGAGATATGACATCCTGTCATACATAATTGCTTACATTATGAGTGCCTCACAGTTTAGAAAGGAACCTCTTGGCTTTGTTCCAACATTTATTTTCAGTAAATGCTGCACATTTAATGCCTCAGCATTTATGTAGCAGCAGGAGTCCATTATCTTGTGACATGTTCGACTCCATTGACATCTCTTAAATAAGCCCTCTAAGGGGAATGTTATCACTGTGCCATATAATACAAGAGTTTTTGGAGAACTGGCTTTCTGTTAACCATTGCTGATGTCACAGCCTGTCATTCCAGATGCCAAATGCCTTCCCCCATTACAGCAAGTCACTTAGTCACGGCATTTGGTGCTTTAACTTTCTCTAAGTGTTAATTTTATTTTGTGACAGTGCTAGGAATGCTGCGGAAGAAACAGAACAGACCGCTTCTATCGGCTGAGTGCTGTATACATAAGGGCTTCTTGGCCAGCCTCTGTTGATGTAAGGTGTCATAGTATCATTTACTTTAATGGAGCTTTGCTGGTTTACGCCGACAAAGAACTTGTCCCACAGTAGCCCCAGCCTCAGTGCTTTTCATTTTCTCCTGCTTTCTTGAATGAATGCCTTCATTAACAAGAGAAAATCACAGCAAGGGAAGGTTGGTGAAACAGACTCTCTTTGGGGCCTTTGCAAGAAAATGATGAGAAAGCACAGATGGCTCGGAAGGCAAGAGAGAAAAGCTGTGAACAAAGCAAGACAGTAGTGAAGGGGAAAAAAGTGCTGTGGCAATAACAGTCTGATGGAGAAAGGATGAAAGATACTTGCATATCTCCTAGCCTAGCCAGGTGAATCAAAGCAGAAGAGCCTATCGAAAACTTTCTCAGTTGGGCAAATGGAGCTCTTGAAGTATTTAACACTGAATTGCCTGTCCTGACTCCGAATGACTATGCTCAGTCTTCTGAAAGCAGTCAAATTGCCTGCAAATGGAAAGAACCTTTAAATTGTGTCTTGAATCTGTAGAAGTTAGTGATTCTTAACATCTCAGTGAGTTTAATCCATTCACTCCCCCTTGGCTCTTCATTCCTTTCTGGCAGCACCAGTGCCTAAGAGTGTAGGAATGGTCATAATAGCTCAGACCAGCATCACTCTTAGCAACAACTGATAGGAGATGCCTAAGAAAGGGTGTAACAACAGAACGAGCAGGCATTCGTGTTCCCTCAACATGCTCTCCCCAGCCTCTGAGGACTTTCTGAATTGCAAGATCAGCATTTGTGGAGATAATAATCTGAGGATTAATCCATCTCAAAATGCTCAAGTCAAGCCTGGAAGATTGATTGATGCAAATGCTCACTTATATGCATGTGAAAGTCAGAACTGGAGCTTTAAATAAGTCTAAAAGAGGATTGGAAACACAATGAGAAGCTACAGGAGTCCTCTAAATTTGCAGGGAATGCCACAAATAGCCAAGTATGACAATAGTGAATGTGTTTTCAGATTTAGATCTGTGAGTCATTGCATGTCTCTTTGCTTAAAGCTAAAAAGGGAGGAGATACAGCTTCAGCTAGCGTCAGCTAGCTCTAGGTCTGTGCACGACAAACTGGCAGCCGTTTTTGACATTGCAGATGGTTAATGCAATATAGTGAGTGCAAAGGTACATGATTTTTTTAGCTTATTTTGCACAGTGCTGAAATAAACCCCCAGCTAAAGTTCTAAGCATTTCCACAGATAGCTTAAAACACTGTGTTGCAAAGAGCAGCTTAATCAGCTGCTTCTCCACAAAGTCAAAATGATAAAACAACTTCTCAGAGAAAGGAAAAAAGATAAAAAATTTTCTTTCTGAAAATACTAATCTGAAGCATTTCTATTTTTCTCTCAAGGAGCCAGGAAAATAGTCACATAACGATTCTAGAGGTCAAATAAATGAGGCAATTTGTCACTTGAGGAGATGAAAATAAAGCCCTTTTTTTTCGTGTATTTTCATGTGCTCTACATAGGTTTTTTTCTCACACTTCTTTTTCTTCCTTTTTTTTTTCCTTCTTCCTTACATCTGCCAAAAGACTAGGAAAGGTTTGTTCTGATGTATCTACAGGGCTTGATTATGAACCCATGGCCATCATCTTGAGAGAGATCTAGTTTCTCTTCCAGTATTTATATTGTGGTTAAATATGAGGAGAATTGGGTCCCGAAAGACTTTGTGCATAGGTAAGGGAAAAAAAACATGTATATTTAAGATGTAATGACAGACAGAGCAAACGTTACCTTGGCAATGAAGTAACTTGAAGTCCATTGATCCTCTATAGGTGAAGGACGGCAGGTGCCACCAAAGCCTCCTAGAGGCAACCCGCGTGGTCCGCCCCAGTTAGAGATCCCCCCGCCCCCACCTTACCCTCCTCCCGACACAGAGAGGACGGATGCAGCGGTCCCTTACAGAGGAGCAGATGTTACAGCACCCACAGATCTGGTATCTAAACGTATGTTACGAAATATATCTGTTTGCCTCTCCTCTCTCTTGATTGTTACTCTCAGGTGTAACTTTTCCAGACTTTCCTCTCTGCTCTTTAGACATACCTGTCTGCTTCCCCCCTCCCCCTTTTCCAGTCTGTCCTCTTTTGAAATGCCCAATGCAGTGTAACTATTTACTGTAACATAAATGAAGCAGGTGTTTGGCAATTGGTTTCTGATAATGCCTGGCCATTCTATAGAAACATTCAAAAACAACCATCAAACCATGTGACTTTGTGCGGTTGGAAGCAAGACTTGGTTGTCACATATTGATTCACTTTCTTTCTCTCTTGTTCCTGTGAGATCCAATAGATCTATGAGTCTAGGTTGGAAGCTGCTGGATAACTCCCTTCAGGAAGGTGCCACCATTTACACCAGCTGTATATTGCTACAGGTTTTTCTGTCTTAATGGGTACATCTTCCTTGTCATCCCTGGATATCATTTCTGTGCTCTTCCCCTTGGAGCACAACTATTATGATAAAAAAAAAAAATCTGATGTGGATATTAAAAAAAAAAAAAAAAAAAAAAGGCATGTCATTTTCATACCGTATGTCCATTGATTGCCTTTAAATATCTGTATATACTCCAAGCCTTTGATGATGTCAGATACTCCCTGTGGGCTTGCCTTGAACACCCAAGTAGCTCTTGTGAGGCAGGGAAGCTCTGCGCAGTGTGGCTGGCATCTGCTGGGCACACTGCCTTGAAGGTTAGAAGAGAAAGTGTCTCCTAGCCTTAGGAGAGTGAAGCATCACCATGGATATCTCCTTATTTGGCAAAGGTCTTTTCCAGGCTGCTTTCTTCACAAAGATTATTCTGCAGGCAGCTCTTACTCTCTGATATAATGATGCTGGTGTGTTTGAATATCAGCTAAATCCAAAGCAGATGCAGATAGGCAGGTTTTGTGCTGAGGAGAAAAGGAAATTTAGGACATCAATGATAGCAGAAAACTTAAATCTTGTTGAGGATTAACTAGCTCATTCTTAACGGCCTATGCACAGAAAACTTGTCATTGTTGAAATATTTTCTTTTTACCATCAACTTGCCTACACTGTTTTTTTATTAAAAATCTGTTGTGGCCTTCTTTGCATTAATGTTTTGTTTTCATCTGAATATCTACCATTGCAGTATTTAGAGATGCTTTCCTGATTTGGCCTGGTGATCAAATACACTTCAATCAATGCAGCTCTGATTTTATCAGCCAGATCGTTTGCTCTTAAACAAACACAATATCCTAGCCAAAATCATTTGATTAAGCTTGTACATGGTAGCATTACATGAGCATTTATTATCCTCAGCTTACTGAGATCTAAGGGATAATGCTTAGTGGATATTTTAGAGACATAAAGCATAGAAAGCATTTTAGAGACTTAGTGTTGAAAAAACAAGACAAAAAACTTCTGAACTACGTGCTGCTTTGCCAAGTTATATGATGTTTGGTGTGTATGTCTATGTATATAGATTTACCCAAGAGAGAAAGCAGCACACGTGACAAATGCTAATTATGTTGCCTAATGCCATTCTGAAAGGTGCTTAGATACCGTCACGATTGAGTGGTATAAGAATAGAGTTTTGCAATGAGATTTTTTTATTGCCTGGGAATGCCCCTAGCATTGCAAATAGGACTTTGGTGGTAGATTCAAAGAACAACAGAGTTTCCAGTCCTTCTAACCACAGTAACTGTTTTCTCATAGAACAAGGTGGGAAGGAGAATAAGCTGCTGATGCCAGATGAAAGGCATATTTGCTCTGAAATCACTCTAAAACCAGCTTTCCCTGCTGAGGACTGTGGGTTGTCTTTTGCTGAGTGGGGGAATGTCAGCACCATTTTTTTCTTTCCCAAGATTGCCATTCCCATTCAGAAATAAAGCTTCTGTGATCGTGTGAGGTTTGAATTCCTGGCCCGTGTGATCTGCGACTGTTGGTGAGGCTCTGTGCCCCACCTCTCACCCCTTCCCAGTGAGGACACAGTTGTCCCATTGTGCTCTGAGAAACTCCCATTGAGGAATCCCCATTTCATAGACCGTGTGGTAATCACTCTTCATGGAGTTTTCCAAATGTAGGTAGAGTCTAAGTCATTCATGAGTAGGTCCCTTGCTTGAATACTTGAGCTTTCATGGATGCAATGGTAAGAGTTGCTGCCTCAAACAAGAGTGCCGTTGTTCGTCATGGGGTGTTGGGTTTTTTTTCTCTTTAATCCCTTTATTCTCATTATGTGAACTTTCCTGATAATTTCTCATCTGATAGACCTTTAGCTGCATGTTGTGTGCATGGGATTTATGGGGTCCTTTCTTGCCTTACTAATCAGATTGTTCATGGCTTGTGATTTTTAAGATGGATTGCACCTTGGTAATACAGAAATGTGACCACTATTGCATGAAGTTTACTTATGTCACATAGATGTCAAAGATCTCAGTATATGAATTGTCAGTGAACTGTCTACTAAGAGCAAGTAAAAAACAACATGTATTGAAGGTTTGCATTACCTGGTGGAGCAATTAAATGGGCTGTCTCAAAATGTTTGCAAGTGCATTTTTAGAACAGATTTATTCTTCCTATGAGCCATATGAAATTTAGAAGCTGTTTGAAAAAAGAATAATTCACCTTCTTATAGAGTGAGATCCTGGGGTTAAACAGTCTAAATTCACTTCACTCTTAGCTTGGGTAAAGTACTAGTGAAATCAGTTCACATTGTGTAAAGGTTTGATGATTAATTGATTTTAAAATTTCTGAAAATGTTCTGATATTCAGGAAAAAATCATTATTTCAATCTGTTTTTGTTTGTTGCTTTGTTTATTAATCAAAACAAACATCACTTAGTAAAAAATTTGACGGAGGAGAAGTGTATGTAAGCATTTTCCAGTTACTTTGCACAGATGGCATTTATGCTGCAGGCTGATGGGTAGTGCAAGGTTCATTTTAAATGGACAGGGAGAATAAAAAGGAGCCTTGTGCCCATATGTGATTTTTAATGTTTTACATGATACCATTGATAATAATGTGTAGTACAGCCCACCATACAAAAGACCTGACCGTTTCACAAACAATTTGCTAATGTTTCTTCGGACACTGTCCATGTGCCTAGTCTTCCACATTTGTTAGGGACAGTGTAACTTGAAACAAAAACTGGTAGAGAAACTCAGAGAGAGGAAACCACATGTTCTTAAATGTGGTTTCGAATTAGTTGAGAACTGCTAGCTGCTGAGTGGAGAATTTTGCCCGCCTATCGTAACACAGTGCTGCAGAAGGCAGCTGTCAAGCAGCGCAGCGGCTTCTGTCTTAACCATGGTCTTCAGAGTGTGAAAACATGTTGGATGGGGCCGTGGAGGCTCACACCACTGTCATTTCTCTTCTTCCTCAATCCAGAGCAGAGGGTAGAGCATGAAGTTCAGACTCCAACATGATCTGGCACGTTACCTTGTAGAGTACTGATATTCAGGGCAAGTAGAGCCAAATTCACAGACATACTGAATATCAGGAGGTGTTAATGCTGGAATCAAATTAGCTTGCATATGAAGCCAGAAGTCAGTCTGGTAGTGAGAGGGGGAGCTATAGGATTGCACAATGCCTCTGATTTTCAAGGCATGTAAATGCACCTCCTTTCAGAAACCTTATTTTTTAAGGTTACTGAGCATGCTAGCCGTTCTGCCATTTTGTCTACACAATATTTATAATTCTGTCGTTTTACTCTTTTTTTTTTTTCCCCCACAGTTTATTGTTGTGCATCATTCCCTTCATACACCAAGCGCGTCTGACAGACCTTGCCTCTTCCTATGACCTTCATACCTCTGCACCTCCTGTTGCCTCTGCTATCCTGATTCTTCCCTTCCTTGCTGAAAAAGAACCTTTTTTTTTCTTTTCATCTGACTGAGATTTTGGCTTCCTTTCTTTTGGACCTTGCACATTTTCTTTGAAATACTATTGATTAATTTGGGCTGTGATTCATGTTCATTTGAGAGAGATGTTCTCCAGAACTGAATACTCTGTTATAAAGTCTATATATCAGCCTCCAAATGATTATCCATGCATTTGTCTGTTCTTTTTCAAACAATTCTCTTAATTTTGAGTCGCTGTTTAATTTGACTTGGTGCTTCAAAGAGTGTATGCATGGGGGAAGGTTTCTTATCTTCAATACTAAGGATTTTGTGAAAACCTTCTAAAAGTGTTGTTCTCTTTTCTATCAGTCCTGATATACTATTTTTCATTCTCAGATACGTTTTGTTTTTCTCCCTCATTGCATTTGTTTTGTTCCACTGGAACAGAGCCAGCGCTGGGCATGGCAAAGTGAACCTGAAGTACAAGATTCTTTCTATACCTTTTCTATCAATCAAAGTACCAAGTTAAAAAAATAGAAACCTGAAGATCTGTCCGATTTATGAGGGGCCTAAAGGTATAATGAGAATCAGTACAACATGTATCCATTCATCAGCTTTACTTCTGCTTTCACATAGATACTTGATATGATTAATTTTATCTTGATGGTGGAGACATCCTATGGAAATCGAAGTGTGTGTTCTGTTTTTCTAACAAAAAATGCAAACACTGTTTGCTCAAGGTGAATCTTGTTCCGCAGATCTACTTTTTCAATTGTAATAGAAATATTCAGTGACTTATTATTAAAATGTATCTGCTATAAGATTTTGCTAAATCTTTAACTAAAACTTCTTTTCGCTGAAGAAAGTTCTTCATGTGAATGACCCATAAGGCATGTATTTTTAATCATTTTGAATTATAAACATAGGTTTTATGAGTTGCAGTGGTGAACACACCCAGGTCTGTTCTGACCTCACATGTACCGTGATTTAAGACATCTGTGTTATTTAAATGAGTGAGTTGCAATACATCACTCTAATTTAAGTCACGAAAAATTATTGTTTTACCCTCAAGCAAATAATCATGTACATCTTGAATCCTTTCCAGGTAGGCAAAATGGAGAGTAAGAAAGCAAAGCATTCCTACAGATAATATGAAGCATAACTAAAAGAAGTTTTGACTTTTTTAATACAAATATGACATGTAATTAATAAGTTTTAAGTGATACCTTGGAAAGTATACTTAATACCCTAAGGGTCTTCTAATAAAAGTGGAGTAGAATTGAACTTCATAATAACTTCTTAAGGCGAGACAATGGTTTCATTGTAACCCTCCTGTCCTTTTTTTTAAAAAAAAAAAAAAGAAAAAAAGAAACAAAACTAGTAGGTGTTCACAGTGTGGAGATTAAGAACCTAATTTACCCATTCTCATTACTCTATTTACATCCTGTTTGTAACTTCATGAAGTTACATGCCCTGTGGAGTAAGCACTGGTATAAAAATGGAATAATGAAGTGATGAAACAAAGGTTTTTGTATTTAATAGAATATTCAAGTCAGGTATACTGCAAAAGCAGTTCATGGCAAATACACCATTGACACCAGTTTAACTCAATGGAAGGCTAAATTTTCAAATTAATTATAATTTTGAGGGAAAAGTTCCCTTGCCTTGAAAGAACACAACTATGACCCTCTCACTTAGCTGAGAAGTTTTCCATTAAAAGCTGTCGACTCTAACCTTAAAAGCCCTACATAAAAGGTTAAAAAATTCATTAAACATCCATAGTTAACTTTCTGTCCAAAAATGCAAAATTTGTCCCTTAAAATGCTGCTGGGAATTAAATTTTCTGTGGAACTTCTGTATAAAATATTCATTGACTCACTTCAGGTAGCCAACTCTGTCCTTCTGATTTAAAAAAAAAAAAAAAAAAAAAAAAAACCACAACACTTTGATAAACTAGCTCTTATTCTTTGTTTCTTTAACAATTTCATCAGTACCAGCACATATATAGTATTGAACAGAAATAACAACAAAAATACAACAATAAAAAAAGCTAAGTTAAAACTGCTGTATCTTTGTAAGAAATGTAGTTCCTTAATTATAAGGAATTATTACTTATGCCATAACAGTAGTATGTTGCTTAAAACTTCACATTACTTTATAAAGTGTAGGAAGTAGCTTTCAGTGATGCTCATTAAATCCAAATCTATTCAAAGGAATTGCATAGATAGGTTGTTAATACATTAATAATGTGCATGCAAAGGGTGAAAGTGTTTAAGCAAAATACAACCATGGGGAGACCAGTTAATGGGAATTTCAGTTCATGAGCACCAGCTTAGTGCCATAATGCTCTTATGGAAGCCCGACAAGCTTTAGGCTTCAGCCCAGGTTTTCTAAAAAGGCCTTGACATTCTACTCCTGGAAGTGAAAGAGAATTTTTCTGTCATTTTCAGTGAGAAAAGGAAATGACAGCTGAGGTATTAGGATAGAGTATTAAGTTAGCAATGATGTAAATGTATAGAGGTTTCATTTTACTCCTTGCATGTTATTCGCAAATGCAACAGAAATTTGATGAGAATAGCTCACCTAAATGTTCTTACTGGAGTTGGTAAGAAATGCATTTAATTTACTCAGCCCTTTCCGGTGCTACTGCCTTTGCATGCTCTTCTTCAGGACAGAAGTATTTCAAGTGAAGAAAGTGAAAGGAAAACTATTGGAATACTGGAAAATACTATTGAACCCTTTACAAGGAGGCATAAAGGCATAGATAGCTTAGAAATCAAAGCAGTTCAAGTATTAGGACTCCAGGGCCTGTGAAATTCAGTATCCCTAGGAAATAAGGACGTGATGAATCCTATTCTGATACATGTTAAATGTCCTCAACTCCTACAAATTCCAGTGAAATTAGATTAAACTTCACGATGCACAAACTTTTACTTAGCGGCTGCAGAAAAGTTTTTACTGTTATTTTGACCACCAGAGGGAGCCGACGTTGTCATGTAGTTGGAATAAGTAGCAGGAAAGAACATCACTAAAAGTTAATTTGGAGTTAATAGATACTCCATTTATACAAAGATTTTCAATCTTTAAGTATTTCATAAAATAGTTAGTAGTAGTTACTGAATTGTACTCTCCAGCAAATAAAAAAATGTATTTTTTTCTAGCTTTTTACCATTTTCATCAGAGATAGGAAAACCAAAATAAATCATGTTTGCCTGTCATGCTATTTTGATGACTGTATCCCCATTTGAGCTCAGATTTGTGCTGTAGCCATTCTTGCGAGGGCCGGTGGTGTGTGGCTCCTCTCTCACTGCGTAGACATGGCCTGAGCATGTGTGAGAGCTGTGTCCTGGGTGTGGAAGTTAGGGAGTCGAGCTTGCATGTATGTTCAAGAAGTGCCTGGCAGAAAGGCTGGGTTGGTGTCAGTGCAGAGTTGTTCTGCTCGAAAGGTTTAACAACCTGAGTTTTAGCATTTTAAAAGTGTATGCGGATTATTTGAGTATCCATCTTCTTATACAGACAGATGTCTTCATTACTGTCAAATCTGTCGATCAGATAATAAAACCGAGGACAGAGGGCTTTTTCCAAACATCCTTACATGTCTTTTCTACATGTCATGACTTCATTTCATTATTTTTTTTAAGAATGATCTCTGAGCATTGAAATTAATATCTTTTTACTGAGAGACTGCAATTAGGAGGAAACCTTTCTCTTTTTGCTCCTTTTGAAGTGGAGTTGTCCAGGGGGTTTAGAGTATTCAAATAAGTGCTAGGGGAGAGGGATGATGGATGATGCAGTCAGTGGTGTGATAAATTGCAAAGGCCTGTGATGCATTTATGTATTAAATATGATGCATTTATTTATTAAATATGTGCCCAGACAATCTATCAGTTGCCTATCCTCTGTCCCTATAATCTGTAAATGTACAATGAATTCTATGAGCATGACACTTACATACCTGTTACTTTCACAGCTGCTCTAAGGTGGTCCTGTAGTACCCTCTGAGTATAAAGTACCTCAGTGTGAGAATCAGACCCTGTGTATGTCTATAAGACAACAATTCTGTCCTCTTAACTTGGCTTCAAGTCATTACTATGACTCTCACTATATATTTAGTACATGCAGTAGGCACCATTTAACTTTCCAAACTAAAATACATGTTATTTTAGAAGACAGAATGTAACTTATTCCATCCCTCCAAAATTACAGCCATGTTGTTTTCTAATGTCACTGCAAAACTATGAATTCCCCCCTCAGGGACAGTGAGACAAACTTGCAGTCACTGTTTGCACACTTCTTGTTCAGATATGTCATGTGTAGGATGTGAATAGACTCCTGTGTAGCATCTGTATAACTAAATAACTGTCGTTAACATTCACCAGAACTTAACAGAACAAAAAATGACAATTTACAATTTCCTGCTTGTCCAGTACAGTTTCTGCAGAATAAATTCCACTCTTTTTGCTGAGGTAGAGAAAGGGGAAGATGAGCTTGTATTCTTCTGTGTAAGAATTATCTGCCTTATTACCTATCTGTGCATATTGTTTTTTGATGGTCTGATCTTGAGTAGTAAATAACCATCAAGGGGCTCCAACTCAGCAACAAGAGATAAATATCTTAGAATTTGAAAAAATACAGAGTAGGTACCAGAGTAGGTACTGGCTCCTTTATATGTCTTGAATGTAACTTGAACATGAAATTTTGCTGATCAGTTCTGGTAAGTCAGTCCTAACTTAGGGTTGTCCAATCCATTTCATTTCCTCAGTCCTTGAGAAAGGCCTCGAGAGGGAGAGTCAGTCCTGGGTAAATGTAAGAGCACTTGAAAAGGATGTATTTTGTATTCCTTTCTGCTGCCTGCTAAAGTATTGTGAGTAACACCTGGAGCTTTGCAGACTTTGAGGCACAGATCAGCCCTAGTGTAATGGAGGACAATTCCTCTGACTATAACAAAATATTTTATGTTTACTCTGTTTGTGGGGCTGGACTTGAGGAAAGCACATGTTCCTTCTAATCTCATATTCCTAATATTTAAGTCTTGACCGGTTATTTATATACTTCATAAAGTGTAGAATAAATCTTAGCTTCACATTCTCCATCCTGCATTCCCCTGCCATACAGACAGATACATTTCTCTCTCTGTTTCCTTGCAGCTTGGTTCTGCAAGCCAAGTGGTCTGTGGATAAATTGCTAATGTTTATTCCAAGTGAAACTGAATTCTCAATTTCCCCCTTCCTCTGTCAAAATAAAACAGGCTTAACTCTGTGACCCTTTTCCTGTAATGCATGGCTAGCCTGCTAAGCGGACACTGTTGCCCTCAAACCAGCAGGTTTTGGAGAAACCTGTGTGCCCATGCGAGCAGAGGAACCTGCACTATGTAAGTCGTGAACCAGGCTGAACGTCAGACTCCAACCACACGCGCACATGTGGTTTGTGTCTGTATGGGCCTTTTGGAGCTTTAACCAAGTTACATAAATCGAGTTCTGCTGGATTTACACATAATGGGCCAAAACCAACTTGAAGGTTGGCATTTCAAATGGCATGGGAATTTTGCTGGGCAAGGTCCTACTGATTCAAAGCAGTCATTTACACAGACCGCTACAGAAAGCAAATTGATGAAAACTTTAGTGTTCTGTCTTCCAGGTAGATGATAATACCCATACCAAAGTGCTAGTCCGTCCTTAGAGTTGCTCGTACTCAGCTTTTCCTATTACCACTTCTAAGCCCATAAACACTCACTAAAATGACTGCCTGCTTTCTTCTAAGAAATTGAGAATTCTGGCCATGCACAGTCACTTCTGGGTTTTAGGGCCTGAGGGAGCAAAAGGCTGAGAGCAGAGACAGAGCCTCTTTTGTCAGCTCCTTTTGTGGATCCCATAATTGGTTCTTGGCATGGTGCAAAGAATTACTTTCCACCTTAGAGTACTATGAGCAAAGATGGGGTGTAATGGAGGACAAAGACCTACAACAAAAGAACACAAAGGAAAGGATGAGAAAGGACAGCTATGGCTGACAAATGTGACTTCTTGTAAGGCTATTGTGATTAAAAGGTAGAATAAAGTTGCTAAAAGTATGGCAGTTTCTCATAAACAAGGAGGGATTGGTAAGGGAAAGTCCAGTCCTGCTAAAGCAAACAAACAGAAAAGCTCAGTTGTTTATATCAGTGAAAATTATCGATACCCAATTTTAAAAGTGTCTAGTTGACAATTTGCTTCTTTTTTTCCCCCTTTTCCTGTTCTTTCTCTCAATTTTTTTCACTTGACAAGAAGTTAAAAACTAAATGAAAATATTTTTTCAGTTTCTAAAAACATGAAAGCTAATTAGGAAATACTTGCAACACTTTCTCTTAATTAAATGAAAAAAACAAACATCTTTATTTATAATGTGTGTGTATATGTGTAACAGTTAAGACTGGAATATAAAGAATTTAAGAAATTCTATTGGCAAAATTTTAAGTTTAATGCAAGAATTTTCTTTCTTTGGATTTTGCTTCTAAAAGAGCATTTTGGAAGCTGAACAAATTTGTATACTTGATTTGATATACAGAAAGCCTCAGAGTGGTCTATTGAATGCTCTAGAAGGGCCAACCTAAATCACTGCCTGGTATTAGAAATAGAAGCTAAAGACTTTGAGGACTGTTGCAAGAATGCATGATATCTTGGGTTTGTTCTGAAACCCTTTTTGAGTAGTCAGTTTCTGTACATCAACCACAAAAAAATCACAATTCTGATTTATCAGATAAAACTTTTCCTCTTTTTCCTCCTCAAATCCTTTTTTTTTCCCAAGAAATTTTCCTTCAAACATGTGAACATTTATTATTATCAATTATTTATTTTTCAAAAATACACACTATTTGAAAACCACTTTCTCCTTGCCTTCTGAAAATTAAAACAATAAGCTGATTAGCAGACCAGTGAGTTGAGAAACATAGAACTTAAAGTGCCCAAGGTTTCCAAATGAAAATGTTTGGTTTTAACAACAACAACAACAACAACAACAACAACAACAACAAAAAAAAAAAAAAAAAAAGGGAGAGAGAGAAAATAAAAGAAAGACAAGCTTATACTATAATTTGCTTGTTTGCTCCACTCCCTTACGGGTATTCCTGGCTTCCTCCGTACATGGCAGCTTTCCTGCTCTGCGCTCATCTAACTCATCAATGTGATGGAGATGTTCCTCCAGGGAAACCACTCATATTCTACCTCCTCTTACAGATGACATAGAATATACAAAAAAAGGGGGGATACACAAAACATACATCACTTTTCATGGTGTATGGCTTTGGCAATGTATTGATTAGATGTTTTTACACAAGAAAATTCTTGCACAAGGAAACTCCTTGCATTTTTTCCACTGAGTTAATTACTACCTGTAAGAAACTTAGCACACTGAAACCATTGGAGAAAGAAGTCTTTAAACTTACTGGCTGTAATATGTACAGTAATAAGAAACTACCAGCTTGATTCAGTCCGTGTCTAATAGGGGCCACCTTAAGGTGAGATGACAATTTTATACTCTCATGCTGAAATTACTAGAGCAATAAAGAGGTGAAGATAATGTTTTCTAAGATATAGTGGCCAGACAAATTCACTGTGGTTTTTTTTTTCTGAACACAATCCTTCTGTGCCTTTTTTGCTGTGTAGAATTTTTTCAGAATTTTTATAATCCATTCCTTGGGGTTTTTTGAAGTATTTCTGGAAATGCTCACTCTAACAAAGAGTGTTTTCTTTTTCTTTATTTTTTTTTTATGAATTCTTTTTAATTAGAAAAGGATACAGAGAAAAGGTAAACAAAATGAAACTAAACAACAGAAAAACAGAATCTTCATCTTCCTGCTTTTCAAAGGTAAAAAGGATGTTAGGGCTTGGAGATTTTCTTTTTTCTTTTTTTTTTCTTCTTTTTTTCCTTCCTTGTTTTCTTCTTCTCTTTTCCCTGCCCCATTCAGCAATTCTTTAAGCATTTCTTCTGCACTTCTGCCTTAATGACTGCATTCTCTACTGACTGAAAAACACCATGCTCTAGTTGAAGTTTTCCTACAGTTCCTACCCTCTCTCTGTGGTGTCTCTGGTAGATTATAAAGGGTGAGATATTCTGGCAGCAGACATATAAATAAAGTCTCCTTACTCTGTCCTTCTAGCGGCTCATGAAACTTTTGGAACTGAACTTTAAGACTGTTCTCCTTACCGACTAATTAAGTAGAAAGTGGCCAACAGGTTTAAAAGTTACTAGAGGGCTTCATAGACAGTCTCATAAAGTTACTCAGAAGTGTGACCTTCTAAACCTTATTTTTCTTAGGAAATGAGGCTAAAAAGAAAGAAACTCAAAGACATTGACATTTTTCCCACTGGAAAAATGACCTTTTAAGCTGATCCTATTCAGAATGAAGCCCATTAACTTAGGTAAAAGGTTCCCAAACAAACTTGCCTGTTTTCAGGATATGTTCATACTAAACCTTCAAATTCTAGACGTGGCCCTGCTCCAGCAAACCACTTAAGCATGCTAAATCAGATACCCCATTATATGGCATGCACATTATTATTGAACGGACTGTGTAAATGAGAGCCTTAAAATGCTTCACTTGAATTAAAATGCAGACAAACTTTCCCTCTGGGGATTCCTCCCATGCAGGAGATACCTGCAGCTTTGCATTTTAATCAGTGAACGGTCCCATCCTGCTCCCCTTGAAGTGACTAGCAAAGCCCAGCTGATTTAGGGGAAGCAACATCTGGTGCTGACAGAGCAAAGTATGAAAAGAGAAAACCGAGGGAGCTTACTCCTAGTGAGTGTTGAGGGAAGGATCTGTTTCCAAGGAGCTTCTCTTGTGTCCAAGTACTGTTCGGACATGGCATTGCCGTTAATTAACATTTCATTACCCCAAATAATGGAGATCTTGAGTAATTCAGGGTGCGGTACAAGAAAAAATAGAGACCAAACTGGTGCTCATGATGCCCTTTGTTGATTTCCTGCTCTATGGAATTACTTCTTGGTTGTGCCTCTGTTACCCAAGAGTAGAGCTTGTAGGAGATCTTCGGAGACTCACTTGGTGTACCATGAACTCAGTTTTGATCTCACAGCTGCAAGGAATACTTTTTTTTTTCTTCGCTAGGCAGCTTGAAAAGATAAAATGTGTTAGTGATGAGAGGTGCTGAGGTACACTAGCAGCATCTGGCCAGATAGATACTTCGATTTGCGTCACTGAAAATCTTGCAGCCACAAGCAATGTGATACCAGAGCAATCTAGTCTGAATGTGCAGCAAAATGTAAAATAATTAAGCCTATACTCAGAGAAGAGTGTGCTTTTCTAGGTTAAATTAGTCCTATAAATATAACTGCCAAAGTTAACCATGAGCCAAAGTATGTCTGAAAAACCTGTTGTTTCAGCTTTCAACAGGAAAGCAGGTGTTCTATTAATGAGCAGATCCTAGAGGGAAAGAGATGGTTGGTGTAAATCAAAAGCTTCATGTCTTTCGAGTACAGAGAAGTATGAAGATGTCTCCGTATCTAAATTCAGAGCTAGCTGTTGAAAGTGTTTTGTGGAGGTATTTGTGTTATTGGTGGTTTTGAGCAATTAGATTGAGTTATTTTTTGCTGTCCTAATTGTTAGATAGACAGGTGGTTTGTGCCTGAAATATTTTTCTTAGGGGTCTGTCTGATTTCAGATAGGTACTATTCTGTGCAAAGATAGAGGATGATGTAAGACAAAAAGATGAGCAAACTGATGGAGGAACTGTAGAGCAATATCATACTTCTGGATGGTGAAAATGGCAGGCAAAAAAACCCTGAAGTGATAAATTCCTACTCTGTTAGCTACTTTAGTGCACTCCATTCTGGACTTCACTGTTACCTCTTGGTAACAGAGAAAAAAATATTGTTTCTTGCTATTTGGACTTGATCCCCTACATTGGTAAGAATGCCCTAAAAGCAATTTTTTTTTTTTTTTCAAATTTGTGCAACAGTGCTCAAACAATTTGCTTACATGAGTATGGCAAATAAGTTTTGTCCCCATAAATAGAAAACAGCTGATGAAAATTTCTACTTACATGCATATAATTTCTAATGACTTCAGTAGTAGATAGTTAACTGGAAACTGACCTGATTCTCTTCTATACTCCCCCCTTTTAGATCACTTTTAATAAGAAGTAAATACATCACAGTGAGTAGAATTATGCCTTTTTGATACAGAATAATTTCCCTCCCCACTAAAGTGTGTATGTGTGTGTTTGGTTGTAGGAGGAGTTTTTGTCTCCTGTTTTTCTGAATTTGCTGACAGATAGTCTCTGGGGAGGGAAAGTATAATTACAATGCAAATTTGTTTGATGTTATGTTTTTTTCCCTAAGATTGTTCTAGAAATATGAAACTCTAGTAGAAATTTTGTGAAATTGGCAACAGTAGAGAAAAACAGTAAGGAAGATGAATTGACTAAAGCAGAGTGCTTGGGAGAAAGATGGTGAAGCTTAAAAGGTTGTGCAAATGGATTTTTTTTTTTTTCCTGTGGTCTTAAAAATCACCTAATAAAACATTGGCTTGTTGCATAGATGCACTAATCACTTTTGATTTTAGTTGTTACATTTCACATATTTTTCAAGCTTTTTTACCGAGTCTGTAGTCTCTTCTCAAAGGTGGCTCAAGAAAATGGAAATCACCTTCACAGTCCATTTGTTTAAGTTCGGCAATGTGCTTGACTCAAAGCCAACAACCTCTACAAAGGATGCAGTTTGCCAAAGTCTGTAATTTAAGACTAATAATCACCAATAAAATGCAGAGAGTGGTTTATTTCATTGCTAGGTTTATTACATGAGGCAGTCTGGTTTCAGATCTAGCCTTTCCTGTCCCACATGGGCTTGCAAAGAGCCCTGTTATTGATCACTGAACGTTACTAGTGTTGCACATGATGATTTATAAAGTGCTATTACATACTCCTAAATACGTTTCCACGTTCTCCTGCTCCACTTATACATGGTGATGGTTTGTTCATGGTGTTTTGAAATGTCCTGATTGGGCCCCTCTCCTCGTAGGCTAATAAAGATTCAAGTAGAGCCAGGGAGTAGAGCCTGGCAGTTACTTTTAGGCTCATGACAACCCCAGATACCAGGGGCTGCCATGAAAATCTCTCGATAATACTTCATTGTCTATGAAAGGAACTGGCCTGTTTTAAAAAAAAATCTGTTCTTCTCCAAGCCAAGTAACAATATTATTTAATTAATCAAAGGAAAAACCTGCTTTCACAGTCGGTCATTTCCTGTCAGAAAGCATCTTGCACTTTGTTTTCCTTTTTGGGGAATTGGGATCCATTATAAGCCTCATTCCCTAGAAAGGAGGCCGGTAGCTGTCTGCAATGCAGAGGGAATCAGAGCCTCCAAAGAACACATTTAAGCAATCACAAAACCAGAGAAGAGCAAGGTTCAAGAGAGTACTATTAGACCATACGTGCTTTACAGAAGTCAAAAAGAATTTTTCGGTCATTGAAGAGAGAGCTGAGGCTTGGGGGAGAAGGGATAATAAAATCCTATATGTTTATTTTCCTCTGTTGGGAAAATCTGCATTGTGATGGTGTGGAAATTCTTGTTTGTTTGCCTTTGTGGCAGCTGGGAAAAATAAAGGTCTGAAGTGGGATAGGATAGCAGCTACTTAGTTGAAGTTTTAGTTTCCTGTAGGAGCCCTTGAAGAGCCAGTAGACAGACTTATCTGCTGCAGCTCTGAGTCTTTGTAATCCTTTTCAGCAGGTGTTTGAAAGGGAAATGCACAGCACTTCAGTCTTTAGTATTAGGAAAGAAAAAGCAATGAGAGGGATTGGAATATTCTTCAGTTCCTGCTCCTTGCTTTCACTCCATCTTGTATTGTTTTCGATGTAGGGAATTTCATTGCTAGAAAAAGCTCTTGCAACAATTAGGGTAATACATTTGTATCAACAACAGCAGACAGGCTTAACCTCAAAAGAAAGGCTTAGTTAGCTCAAATTGGTAAAGGAGGAGGTTAAATTGGTGCGCACTGCATTTGCTTTTCCTCCAGAGGAGCGTTGATGAAGCTGGGAAATCTGTGGTAGGCTTGGGCTTCACTAAGGATAAGTCAAAGACTTGCAAGGTGTACTGGTGGTACATACTCCACGTGCACCTTTCTGTTGATATGTCTGATAAGATATGTCCTTTGTGAGTCTTTTTGTTGTTTGTCAATGCCGAAGGAAGGAACTTGCTCTTGGTTTGCGATTTTGTGCAGTATGGCTGACCACAGAACTGGTTGGCAGAACATGAATGTGCAGCATAAGGCTAGGAAGGAGACTGAAAATACCTGATTATGTGAGAGATGGGAGCCACATGCATGACTGCATGAGTCAGCAATGCGCCTTGACAGGGGTGCAGCTCTAACCACGTGCTGGACTGCCCAAGTGAGAGCTGTCATGAGGCCACATCTGTGTCTCTTGCCCATAAGTAGGTTCAGACTTGGGCAAGAAACATGCTCTTTCAGAGAGAAACAGGACGTTGTCAAAACAGAGCAAAGGCAGCCAAGCTGGAGAAGGCTGGAGGACACGTACACGAAGATGCTGGGGCAACGGGGCGTGTTCAGGCTGCAGAAGAGGAGGGTAAGGATGAGTTAAACGCTGTCTGGCATTTAAAGGAAATGGAAGACAGAGCTGAATTCTTCCCAGAGATGCCCTGCAAAGAGGCAACACCCACAAGTTGCAGGTAGAAAAAGTTTATCTTGGCTTAAGAAGAAATTGTTTCTGGGGAGAAACATTAAACATCACTCAGGGAATGGGTTATGGTTTCCTGATGAAATCTAAGTCACACTCAATCTAAGTCAGAAATTAGTCCTGCTTTGAGGAAGAGGTTGAACTAAATGATCTACAAAGGTTCTTTACAAATTTAAGTTTTCCGTGATTCTAAAAACCAGCTGAACTGAACCAAAAAAAAAGCCTGTTTCCTCATCTCGTCTTTTCCCATAAGCCTCCAGTTTCTAAAACAGCTACAGAAATTCAGAAAAAGTAATGTTTGGGCTGAATCTCACCTCACCATTATTAATGGTGAGTATAATAGTGACCATTTATTTTCTTTCTTTTTTTTTTTCTTTCTTTCAGTTAAAAAAACAAACGCCTTCATGTAGCCTGAGCAATGGTAAGAAACATGCTGAACTAAAACGGTCTCAATTGCCATGAGTAGAAAGAAGTCAGCTCATTCAGTCTTGTGTTTGAAATGCTACTTCTGTTCTTACCCATTGCGACAAGTTTTTTGGTTTGATGAGCAAAATGAGTAAGATACCCAAAATAGATTGTACCTTTGTAAAAGCTCCTGTGTTGATATTGACTTGCCCATTTTCATTATTTCTGTTAGTTATTGACACAACAAATGTTTTCTTTTTCCATTTGTTCCAGCAGACATCTTCCAGGTGTCTGAAAAAAATACATTTCTTTTACTAGTTTAGTAATGGTCCAACTTTTACAGCAGATGCAAATAACTAGAGCAGTATTTCATTCTCTTACCTGAAATTTTCAATACTGTCAGTAAAATAATTATGTTGTAATATTGAGGTCATAAAAATTAATTTTGTTTAACATAATGATGTTTTTAATATTTTTTACAGTGTTACTGTAATAGGTCATTTAAACTACTGCAAAACAATTTTACTACATGGAGAAAAAAGTGGAACAGGTGATGAAATCTGAAAATAGTTGCTAACCTCTGAACAAGAGCTGCAAGGAATTACAGAAATTCTGTGTCTCAAACTATTACCAACTCCCAGTTATTCTATATGTAGGGGTTAGCTATTCTCTCTAAAAAATGCATTCGAGTTTGTAGTGTGGCACTAACAACCAGCAGGGTTGTAAAAACAGAAAATCACAGGACTTAGCAAACTATTGTAACTTGGAAAGTAAGGGCTCAGAAGAAGTGCCAGCTTGGGCTTTGGTAACATGGACTTGGATTCAGAGCTTGTAAGTCTAAGTAGGATATGCATCTTTTGAGCATATTAAGTCACCTTTTGAACTCATTCAAAGTCAATGGTGGTTATTTTCTTAGTAATTAAAGTGAGGTTTTTATCTGCAGTAGTCTTCTCATACAGAGTGTGGGAAGTCTAACCCTCATTTCTGAAAGTGTGGAGTAGCACTTAAACCAGGTGAGATGCGTCCCTCTGTCCATCATTGGCATTCTTGGTGAGCAGTGTGTACCTATGTGCAGTATTGAGCTGCATGAACATGGATAGGATTCTTCTCAGCATGAAGTTCAGCGATGTCTTAATTACTTACAGCATATTGAGATTAAAGCAACATGATGGCTTTTGTGTTAAACAAGAAGCTCACATTTTTTACTGATGAGCTGTACTCCTCTTTCCTTCCTGCTGATCACAGGCAATGTTTCCTAAAACAAACCCCCTCGGCCCCCTAGAAGAAAGCCTTTGTAACTTGTGGTTGACCTAATTGTGCAGCGGCAGTGCCCTTACAGCTAAGCAAGGGGAAGCCGGGAGATGAAACCAATTTGGGCTTTGCCGATTCTGCAGCCTCCTGTGTGATGTAGGTAAGTGGGAATGCGTGCAGGACACTGGTGGGCACTGCCTCATCCCAGCTAGGAATGAGACGTCGCTGAAATTTGAGAGTAACTTGAGAACTACAGGTCAAATTGCACTCCCTTGCAGCATAACACCCCACTTGGATCCAGTGGACTTGGTTACACATTGCTGAAAGAACAAGTCGATATTTTTATGTGTTTAGAAATAGAGAATCTTCTGAGGCACAGCGTTGTTTCAGCAGTGCTTTAATATATCTGTGGCAATCATTAGTCATGTATCCCGTTGTTTGCCCTGACAAACTGAAGAAGGAGAATGATTTTGGTTTGGGGTCAACGTTTGAATAGGAAGATTCCTGTCTGTATTGCTGTGCTTCAGAATTGCTAATTCAGAATTAAGACGTTGAATAAGGAAGTTCTGCTGTTGAATAAGGAAGATCTGCCATTGGACTGAAGGGTGCAGCTAAAGAGATCTAGAGCTAACATACTAGTTCTCACATAGACCCTGATAGCATAAGACTTGCTTTTCTTTTCTTGTTGTCATTGTTGCTGTATGGAAAGAAGGGTTGGGCAGGAGGTCCTATAGTTTAACTTGCTAGATAACATCATAAGAGAGTTTTATTACTCCAGTAGGCTACTAGGGTTGTGTGACTAAAAGGAATTAAATCCCTGAATGAGAAGATGCAAGTAAGTTCTTCTACATCAGAAAGTACTTTTAGCTGGGGAGAAAAGGATCAGAACATGAGAGAGACCCCTTGGGAGGAAAAACCTGCCATCCCTGTCAGGCTCTGGAACTAGGTAATGTGTTACAAATTGTTGCCCCAGCTGTCTGTGGGGCTAATTAATGGTGGCCTTCACTATATAGAGGTCTCTTTTCATTAAGGTACACTGCATTGTGCGTTACTTCAGAACTTTCCAAGGATTCCTACTGTGTAAATTGCCTTCTTTGCTGTACCATATCTCACTTTATTTTTAACATATTATAGCTTTTACTAACCAAAGACTCTATGCTGTTGTCTGTTTACTGTGTATTTTTGTGGCTATGATTGCTTAGTGATTAATGTCAAATAATTCTTACTTTTCCTTGGTATTGGTTTATTTTCATAGCAGGTATTCTGTCACAAGCATGCCATAATGCATTTAGTGACATATACTCAGTTCTTTTAATTGATATTTTTAGTTGAAATGATCTCTTGGTTTCAGTCTGGAACCTAGAACTAATGTTGTAGAAATTAAGGTCAAAGAAATCAAGTAACATTTCTTCCAAAGTCACAATAGAGTCTTTGTATCATCTTCCATCATTAATATTGATGCTTGACAGCACTTACAACTTCAATTGTGATTTGTAACCCTGTGAATTTTATTGCTTCTGCTGTCAGAAATCAATTTCAGCACTTAATGGCATCTTGTAACCTCAGTCAAGGAGAATGTTGGTTTCATTTTTATTTTAATTTTACACAAAGCTTCCCTGCTGAAGTGCATCTTAAAATAATTTCTATGATACATATTTTTCCTCTGACTTTATAGAAAATACTTCTATAATGAAGCATAGTAGATTTTTTTTTTCTCTTCCTTACTTTTATTGGCTTGTCGATTCATATATACTTCAAAAACTTGCACATTCTGACCCTGCAAACTGTTAAGTGTATGCTTACTCATACTTAGAGACCTGAGACTTCTCCTGTAATTAACATCCACCACAAGTGTTTGCAGGATCAGGCCATAACGTTTGTTGTTTAATCTTTCTTTTGCTTACTGAGTTTGAAGAAGAGAATGGAGCACATTCATAATTTCAAATTAAACATTCATTTATTCATCTTTATTAATTCCTTTTGTTCAAGTAAGTGTATTTGGTTTTGAGTTTGTCTTCACTTTCTCTGAAATTATTGATATTATTGTGAGTTCTCCTTTAATGGCATAATCGCAACATGGAGACATTTGCTAAGAGAAATTGCAAAATTGTATTTTTCATAACAAGCAAAAAAGAAAACCAATAGGCATCAAATAAAAGCAGAGCATGAAAAAATTGTAGTGTCTGACAAGGTTTCATCACTTGCAACTTTAACAGAGTTAAACATGCAAAGTTCATATCTCTTCATCTCTTTCCTTATTAAAAACTTAAAAAAAGGAGAAAGTTCCTCTTTGTTTTAAACATGATAGTGTCTACTTTTCTGTAACATGTTTTAGTTGATTTTGTATACTTTGCAAAAGAGATGGCAGTTATTCTCCCCACTTAACACAGAGGAAGTTGAACAGTGGTAAAATAGTGATTCACTGAGTGGTCTAGCAATAGATCTAATTTACTAGTTTAGTATTCTGAGAATGTTGGCCATTTTTACCTTGTTATAGACTTATCAAAAATGCCATATTTGCCAGCATGTAAAAGTAATAATAAGACTGTGTAATCAGAAGTGGTAACAGTGATAATATTGAGCTCCATCCTACTGCTTCTACTGGAATTTATATATTTTTCTCCAGCTACAAAGGAATTAATGTTGTGGAGATCTGGAGCCAATGAAGTCAATGGCAAAATATCCATTGAGTTCAGTGGGTTCAGGATCTCGCTTTTGATGGTTTGATCCATTTACTAGTGAGTTTCAGCTAACTCTTTGGGGGTTTTTTTGTTTGTTTTGCTGTATTTCATTCAGAGAACTTGCTGCCTGCACATGATAATGTTTATGTTGTCGATGATGTGGTTCTGGAGCTATCAGAGGTAGAAGAAACAGCATCAGAAAGCAGCTGTTTTGCGTCTGAGGATACCACCGAGGACTCTGGTGTTGTGAGCTCCCCATCAGATATTGTATCTTTGGATTCACAAAATGACAGCGTGAAGTTGAGAGACAAGTGGGTCAATGGCTTCCTGGACTCCACTGAGGCAGATCCAGCGTGTGGCAGAGACACGTGCCCTGCCAAGACTGCCTGCTGTGAGAACGTGGGATCCGATAGTGCTCCAGAGAGGTAAGAACCCATTTTCAGATGACTCTCTGAGAATACCTTGCACGTCCCCCTTGCAGGGGAATCACTTTAAATCAAAAAATGAACAACTTCTACTGTCTTCTGCACTTTCATAAACCAGTACCAATGCCAAGTGATTCCTCCCAATGCAAAAGCTAACTGCCAAATCCCCTATGGTGGCATACTTGTAGCGACAGGCTACAAAAAAAAGGTCACTTTTTTGTTTGAACTTGTAGTTACGTGTCTTCCAACAAGGCCACTGCCCTCCAGAGTTGATTCCTCGAAAAAGTGTGAAATGGTTTTTAAGAGTTTGATTTGTTCTGTAGTACTGATAGCACATGAGATACTTAAAATTTTACTGTATGTTGAACTAGCAAAGTTACGTGAAGGTCAGCTTTAGATGGAAACATAAGATGAAAAGAATAAAGCCACGTAAAGCTAGGTAGGGGAGGATTGTATCCAGTGGAATTTTGGCATGTTCCACCCTCTACATCCATCTCTTCTTTTTTGAATAAGTAAACATTTTCCTTAAGTTTTTGCAAGAAAGTGCAATTGGTATTTAGCTAGAAACTGCCTGCAAGCACAAGTGACTCTGACAGTGTTTGCCAAAATTCACATAGCTGGTGGCAGAACTGCAAAGGGAACCCAAAATTTATAGGACTTTGCAAATACAAACTGGCCAAATAGGAAGTTGTGCCGGCAGCAAGGAGGGTGGCCTGGTGGTACTCACAGGGATCACTCTGCAGAGTCATGGGATAGGGGCCAGAAATTCCTCTGAATTCTCAGTTGACACGAAGTCTGTGCTTTCTGGTCTCTCTTCATTCAGCTGCTAATCTGTAGCCCCTTCATAAGCGTATGTATCATGACCTAGTTATTTCCTTCCACACATTTCTGAAGGAGAGCTTCATTTTGGATCATGCAGTAGGGGACAGATTAGGCCAAAGTCAGTATTTACCCTATTGGAATGATCTTTGGACTTTTCTTTTCCCATCAGTGTCAACAGGGACAAGGTCAAGTCTCATTTAGATACTTGCTTAACAATGCATTCTTCCCTGTGGTTTGGCCTTTTACATCTTCTTAGATCCTTGTGCACTGTCTATATGGAGGCTTATATAGGCTAGACTAATATAGTAGCTGCAATTAACATTCCAGGCTGGATCCAAAAAAAGCAACCTATTAATTTCAGTAGACGTAGATCAGGCCTTGTATGATAATTAAGCAATCCCAACTTTCCTCCAAACTGCAGGATCCAAACTGGAAAAAAAACATGCAGATCCAGGAAAAATAATAAAAGTTACCAAAATGTTCAATAAAGACATCAAAGAAATAACCTTGAAGAGCAATCCTAATCAGTGGAAAATATTTGGGCCTTGACCTGTATTTTAGTGCAATAAAAGAGACCATTATAACCAAAGTTAATACACTAGCTCTTGAAAGTTAGTGTTTTCTGTATTTTTCACATCGTTGAAAGGTAGACATTTTTTCCCTTGGATTGAGATTTAGCTTTGCTCACAAATATGCAGACTTTGCAATAATGAAGACAAAAGGATAATGAGACGCAGTGTGTCTCAGCCACTTCACACATGACACTCACTTGGGGAATGCTTCACAGACTGGCGGTCAGAGGGATCCTGCCAAACGGGACGAATGGATGAGTTCTCGTGCTCATGAAGTATAGTATTCTTTAGGCTTTGGGACAGTAAAATTATTACAGATCAATTTTAGGGCATTGAACGTTTGTGACTGATTTTAGTCTTCCGGCAGTCTTTAGACTGCCACAGCTGACATGCTGATAGTGTTGTCTTTTGATCGTTTGAGCAGAACATGCTTGCAGTGTTTGAAGCTAAATCCTACTGCACTCTTAACTTATGTTTGTAAACAAGCCAGCTTTGGAAACTGTGTTCTTTTAGCTCTTTTTGAGGTCAAATTGCTAAGTTTTCAAAATCTGCTTCATTAGTGCAGAAGGAGAAAAAGCAGGGATTTTTTTTAAGATATTTGTTTTAGATTAAAAGAAATGGTGGCAACCTATATATTTTTAGACCTATTTAAAACCTATGAGAATCTTGTTTTAGTGGAATTTGAATCTATTCTGAGTAGAATTTTGAGCATAGCTCAATCTGAAGAACACCAGTTTCGAAGTTTAGCTTAGCCCTCCCCAGCCCACTGGTAAAATCTCTTGGAAGCTCTGGTACTGTAGGTGGTTCTTCTGTTGAACAAGGACTATTTTTTGTGGCCAAACTAGCCCTCTGAATCCCCACTCAAGGTGAAATATGTTGTTCACTTGAGTAACTGATAATTAAAACTCTGTATATCATGATATGTTTCATAAACTACAAAACTTAAAGGAAAATTATATATGGAGTTTAATAATTACTATTATATTGTGTCAGTCAATGTACTATGATTAAACTCAACTATAAAAAGAAAATAAAGCTATTTGGAGAACATGTCACAGCTGAGAGTAACAGTAGCTAGCAGCAATGAATCAAGTGTCCTCCTTAAGTCTGAGCTCCACTGAAGCCAAAAATTTCGTTTAGGGACAATTTAGACTAGCCTTTGTTGGACCAGCCTTTGGGGGGGAAAAAAAAAAGCTAATAAATAGCAGATATTTAGCTTATCATTGTAAATGGTAAGCTGACTAAAATCTTGACTTAGCCTTATCCTGTGCAATATCTAATTCATAGGCTTTTTTAATTCTTTATATTAAAACCATATTATACTGTGTGAATAATGAAAAGTGCTCTTAAAGTAGAATCAAATAATGTTTAGAAGGGAATGAGGCTTTAAAGAAAGCACAAGTTCTATTTTGCAGGTGTGTTGTGAAGATCCAGAGTGAAAAGAAGGATCAAATCTGAAGGTCTTATGTAGATTTAATACAAAAGCTTATTCGGTGCATCAGTGGACCATCAAGAATATTTTGTCATGGTGTTTTCTTTGGTTGATTGCATTTTTGTTTTCGTTCACTTTTTGTTGAGCTTCAGGAATTACATAAGTCTGGGTGTTCTCTGTGTGGCAGAAATGCCTGGCAGCTCTAGAAAATCACAGCAGAGATTTTTGGCCAGGGTCTGCACCTCACTCCTCTGCTCCTGAAGTCAAGGAAAGCTCTGAGCTTTTGAGGGCACGCTCTTCATCGTGCAGTGAATTTGTCTCTTCATAGCAATGTGTAATATCTGACCAGATCAGAAAGTGCCCATACCACTGGCTTCACAGTAGTAACACAGCCTAAATCTTGCAGTTTCCAGATTACAAAAATGGAACAGGTTAATGTAAGAGTGTCCCAGTACTAGAGGATTCCCACCAGGGTCTTGTTTTCCAGTCCGTAAAACAACTTGCAGGTACACTCTTCTTTTGGCATATTTTGTTTAAATGACTATAATCCAAATATGCCTATTAGATAAGTAACGGGTAGAGCATCAGATCAAATGTCAAAAGATTGTAGGTCTACCCATGGCTCTGCCTCCTCTGACCTGTTGCACCAACCCTGTCTGCCTCTCGTGTCCCCTGAAGCCACTTACTGCTTTGCAAGTGAAAGCGTGCACACAGCTATCCTCTCATGGTACGTAGGTGAAGTGCCTGGTAGAGCAGCTGGGCATGTAGAGCGCTACCACCATCCGAATAACTGACTATGTTCAACGTTTGACGGTGAATGTTTTAGCATTAACTGCTAGCTGAACACTGTTCAGCATTGCTTCTCTTTCTTCATGTTATGTATCTGTTCAACAAATTTTAATATATAGTGTTAAATGAGTAACAAGAAAACCACAGAGAAGCTGAAATGTTGCTTACGTAGCAGTAAACACATCTCATGATCTCACGCTGTTGCAACTCCTGTCCTCCCATACCCCCTCTTTTCCCATCCCGTGTGTGGTGTCATCACACAAGCTCCTTGGGGCAGGGATCAGTCAGTTTTATATGCCTGTAAAGCATCATGCACACCTACTGTCTGGAGCTGTATAAGTAATTACACATTAAAAAATATGTTAAAATAACATTATTAGGGATGCTAAGTCACACACTCAAACTTAGGTAACATTAATATTAAAGCTGCCAGTGTAACCTTAGTTTTCCCCCTCATTGTGCAGTATGATAAAGTCAGTAGTTACGTGATCACATTCTGTTTTGTTTCATTTTGTCTCTAGGTTTAAGAACTCAATTAATAGAGCAGGTGTATCGCAGTTTGCTCTCAGTTCAAACTCTGTTCTGAAGACAGGACTATGTAATTTCTTCTCGGTCTTTGCATCTTACTCCTCACTCTAGTATCCATGTGCCATACAGACTTTAATTTCTCCTCACAGTACTCATGTGGGATTAAAATAGGCCAGTGTCCTATTTCAGAGTTGAGGCATGGAGAGTCAAGAGCAAGTGACCAGGCAGACCACGCAGGATCCATTCTTGCAGAGGGCTGAGCCCTTCGTGTTTCAGAACGGACCTCTCCGTTCCTTCCAAGCTCTGTTCTTGGAACCCATTTGACCCTCAATATGAAGTAACAGAATAATGAGGATTGTGATAAAAATTATCATACCTGGACTGCCCCTTAGGATAAGGGTATAATTTCCCAATGGTATAAACAACTGAATTTAAAGTTTTAAAGGAAACCTTAGTAGTGAGTTGGTTCTCTTGGCTTCACACAGAGCAGTACAGACATCTTATATCATACAAATATTAAAATATTTTAATAAATTAAAGAAATTAAATTTAAAAAAATAAAGTGTAAAAGACGTGCTAGTTATAAAGGTAAATGCATACAGCATTAGAGATTGTGATTTAACTGGGGAAAAAAAAACCCACTTTCTGAGGTCTTGATTTACTCACGTAATTTACTGTTTTAGTAGCCATGAATAAGAAATTTTTTTTTTCAAGTAAAGTTAGTTACGGACAGGGACAGAGGAACCTTGCTTTACTCAGTTAATGCTCTGGATATAAGTACATTTTCTCTCTTTTTCTTGTCAGAATTTGTTAAATTTGGCTCTGATTCTGGTAGCTAGAGCAATTGCAAGGAGAAAGGAAAGAATCTTGTTAGCAACCTGAGAAATACTGGCTGTTGGTTACAAAACTTCTTTTTTTTTTTTTTTATGATCGAGTTTAAAACAGAAGCTATTGAAAGGGTAGAGGTAGATGAATTAGTTCTACTTAATTTTAAGTCCATTGAAATTCAAATGTTAGAGTTTTGTATTCCACTAAGGAAAGAAAGGGAGGAAAGAAGTGGGTATTTGGAGGAATTTAATGGTGAAAATGGTCACAGGAAGAAAATTAAAATACTTGATGGAAGAAGGCAGACAAGAAGAGGAAAGCTCTAGAGAAAAATAGCAATGTATGTTATATATATGTATATATGCCTGTATATGCACATACAAACATATTCTGTGTAATCATCCCTCATAGTAGTCTTTGTAAAAGATGGGAAAGATTTGAATTGTTGTTTCTAGCTAGGTCAGTTTTATTTTAGCTGGGTAGATACATGCTTTACTTTATTGAAACTAGAAATATACTTTTGAGGGGGAGAATGGAAGAGAAAAGGTTAAAGTACCAAGAAGAAGAACTTCAGGGGTGAAAAATTACTTAATTGGTATCCAAATGTCTGACAGATCTACAAGCCTCAGTTTCTTACTCAGTTTTTCTAATTTTCTTCCTTATCTCCAGCTTTCCCTTTCCCTTTGTCCCAGAAAACTCTTTACAGTCTGGACATTTTCATGCACTATTTTTGCTGGCAGATGTTTGTGGAGGGAAGATACTGATGATATTATGATTAAGTAAAGATGCTCACAGACATTAGAGCAAGAATCCAGATTAGCCTATCTGTTAAATTCATACCATGAAAAAAATGCCTTATGCTTTGAAACTATATAATATTTTGCATAATGGGAGAAGATTCAATTGCTAAAGGTGTAGTGCCAGGATACAGGAGATTAAGATTCTTGTCCTTGCTGTCTTATTAAAACCAAGAGAAATCATTTGGCTGCACAGTGGCATTTTTTAACACGCAGTGTTATTTTGCATAGGCAATCCTGCTGAATTACAAGCCTCTCCATGTTAGCCCACTTTATTGGTTGCTGCCATCCCCATGAGCCTGTTCCCTTTTCCATTGCGAAGCTGCTGCGAGAGCCCCACACGCGGAGGGGGAAGAGTGGGGGCATTTTTCTGGCCGATGGAGATTGTAAGCTGCAGCTTACAGAGCCACTGAGAGGACCCTGGGACTGACATATGTCCGGGGGCTCTAAAAGCTTACATCACCCTGCTATATAACATGCTTAGAGATTTCTAGCATTAAGACTCTCAAAAACGCAAAGCAATGCTATAAATATGCAAAAGCATTTTCATTTGCTTTCCGTTTAGGTTTTTGACCAGTAACCATAGAGGAGGTATATAAAAGGATCATAAACTTAGACACTGTTGAGTTACTGTTTCGTTTTCTTCCTCATCTATTTGTGCAACTTTGTATTTTAATCAGGTGGCATTATATCTGAAGGCAGTACTGAATCTATGTATTCCAAGACTGGAAAACAGATTAATTCATGTCTGTGCTGGGTAAAAGTCATCACAGGCTAAGTGCAGTCTAAAGACCATTGTAAGTACGATGCTATCCAGCAGGACTCAAAATAGAACATAAGTTAAACAGCTTGGTATGGCAATGATATCTGTACCTTGATCTCAAAAATGTGCAGCTTTTTCTTTTGTCACTCATTCAAGGACATAAAAAAACAAGGTTATGTGGATTTCAAACAGAATGTCTGTCTGCTTTCTTTTTCTCCCTTTTTCTACTTGCCAGTAGCCGAAATTTTGCTTCAAAGACAAAACTGTTATCTAACCAGTCTTCCTCAGTATATTAAGAGCCTACAATATGGCATTTTAGTGGGCTTTGGTCATGCAAAGCTGGCACCTTAAAGGTTTATGCTTAAGTTCACAGATAGGCAGCAGAAGAGGGGGATCTTGCTGGCTGAGTCATAGCTCAGGTGATCAGAAGGTCTGCCGCTTATACTGGCTGCTGTTCGGCAGCCATTATAGAAAACAGAAGAAAACAGAAAAGATGACAAACAAAAAAAAATAGAAAACAAAACAGAGCAAAGGAAAAAGAAAAGAGATAGGAGGAGAGGAGGAAGGGAAAGGGAAAAGTCATCTAGCCTAAAAAAAGGAAATCTTGGAAAAATGGTGCTTAAGGCTTTGTACGCTATTGCATATTGTGAAAAACAGTCACTTCTACTTTTGAGGAGTTATTGTGTATGTCCATCAGTCAACCAAAAGAAAAAAGTCAGTGAGCTCTTTGAGATTACTTGATGTCACCTCTCTGACCTGGCTGAATAGAAAACCGTATTCCAGAAGGATGAACTTTCAGGCGTACTTCCTTCAATTTAAAGACATTCAGTCTTTAGATATAGTGAACGTGAGACTCTGGGACACTGTTTGGGTAACTTGGATGTCCCCTGCGTTCTGTAGTATGCCTGCCAGCCCCCATGTGTGTCTTCAACACTATGAAGTATTTAAAATGGCCCTGAGCGCTTGAGTTCAGTAACTGAATTCCTCCTTAGTCTCTCCATTGCAGTTTACATAGCTCTGCACTCTGTTTTCTCAGTTATGCTGGAAGTATGAGTACTGCACCTGAGGCTTGCCAGGACTCTTGGAAAAAGAGCTTCCTTCCAAAAAGACTTGGGTCAATTTTGTCATTTTTATCATTTATCAAGCAAAACTGCTTGAAGTGTAACAAAATGGCAACTTCTCAGACTGCAGATTTCATTTGGTCTCCAAGTGAGTGAGCGACTGCAGTGGAGCAGTTAATGGGTCATAGCCTGAGCTGGCTGGGGGGACACCAAAGGCGGTAGTTTGGAGTAGCTCTGCTCAGTGCTGCGCTCTTGCAGAGATCCCTGCCCATCTCCATGAAGGAGGTGAGCAGGCTCCAGGAGCCGTGCGCACTGGCCCTTCAGAGCCTACACTAAACACTCCCCAGTGCTTTATTTTTAGCCCTGTGGATTTTACGAGAAAAGCAGCCTAAAGGTTATCAAGTTCTTCCCTGAGTCCAAAAAAGTGTGTGTGAGAAAATGCCACCGGTAATGTTTACCCAGAATGTAAAATGTGGTATCGGAATAAGTCTTGTATTTTTCTTGGATTCTGGCCAAAAAAGAACAGTCAACAAAAGGAAAGTGTATCGGGTCAGAAGGAAAGAAGGCTTTGAAAAGAAATTAGAGGCCCTTTTGTTTTCCCTTTCCAAATACTGTTGTGTGAGAGAATCTTTTTAGGTGTATTTATATACCCTGGGAGCTACTGGAAACTGCCAGACTTTCACCCCACAAAACATGTATCACTCTGTATATTTTAAATTCTTTGTTGCAAGGATTTCAAGAAGAGCTCTATGGCTAAGCTGACTTGTTTTTCAAGTGAGTTTGGAGCTATGTTGTACAATAACTCTTTTAGGGACTTGGCAAAGCACAAGAAAAGGTCTGCTTTTTCTGACACTCCCTGCATAAGGGAAAAATAAGAATTCCTTCATTTTCTCTGCATTGTTCTCTTTCCCTCAGAAAACTTATGTGAATTGGGTATTATTATCCTGGTTGTCCAGATAAGGAGATTGAAGCCAAGATTGAGAAGCAAATTATGTGCAGTGGCTCCATATCTGCACAGAGGGTAGTAAAAGAAACCATCGCTGCCTCTTGCACCCATAGAGAAGTTAATTTTGCCTGAAGGAATCATTGAAAGATTTCCATTGATTTAAGGGAGGAAGGAACCAGTTAGCTCAATGAACTCATACTGTATGTTTGGACCAGGAATCCCTGTTCCCAAATAAATTGCCCACAGCAAGCACATAGGTTTCACTGCTTCCAGGCGAAAGCCCTACCCTGGCCGGTCTGGTACTGTGGATTCTGGCTGTATTTTAGAGTGCTGATGCAATGGACAAAAGCATATAATGAGGTACCAAGACAATGGCGATTTGTCAGAGCCTTCATGAATTTCAGCCTCAATCTCCGATAGGTACAGGCTTACATGTTTTTCTTCCAGATTGTTCTCAAGTGTCATGCAAGCACCATAACCTAACGCAGCTTCTGCATAACAGCTTGGAGGATGAGCTTTGGTGCACAGTCCATACTTTGCTTCCAGTGTTGGACAACTAATCCCCCAAAACCACTGTTGCAAAGCAATATTTACCCTCCACACTGGATAGCTGTGCTTAGCTGCTATGCAAGCAGAATGATTTTTCTCTGACAAACACTTTCTTCAAGTTTGGGAATAATTGTTTTTAAAGGCACTCATAGGAAAACAAATATTTTTTATAATTTTGTAAAACTTTTAACTGCAAAAAAGAGTATAAAATTGGGTTGGTTCTTTTCTGCCATCTTCAGCTTGAGAGTTTTGTTTGCCAAAGTTCTGAGTCCCGATACTGCATTAAGCTTAGGTGTTCTTGACAGTTTGCTCAGATGAGTGATCTCACTGAGGAGTGTATGAGTATGCGTGTGTACGTAAGAGTAGGGTAGGATTAGAGTCCTGCAGCGCTGGTTACCTCCTCTGGAGACTATGGCTGATTTGTGCCTTCCCAGTTTTGGAAAATTTCCTTGCAGGTGTGGCTTACTGTTTTCATCTACCCAGCATGCATGAGCTCACCTTTCTGAGTTCAAGGGAGATAACCTCAAGTAGAAGAAAAGGCAGACTCTAGGAGTGTGTTCGTTTGTTTAAGTATAAAAGGAATATGGAAAGGAGAAGTGGATGCAATGCAATGGGGAAAGAAAACATATCTATATATAGGTCAATATGTGATTTCAGCTACTCCTACTATCAGCAGGAAAAAAATGCCCCCCCCCCCCAAAAAAAAAAAAAAGAAGAAATCAAAAAAAAAAGGAAGCTACAACTCTAGATTATTTTAAATCAGTGCCTGGAAACATCCCTGAAATTTAGTTTGGATGACTGTCTCAAAGGACAGCAACAAAATAGCATTTAATAGCATCTTACACATGAAGCGCTTGATCTTGAAAAGGGCAAAGCTGCTTTACCAAGTCAGAATTAGTTTAGGTGTGGTTAGAACGGAAAATTATATTGTCAATAGCCTAATCACAAGGACAAAACTGAGATGCAGAGTCACGGATGAAAATGTTTTGACTGCAAGAGAGGCACAGGTAGCGAAGAAAAGTTAGCCTCCCAATGTGAGATCTTTATTATTTTATTTCATTATAGTGCCGACTTTTCAGCAGTGCACATGTGGGATGGATTGTGATCCACTCCCAGACTAGCAGGGCAGGTGCCCCTAACTCTAATGTCCTGGTGGCCATCACACCCTGGCTGCTCGGTGCCACCTTCATGAGAGTGTATTACAGAGCAGGGCCGCACTGCAAAAACAGACCTAACCTTGCTTTTTTTGTCCCCTTCCATTTAGCAGTAGAGATGAGGAAAGTGCTTCCAGCTCGCGTGACGGCGAGGACTCCCTCCTCGCTGCTCAGCTCCAGCAGACGCTGGCTGACCTGGACGAAGACCTGGAAGGTAGGGAAGAGGGTCACCTCCAGAATACAATGGAGCTGGGGTAGGCAGGAGGTGCTAAGGCAAACGCTGCTCTGAGAGCTCCACACATTTCTCACCAAGGTGCTGGGGAGCAGCTCGCGGTGCGGGGGGCAGAAGGTGGTGCCACCCAAGAGGCCACTTTGGTGTTGTCTCTGGGACAGGCCACCCTGCACACGCCAGCTGTGGATGTTATGGGGCTACTGCATCAGGATGTCACTGTATTTCAATATTTTCTGCCAAAAGGAAATGCAAAGCAATTCATGGGCACATTTTATGGACCCAGTTTGGTCCTATTCAGTTGACTTTGGCGAAGCTGAACCAGTAATGAACTTGGCTTTGTGTTTCATGAATAGTGCTTCTGCCTTGTACTTCGTCAAAATGAAGTGAAGAGGGGATTTTTGTAACTCATGCTTCCCCTGCATTAGCAATCTTGTACTCTAAAGTACTTTAAGGCTAAAAATAGAAAATGCCGACCACAAACAATGGAAAGAGATAAAATATTATCACAGGTCAGTATCTCTCTTCTCTTTTGCCTACTGCTAATGATAGTACTAATAATAGTACTTCACTATTAACAATTGTCACCAACTGGTAATGAGGTTTGTTTTTTAGTCTTTTAGTACTTTTACAGTGAACTTGATTATGATATAATTTCTCTGAGTACTCTAACACTGAAATTCCTTTAACTTCTCTGTTGTAACCCTCGATTTATACCAGCAAATTTGAGAAATGAGTTAAACTTCTTTCTTAATGAAGCTTCTTGGGTCACTGGTAACGAAGGGTGAGAAGAACAGAGTTAAAAATACAAGTGCTGCTGCTTTGTTTGCTTGCTCAAGGAAATCCTTCAGTTGAGCTGTTATTACTAACCCGGTCTGGGAAACATAGTTTGGAGTTGCTTGCTGTTTCTCAGAAATGTTTCTCCTTCAGTGTCATGTGGTGAAATGTTTATCACTGGGAGAAGTTAGTCAAAGATAAGGTATGAACAATAGATTAAATTCTGCTTTCAGCTGCATTTGTATTTTTCCCACTGACTGAAGAGGGAGGACTGCAGGAATATTTGCCTGATCCTAATCAGTAACCAGACAGCAAAAGGAAAAATATTATTTTCTCTTTTTATCCTTTTTTTTTGTAATACAGACATGCACATACACGTACATACACATAGTATATATAAAATATATATGTATATGTCTGTGTATAGATATACATGCACACATACATACATATATACTTTTTCCTGTTATTTTTACTGAAACTGAAATACTCAAATTGGATTAGTTTTTGTTAGCTGTTTGTATAACTTCTCAGTGGTGGCCAGCGATAGGACTAGAGCAAACGGCTACAAACTGAAGTTCTGTAGGAACTTAAGGAAAAATTTCTTAACAGTGAGGGTGACAGAGCACTGGAACAGGTTACCCAGAATGGTGGTGGAGTCTCCTTCTCTGGAGACCTTCCAAACCTGCTTGGACACCACCCTGTGCCGCATGCTCTAGGGGACCCTGCGTGTGCAGGGGGGTTGGACTAGATGACCTCTAGAGGTCCCTTCCAACCTCAGCCATTCTGTGATTCTACGATATTGCCTAAATATTACCTGCATGTAATTTTTTGTGTTTATTTTACAGCTATGGAGAACATAAGCAACTCTGACTCGGAGTATATTACTGAGACATTGAGCCCACATCCCAGAAAAGTTGAGGCTGCCCAAGATGTTACTGTTTCTGTTCCAGTAACAATCATAGATGATGATGCAGAAGTTAACATCCCTAGGTCCTCCGGACATCAAGAGATGAGGGGTTCGGAAAATATTTCAGCTGACTCAGCTAATGCAGGGAACTTTACAAATAAAAATAACAATGCAGGTTCCTTTGATAAGGGACATATAGATGGTGGATCTGTGTGTGTATCTAAGGACTTAATACATCAGCAACCTTCTGAAAATGAATTTGATAACTTGCCTGTGGAACAAAGAAGAGATATGTTTGAATCACTCACCTCTTCCTTTGAAAAAAGAAGTGAAAAGAACTTAAGACTGGAGCCCCCTCCTAAACCTAGTCTGAAGTCGGAGGAATATAAATCTAAACTGATTCCATCTTACTCCAAGGCCGCAACTGAAACCAGTACAGCAAAAGAGCAAAAAAATCCATTTAAGGAATGTAGTAAAAGGGAAAGACCTTTGAAAAAAAGTAAATCAGAATTAGAAATCAAACAGTTACCAGCAAAAAGAAATGAAGAGAAGGTAGAAGAAACCCCTTCAACACCCACATGGTGTCATCGCGTTCAGCATGTAGGAACAAGTTACGAACCAAAAATGGGTTTGACAACCTTTAAAGTTATTCCTCCAAAACCTGAAGTAAAGCATTTTGATAGAGGAGTTTCTCTCTCCACTGGTGCCATTAAAATTGATGAACTGGGCAACCTCATAACCCCGAATGCTGGTGGCAATAAGAACCCATCAGATACTACTACTCTCACTACTGGTGAAAGCGAGGAAATTCCTCTTGGGAAAGTGAAGGCATTCTGGAGGTCAAGTTCTATGGAAAAGCAAAGTGATGACTCTGCTGAGCATCTTCTTAAAAAGTCAGCAGTCACCACAAACTCTAAAACATCCTTTACTCTAAAACATGAACAAAAACCTGTTTGTCTTGTAGCTCCAAAACCTGCAGCACCACAAACTGTTACTTCCCAGGTAGCTGAAAGACAGTTTGAAAATGAAAAGACCAAACCACCTCTTGCAGTCACACAGTCTCAAGTAAAACCATTAGTGGCCCCAGCCATTAATAAGGACAAGGTGGAGCTTCCATTTCTAAAGCCACATAGGAGAACTTCAAGTCAATATGTGGCCTCTGCCATTGCAAAACACATCAACCTACCTACCTTTAAGTCTGACTCCACAGAGTATCTTGAGAAAGAAGAAAATAAGCCCGGGGCAGGTGAGGTTAAAACTGAAGGAGAGCTTTTCCCAAAGAGATGTATTATTGTGACCAAATACAGCCCTGTGGAAACAGATTCAGCAGAAACAAGAGAACCGCCTTCAAATGTTTTTACTTCCAATTTAAAAGCATCACACAGGTTTACATCTGCTGATAATTCTGGAGCAGAGAACAAAATAGTTAACATCAGGACACCAAATCAGGCAACTCCTAGTTTCTATAAAAAGAATGGCAGTGTCCCACTTAGTAAATCCTCTTCAAAGGATAACAACACTGCAGAAGATGATCACAGTTTAAGCAGCAAACAAAGTATAGTAGAGAAAAAAACGCATCTTTTACTTGAGCAGAAATGTGAGACTTTGAACCATAGTAATTCAGCCCCATCCCTGAAGTCGCCTGATCTCCAGGTTGTCCCCCCCTTTTCCAGCTCGTCTTTGCGGGCCAGTAAATGGCCTCCTGCTAGCAGCGCACAAGCCGGTTGTTTCAAAGCATCTCCCGAGTTAAACGGCGCGGCCGCCAGCAGCCACGCGGAGCCAGAACGGGAGGACAAGCACGACGCTTTGGTGGCTGGTGCAGTCGTCGAGCTGGATGTTAACGTTCAGACCAACATCTTTGGACCAAAGAAGAAGTTCAAGCCAGTTGTGCAGAAACCCATCCCAAAAGATACATCTCTGCACAGTGCCCTGATGGAAGCCATCCAGTCAGGAGGGGGAAAGGAGAAACTCAGAAAGGTAATGCAGGGGCTTCATTCAGCCTGTGCAGCTGCAGAAGCCTGGGGTTGCACCGTCAGACACCAGCTGTTTGGTAAACACTGGTGAGCTGGAGGGCACATGGCATTTAAAAAAAAAAAATGTATAATGGCAAAATGCGGACCAAGGCCCTAGTTATGCTGCGTGTCCTGTACGATATGCAATGCTGTTGCTGCTGCACTAGCTAGGAGATCTAGAGAGCGCAGAGATACAGCTTAGCAGAGAGGTAATTGTGATTAGCCCAAGGGCCTAGCCTGCATTTCTCTATGTTATGTAAAAACAAGAACACACTGCTTGGAGAAAACTTGGAAATATCTGTAAAGGAAAGAAAATTACATTTTGTGTTAATTTGGTGGTATTCATTTACTGCTAAAGCTCGGGAGATAAGAGATTGCATCTCTACACACAACATTACTCACTGGAATCTACATATATCGTTACCAGTTAGGGTGAATAAGGGTTCATAGAATTACAGAATCATTATAGTTGGAAAACACCGTTAAGATCATCAAGTCCAACCGTAAACACATCACCACCATGCCTACTAAATGCAGACCTGGAAGAAAACAGACTGATTAGTCCCCATAGCCTGTTTTTTTGATGCACACACTAAAATGCTTTCAGTAATGTTTGTCTGTAAATAAATATCTGACAGGGTTATTGTTTTTATGTTCTAGATTTCAGACACTGCGTTAAACGGGAGTCAGAAGAAACCCTCATATGTGGAGCCAGAGAATGAGCGCTCAGCCCTGCTGGCAGCAATCAGAGGCCACAGTGGCGCCTCGAAGCTGAAAAAGGTAAGAAACAGATGATGAGTGATCTTCTAAGTGCAGTCTGTTCCTCCTGAAGGTTTTGGATATATCTGGAAATTATGCAAAATGAAGTTGTTCTGCAGAGAGAAAAGCTTAGGGGCAAATATTATGATAAAAAAGCAGATCTGACCTACACAAATAATACAGTGGGTCAGATTATGTCCTCTGCTACAGATCTTACTCTCTTTGAAATTTTATGCCCATTGCTGAGAGAGAATTGTGTGTAAATCCAAGTGAATTAAAGGGAATGCACATGGAAGGCACCAGATGATCATCAGTTTCACATATTTAGATATTGTTCGTTGTACTTCAAGAGGATGCAGTTATTTGTGTTTCCTACTATATACATCCCATGCCAGTTACCTAAAAACACATTATGACTTCTTCACACGTGCTTCATGAGTTAGGTGCATGCGAAGTGTTTCCAAGTATAGTTTTGTGTCAGTACAGACTGGGGGCAGATGTTCTGGAGAGCGACTCTTCAGAGAAGGATCTGGGTGTCATGGTGGACGACAAGTTAACCATGAGGCAGCAGTGTGCTCTCGTTGCCAAGAAGGCCAGTGGGATCATGGGGTGCATAGGGGCATTGCCAACAGGTCAAGGGAGGTGATCGTCCCCCTCTGCTCAGCCCTGGTGAGACCACACCTGGAGTACTGTGTGCAGTTCTGGGCTCCCCAGTACAAGAGGGATGTGGAGCTGCTGGAGAGAGTCCAGCGCAGGGCTATGAGGATGATCAGGGGCCTGGAACATCTGCACTGTGAGGAAAGACTGAGAGAGAAGGATCTGTTCAACCTGAAGAAGACTGAGAGAGGACCTGATCAGTGTGTACAAATACCTTAAGGGATGGAGTGAGGAGAATCAGACCAGCCTCTCTTCAGTGGTGATCAGTGATAGGACAAGAGAAAAGGGCCACAAACTGAAGCACTGAAAGTTCCACAGGAACTTAAGAAAAAAAAATTCTTAACAGTGAGGGTGACAGAGCACTGGAAGAGATTGCCAAGAGAGGTGGTGGAGTCTCCTCTGTAGATCTTCAAAACCCGCTTGAACACAATCCTGTGCCGCATGCTCTAGGAGACCCTGTGTGTGCAGAGGAGTTGGACTAGATGACCTCTATGATTCCAACCTCTATGATTCTAATGGCCTCAGTTCACTAATCAAGCCAAGGATGTATTTTTGGCACGGAGTCTCCCATTTCCCTCATGGAGTGACTCGGGCCATTAACATACCCAGATAACTGGCACAAGATTGAATTACCTCTTTTCTGTATAAGGGCATTACTCCTTTCCTCTAAGAAGTTCTGAGCGTCTGGCAGCCTGTGCTGCAGGTAGGGAACAGCTTTCTGTGAGCCTGAGAGTGGAATATGCTGCTAGGGGCAGTAAAGGATCAGCAACCCCTTGATCAAGGATGTGTTGCAGCCATCTCCACACATACTTAATTGCATTTTGCATTCATTTGGCACAAATGTAAGCCTATGTGAAAGAACTTTTGAGAATGAAGTGCTGTTATTTAATCACAGAAACTTTTTGGAATACTTTGCTCCAGCAGAGAAGCTTTTAGCATCATTTTAAAGGAAGTGGCTTAGATACTGTACTTTTTTTTTCCTTTCCCCGCCTCTATCCCCCACACGCAACATATCATCTGTGCTAGTTAAAGCACCATGGTTATGTGTTCAGGGCTGAGTACCAATGTGCTGTGTTGGGAGGGCTGTACCTTCAATGTCATCTCACATGTTCATGTCTTATCTGACGTGACTTCATTCCCATGTATTTTGTATATGCAGTGAGGGAACAGAATGTAGAACCTTTCTCAATTTGGGTTACTTGATGGGCAAATGAATCCTTTTACATTTTTTCACTAAAGAGGTATTGTACCTCATTTTTAATGCACATTTGCATAAAAATTTGCACATTTATTCTACCTCAGAATTTTAATTCACATAATCACAAGATGGCTGAGGTTGGAAGGGATCTCTAGAGATCGTCTAGTCCAACCCCCCTGCTCCAGCAGGAACGCCCAGAGCACGGGGCACAGGGTGGCATCCAGGCGGGTTTGGAAGATCTCCAGAGAAGGAGACTCCACAACCTCTCTGGGCAGCCTGTGCCAGGGCTCTGTCACCTTCATGAGGGTGACACCCAAGGGTGACCTTCACAAGGGTTAATCATGATTACTGTTAGTAACATTGTTAAGAACAAAAATGTTTGTTAGAGGCAGTTGAAGGAAGATCTGACTTAATCTGAATGACTGCCTGCTTCCCCTGAATGCATTAAAACAAAAATAAATTTCCACGTAAGTTCCGTGCAGGAATTTTTGGGTTCAGAAATTCCACAAAAGCCCTCTTGTAAGAGCAACCAGTAGTTTTCGTTGCCATATGCTTTCACATAGTTCTCTCTGGTCTTATTTTTTTAGTAAGACTGGAAATTTTATATTTAATAACTTTTTTTTTCCTCTTCTTTTTTTTTTCTCTTTCAATGAAGCCAGGTCCCAAAAGTATAGCTATAGAAGAGCCTTGATCCCATCTCAAATTATTTCTGCAGCCTTAGTAATAAGATTTCTGGGTGGCTACTGCAGATTTAATATATCTTCCTGATTCCAAAAATCTTTGTGTCTTTTTCCAAATGAATACCAAGTTCAGCTCCCCGTCTGTTACCTTACGTGGCAGGAAGAGTTACAGGATGCTGGCGCTCACAGTAAATAGAGATTGAGTTTCTGAGACAGAGTCAATGCCAAATCCTTGAGGCTGGTAATCAGCCTAGCTGAATGATGTGAGTGAGTAGTAACAGATGTTCAACTCTATGAGCAAACGAAAGTTCTACGAGCTTTATATCATTCAAGGAAAGTGAAATTGGGATACTGAAATTAAATTGTGAAATAATTATGATTTAGTCATGCTTTAATATTAATCATTGCCTTTCAACTGCATCATGAACAGATCTCCTCAGTGGCCTCTGAAGAACTGCAGAGTTTTAGGAATGCAGAACTCTCCTTGCAAAAAGCAGAAGACCCTCAGAAAGAGCGGCTTAATATCCCACCACCTCCCCTACAGCTACCACCACCTCCTGCTCTACCATCAGCGGCAGCACCAAAGTCCTCTGCCCCTGCTGCAGCTGACCCTGCTGAGGCAAGGCAAGCACTACTGGAGGCCATTCGCTCTGGTGCCGGAGCAGCAAAATTAAAAAAGGTAAATGTACTTTTATATTTTTAGCCTTTTGGAGGAAATAACTTGAGCTTGCTGTTCTGAGAGCTGTTTGTAGACTTAGCCACACGTTTCTTTCTGTCACCATGAGAAGGTGCACAGACTGTGTTTTCTTTAGCTGAGTCAAAGATCAGGAGCAAATTTCAAGCCTTTGGACGTCTCTTAAAACACATTTTTGAAAGAATACTTCTCCTCTGTAGAAAGCCAAAACATACTTGTGTATATATGCAACCATATGAATATGCCAGTACTTATTTCTTCTGAAAGAGAACATTAAGAGCATGAATATCATTTCAGAAAACTTGTGTGTGTGTGTATGCCTTTTGCCATTTTCACGAACCTGAGATCATGTCTTTTAGATGTGGAGAGGTAAGATATGAGACTCATGGTTCTCCTAGCCATTTACTTTTCCTGCTTCCACAAACCTGAAATAAATTCGGACATCAAAAGTTCCACAGGAACTTAAGAAAGAATTTCTTAACAGTGAGGGTGACAGAGCACTAGAACAGGCTGCCCAGAGAGGTGGTGGAGTCTCCTTCTCTGGAGATCTTCCAAACCCGCCTGGACATCACCCTGTGCCACATGCTCTAGGAGACCCTGCGTGTGCAGGGGGGTTGGACTAGATGACCTCTACAGGTCCCTTCCAACCTTAAGCATTCTATGGTTCTATGGTAATTGTCTCCTAATTTCAGTAGTGTGTTGAAGACCTTTATTCCTCGCACACAAGCTTAGGTGGCACGTGTTGAGAGCTCTCTATAAAGCTGTGAGATCCTTTTAATGTCTACCTGAACTCTACCAAATGAATGATTTGTTTTTCTCTTTTGTGGTCAACTACGGATAAGCCAACTCCTAGATGGCTAGATGACATTCTTGCTCAGATGTTTGTGTTGATTTTTTTGGAGAAAGTTCATTTATCTTTTTGATTGAGATCTTGTTTTTACTGACCTTGCATTACACCTTGTTTCTGGGTAAAGAGAAGCAACCCTTTTGCCTCAGTGGTGCCATCCTAATATTACACTGCAGTATCTAAGAGTAGACTTTGATCCAGAGACTTTGTGTAATGTACAAGAACAGATGGAGCTTTCCCAACACGTGATTTAGTTGATGCCAGCTGTAAGTGTGCAAATAGATTTTTAACCTTGCTTGCTTGTCCTCTTTAAAACAATTCAAAATATATTAAAAATCTCAAAATAATAATTAAAAAAAAAGGCTAAAAAAATCTTGTTTCTGGTAAGCCAGAAATTCCACAGTATCATTAGCAATTGCACAAAGGTAGCAGTTTTTCAGATAATTTTCCATCATCAGTGTAGGAACAGACATCAGGATGTTCAGTTGTTGTGTATGTGAAAAAATATATCTGTATATGCATACCAGTAGAAGACTGTAACTTATGAAGAAATAACACCCCAAACCAGATTTTCTTTCTCAACAGCACCATTATACAGGGGGGAAAAAAAACAGTGGATTTTTAAATGCAAGAATACAGCATGCAGTTCTTTGTTTTCTAGATCTTTTCAAATTCCAAGTAGTGTGAACTTTGCTCTTCCTGATGCATGACTTGCAGAAGTCTCTGGGGAAGCCATAGCTCTACTCATTAAAACAAGTCTTTATCACATCCATGGGGATTCATTTTGAAACAGTTAGATAGTCATTGCAGTCTACAAAAGTGAGCGTGATATATATTCTGCTAAATACTGTGCCTGTCTTCTTTCATTTTCAGAACAGAGTAATTTTCAGTACATCTGACATTGAAATGACAAAAGAGTGCATCTTTTCTTGCGTATCTTTTATAAAAATGAGAGAGAGGCATTTTGTCCAAAGACAGAGCAAGTTTTTCTTGTTATTATGCTGTCCTTCATTATATTGGATATGCAAGCTAAGTCTTGTATGTGCCACAGGCATCATATCATTCTGACATCCGAGATCCCATGCCCTTGATCACTGATAAAAGTAAAAATGTCACATTTCCCAGAGTTTCTATCCAGTGTGTATTAATATTTCTCCTAGATTATTGTGTTAAATAAGAGCCCATTTCTGATCTTTTCTGCATTTGGGCACCTTATGGCAGCAAAAATTGACTTTACAGAGAATATGTGATACCATATCGGGGTTTTCTTCTTTTGTAGCTGCAGAACATGACTGCAATGAGTACTGACTTTTTGGTAGATAGTTGCTGGTGTGTGGTTTTGTACCGGGGCCAAAGCAAATGTTTTTCTTTATTTTGCATCATCTGTCTAAAATCTGTGATGTCTTGATGTGGAGCTCTAAGTCCAGAGCCTTTTTTTTTTTTTTTTTTTACTAGGCTACCTGTTAGTTTTTGATTGCAGTGAGTGTATAGCAGAGTAGATAGTTAAATCTTTTATTGGCCTCCATTGTCTCTGGAAGTTTTCTGGAACAAGGGCTTCTGATGGTGAAGTATTTTAGTTAGCTAACACTGTGGAGAACTGGGAAAGATCTGCATTGCTTAGTTATGTATGACTCAGTTTGCGCTTATTTATGAGGGATTATTTGCAATGGAAGTAGATCAAACGGGACTGTCAGGGGAACCAAACATGAAAAGCAACCAATTGCTAAGATAAGGAGCATCCCAACAAACATTTGAGCCCTATTAATATCTGTGAAAAGGCAACTCCTCCACTCCACCCCTGATTACACAGCTGTTTGCTGAAGTCATGAACTTTAAGGTTAAAAGATCCACTGTGCAGGAAGGGAGGAGAGAAGAAGCTGCAGGCTGACCCAGCCTTACTGAGAGTCCGGGTCTGCCCCAGAAAGGCTGTAATTGGGTCACCCAAAACAAACCGGAACACAAATACACTTTTGAGGCAAAGGCCAAGTATAGGTAAGATGGTATGTGCATAGCACTCTTGGATTTTCTTTAATCCATTTCTTGGACTGCTGTGCCTGTTTTGGCAAAAAAAAAAAAAAAAAAAAAAAAAAAAAAAAAAAAAAAAAAAAAAAAAAAAAAAACCACTTGGTTTTGAAGAAACAGCTTCTGTTTTATTGCATGGTCTTGCTGTCCACAGACTCGCGCAGGAAAATTCTTGTGGGTGCCAAGCCCAGCTGAGCCTGCTCAGTAACGTGGTCCATCCACAGTGCAGTGCAGTTCAGAGACCTACCAGAAGATGGTTTGGTTAGGGATCCTTCCCAAAGGGAATGGAGACCAGGCTGTGTCTGCAGAGTGGTGGCCTTTCTGAGCTGCAGAAGGTCTTACAATATCCAGGAAATAGCCCTTTTCCCTTCTCAGAATGGTCTAATGAGGAATCTTGCATGTGTTTAACACATCTGAAGTATAACAGTAAGTCTGAGAGACATTATCAAGTGAGGCCACCAGCATGTGTTGCTCTAATGGCACTGGTGATTAACTGGCCTCAGAAATGAGCACATCTTGCTCACAAGGTGTCTCCTTCCTAGCTGCACCATCTGTATGGAGGGAAATCACTTAATCTAGGAAATAATGGGCTGATCCACAACCAACTTTTAGGTTGGTTGTAGTGACAAAACTCAAGTCGTAAAGTTGTGTCATTTGAGCTTCTCATATTAGAAGTGATCTAATGTTTTATTTAAATTGTATCAAGCAACTTTTGTCACAAATTCATATACTCGTTTCTTTTAGTTCCTAAACTTTTTGTTTCTGTCTTTGAAAACACAAACAAATCCAGCTAGATTTGTGAAATTCTGTGTGTATCACTGCATGTGTGTGTTTGTGTCTGTGTAACTTGCCTTGGGATTTACCATCATTACCATAAAACATAACTAGCTACACATGCAAATAACCCATTAGATGTCTAGCTGTAGGTATAGTTGCAGCACAAGCCCGTGCAGGACTGAAAGTCTTACCAACAAAGAAGCCATAAACGTTGTCTCTGCCGTCTACTCATCTTAGGTAGAGTTGTACCCAGGAATTTGGTAGAGATACCACAGGGGAATGTGGCAGCACAAGGTGAGGAAAGCAGTTTGCTTATCTAAAAAACAGACTTTTGCTCATGGAAAAACAATTTCTGTTGACTACTCTTTAATGGTATGTGCAAGAGATTTCACATGTTTTCCAGTTGAGATTAGAGCTGGACCCATCTAAGTAGCTCTTTTATGTTTACTTGCTATGAGTTTTAAAATTAATTTGGCTCCATCACAAAATCCACAAACATTCATTACAGTATTCAGCATTTAGTCATATGAACTCTTGATATGTGCAATATATCATTCTCTTGGCAATTAACGGAGCCAGGTAAGATAATTGCTGTGCCCATTGCAGTGAATCCCTGGTACATGCTGGGATCATTCAAAGTTGATCTCTAACAAGTGATGCATCGATCTAAATTAAGGCATGTTCAATGTCTCCTAGTGATCATGACCAAGTTCTGTACCTTTATGTCAAGCAATGGACCACTCTTGTAATATAATCAGGAATGTAAAGTTGTGAATGAAGAAATACTCTTTCATATCATTAATGTTTGTAGGTGCAATGACAGAACTTAAAGACCCAGAGCCACAGTTGGTATTGGCACTGGTATGCTAGAAATAGGGGAAGGAGGCCTCGCTAAAAGGTTCTTCAAGCTAGATATACAGGTAGTCAAATAAGCCCAGAAAGGGATTTTGGTTCCCATGCAGTGAAAAGCAGTCGTTTGCATGCTTTTACTCTATTTGAGTTGAACGATAACATTTAATTTGAACTCTTCACCTTGCTATTTATTTAGTACAGTAACCTCTTTTTCTCTAAGAGTAAAGCTTCTGCCATGGATACCAAGGTCAAAATCCAAAAGTTTAAGCTTGTTCAAATACATTCATCCTGTTTAGCTTTTGTGGTGCCCATGCTGTGTGGATCTCTGTGATAGAATCAAAGCACAGCAGGAAGAGCACCCTAGTGTACATGTTCATTTAAGCATATGCTTTGATGAAGTGAAGGCTAGGAAGGAGCATTAAATTTCAATATTTTAGTTTTATTTTATCAAATTTATTTTTATTTTGTTCAGTCATAAAGCAAAGTACTCATGAATTGATTTATATGTCCAGGAACAGATAATCAATATTGAACGGATTTTGATTGTCAGGTCTTTCATACTCACAGCCAGAATTTGTGTTCAGTCTGCAAAGATGAAGGAATTTCATGGAAAAATACATAACCTACATTCTGGTAATAATGTTACTGTAGCCAAAATGACCTAAGGATCCATGAGGGGTGAGATTTTTAGGGAAGGATGATACCTTTCACTTGAAACAATATACCTGGGAAAATTAAAAAAAAAAAAATAAAATAAAATAAAATAAAAGATAAGCTTTAAGTCTCAAAGAACTGATGAAGAGACTAAGCTTGCAGACAGCCCCGCAGGAGAATACTTGGATAACAAATGTCAGCAGTTGAAGTTTTAAAAATATCTTGAATGATCATGTGCTTTTCTTTGTTATAGGTCCCTCTGCTCGTTTGAGTTGTGTATAAAGAACAGATAATTGGAAAATCTACCCCCATATGCACCCGTAATCATCATTCAAGGTTTGAAGTGGCAAAAACACATCAAGAAGTTTAGTTTATTCTCTTGTCTACAAGCCAAAATAAGTTGTAGTTAATTTTCAGTGTTCCTGCATAATGGTTCTAAGGGAAAAATATGTTGTTCTGCTGTAAAGCTTCTGTGCCAAGGAATTGTGTTTTGCCTCTGAATATTTAAGGTTGCCAATAGACTATTCTTGTTGGCAGGTTAATAAGAGTATAAACACTGTGCAGGCTTCTGTTAATACTTAATTGTGTTTATGGGCAAAATCAAAAGATTTTTGCTAGCTATCTGAAAAGTAATATTCATTTCAAATTGTTAAAAGTATGTAACTGTTTCAGACTATTATTTGCTTCATATTTGATTTGGAAAAGAACAATAAGCAATCAGAGGGAAAAAAAACAGAAAAAAGATCTATAGAAGTCAATAACAAGAGAAAAGTTATGATATATTCTGAAAGACCTACATTGCCATATGCTGGAATCATTGTTTTTCGTGATTAGGTGGAATTTATATATCTGCAGCTCTGAGAAAGCAGGCGATCAATAGTGAATGTGAGACAGTGTGTCTGTTGAAAAGTTACTTACGGGGTATGATGTGTATAGTACAATATACTGACCCAGGTAGCACTCAGGGCACTTGAACAAGGTCGAGACACCTTCAGGGATCTCCGTTTGCAGCTGTGAGGGTGATAAGTAGAGGACTGTGTGTCCGAGATTCCAAGCTCCTTCCCATGCTACGAGTGGAAATAGAGGTGGTTTCCATCTGCCACTGGGACTTTGTCACCCGGTCAGGTCATGCACAGGTGGGCCCTTTGTTTCCAGTTCCTACCCTGTTGCGTGTTGTCTCACAAGGATTTGTAGCAGCTTCTTTTACAAATGGTTAACTACTTTGGTAGTTGTGGTTGTACATATGTTGAAAATATTTTGTTAAATTGAAACGATTAACTTAAAAAGGACAGATCAGAGTGCTTTTTCACATTTCCTATATCATAATGAAACAGAAGAAGGGGAAGTTTGTACATTTACATTTTTATAATTGCAGACCAGAGAGAAGGTTGGTTCTTTTTCTGGAGCTGAAATTTAAAAATATACAGCTATGTAATGTTGAAAGCAAGAGAATTTTTAGCCATCTGCATTTAATATGTCTGTATATTATATATTATAAAATATTGGTGTCTGTTAGTGCCACAAATAAAAACAAAATCAAAAACTATTACATGGCTCATGAGACTCTTTTTGCCATTTTTTTCCCATTTGCAGAAAGAAATTGGAACTAGTGATGAACGTGAGCAAAGGAGTGTGTTTTGTATATCTCAGGTCTAAGAAAAAGTGTCTCAGGCCAGGAAAGGGCTCATAACTGATGCTCAAGGAATGTAGCAGCAATGGAAAAATTAAATCAAGATACCAGAACACATTGCCATACCGTACACATTTTTATATTAATGCAGCATTGCTGAAAGTCCATCCCTTCATCAGGGAATCTAATATATTCTGAATTAAGATGCTGTTTCATACTTTGGGATGGATAAGATCACCTTTGTTGGCTGGCAAGCCCTTTTTAGTCTTAAAATCTTCTCAGTGTGCTTTGCATAGGAAATATTAACATTTTAAAAGTGCCATCAGAGGAGAGGGTTCACTCATAACCTTGAACGCTGTATAGATAGTCCCACCAGCAGTGATTACAGCTTCCTTGATAAAGCGCTCTAAGACAGAATTCACTGCAGTCCTCCTTGCTGCTTTTCTCAGTGTGGTCTGAACGCTCTGATTCGGCCTCCTTACTGATGCCCTTTTAATGCAATGAATTGCATATGTAAGTACTTTTCAATGCAAGGGAACCAAAACTGGATTTTGAGATAATAAAATAATCTAATCCAGCCCTGGAGATTCACAGTTCTCTGCCTGGATGCCGGCACTATACAGGACTGAAGTTTATGGAGGAGTTATTCCTGGATAAACTTCTGATTATCAAATTCCCATGGCTAAAGAGCTGTAAGATTAAGAACTGCAAGCTGAGATGTCACCTTCACTGTGACAGCAAGAAAAACCTTTCAAAAAATCCTGCTGGCTCCGTCAGAGATGAAGCTAGAAAAGGAGGAAGAGGGAGTTCAGCTGACTGCGATAGGAAGCTGGACTTGGTGTGCAGCTCTTGTTGACAGGAGACGTGTGTGCTGTCATGTTGTCACCCCTTGAGAAGCCAGGAGCTCTTGAATTCCCAGTAGCAATCTAATTTAGTCCCAAATGAATGAACATTTTCATTTTTTTAATGAAAATAAAATGGACCCATTTTTAATGATGTCTGGTTAGAGGTGTGAGCCTGCTCTGCCACAACTTCTTTCTCTATGAAAATGCATGGTAGTTTTCATTTTAAAATTGCTTTAGTTGATACCAAGTAAGCACTTTCCACACTCCTCACATGGTTCTTACTTTTACTATGCTTTACATCTTGGCACTCACAAACTTGGTTCCTGTTGGATAAACCGGATTTGAGAAATGTACTCTGACATTCAGTCTGTGGAACTGGACTGCAGCTTGTTCAAAGGGGAGATGGGGACTAAATGTTCCTGGAAAAGATGTCATATCCTCAAGTATTTTCATCTACAGAGCTGCTCTTACTGATCCACATTAGTTACTTACTGATTTAGAGGCAGTCTGTGTGTAGAGGCATATGTACCACCTAGGTTGGTCATCAACACATCCTGTCATGATACTTGCAGGTGGAGAACCAACGAGCTGGTTTCTTCTTGGAAGGGCTTTTTGAAAATAGGGCAGAGAGCTCCCTCTTTTCCATGTGTGCCTCATGGCCTAAGTTTTCCCCACATCCTCTCACCTCAATTCAACCAGAAGAAGGAATATGATATGCTCCTAACAAGTCAGGTTCTTTAACGCACCGTGTGTCTGAGGAAGAGAGTCAAATGTGAAAAAAGGCTGCCACCAGAGAAATTAAATGAAGAATTTAGGTTCAGTATGATCATACCTTGTACAGGTATAAATCTGTATTCAGGGCTTGGAAAATCTAGTCCAATGTCTTAAATAAAGTGTGTAGGTCTCCCTCCACCTTCCTGTACATCTTTTTACTGGCATTTTTCATGGAATTCTTAGTAGCACTCGACCATAAAACCGACATTAAATCTCTCTGATTAGATATTTAATCTTAAATAACATTGGCTACCTGCATGAAATATTTGACCTACAGGACTATACCTTCTTTATAAGCTTTTTTTTCCCCTTGTGCAGACAGATTGCTAATATTGGTTGTAGAAAGTATTGGACCAAAAAACCTTTTGACGTGTCCATCAATCTGTAGATAAAGAATTCCTGCTATCTGAGGTAGAATTCAACCTCCTCAGCTCGCACAAGTGATTTGCCCAGGTTATGCTACATAGAAGAAAGTGTCAAAATTGGCACTTTGTCACTCTCTAAGAAAAAGAGAGTGAAAGATGTGCTATGAAATAGTGGAAAATGCTACCAACAGATAGTCTGTGTCATTTTCCCTCCAGTCCCTCCAGAAAAGAAAGAAGCATCTCTGTTGTTTATCCCGGTTTAGCCTTAAGCATGTGTTTTAATTTGAGTGAAAACTCTGAACAGATATTTTTTAAGTGAAAGTTTATCTGAATTAGTTGTTCATAGTTTGAATCTTTGCTAGTGCAATATGGAATATAGAAGTAATCTGCAACAGTACCTTAGTAACCTTTGCTTGTATAGAGTATGTGTTTTTGTGTGTTCTCTGCTCATCCCTAACCCTCCTTTGGGTTACATATACTTCATATGCCCCAGCAAGCTTTGTCTCTGAGACTTTATTAAAATTTATAAGAATATTATTATTCTGTTTGTTGATGCCATTTTTGTTGCTGTTGAGCACGCACTCTAAATTATATTGCCCTGCATGTTCTAGCTGTAGCTGCTGTAAGGGTTGTATTTCCCCACTTTGAGAAAATGATTCATGCAGTGTCAGAGTTCCTTTTCTAAAGACAAAATGAAAAAAGAAATTCCTATTTTTTTCAGTAGTGTCCACCTGGAATTGATACAACATTCTTTCAATGTTTGATTCTTTTTTTGCTGAGTAGGATGTGGAGTTTGATTCATTACTGATGTTTTTGTTTGGCTAGAAAAACTTTCCATATACTTGAATTCCCGGGTGTGTTCATCAAAGTGCACTGAGATGGATTAACATTTCTAAAAGCAAAAAGGTTTTTTTTGTTACTGTTAACTAAATGTTATTAATTTTTTGTTAAGCATATAATTTGTTTAAGGACTGACAGACTGGTAGTCAACAAGTACAAAAGTCTCACTGCTGTGTTTGTCCAGCAATGTGGGGGTTTCTTTTACATGCTATTTTTTGTCATTAAGGAGTCCTTATGAAGACAAATAAATTAGAGATATTTAATATGAAAATTGAATCTTTTCCCTATTTTAGTAGTTTAATAACAAGTTCACTTTCACTGTCCATCCCCTTCCATCACTTACCCCCACTCTATATTGTGCACATGTGCAGATGTGCACATACATGCACACACAGAGTTTCCTTCAGTTAAATGGCTGTAAGTGTTGATAAAATATTGAGTGTGTTTATTCTCTAAAAAAATAATTTCAGGAAATTTGCAAGTAGTTAAAAACAGGATATTTACCTTTGACTGAATCCTTTTCTATTTTTAATCATAATTTTTGCATCCTGTTGAATGGGACTGCATTCTAATGTGCTTAAAACAGCTGTAGACAATAACTGCTTGAAGCAATGTCTAATGCAGATCCAAAGAGTGCTGTCTTGAGGCTTTTTTGGGGGGGTGGGGAGGTGTCTTTTATTTTGTCCGTAGACCTTTAAAACCATTTATCTTCCATCTCTCTGCCATGTTTCTTTTCTAAGGTATTTTGATATTGTGCTTGAAGTCCCAAGAGGTTCCCCTCAAACAAAGCATAATGTTGCTACAGTTGTGTATCCGACTGGAAGAGTATCTTAATCATACCACAGATATCACTGTCCACTTTTCATCTGAGGAGCTAAAAAGGCCACCTTTTCAAAGGAACAAAACTGTGGAACATCATTACCATCCTTAATACAACCCACATCTACTGAAACACAGTACAAATTGACATGGGTTTTCCTTCCCCTATTTACATGTACTCAACAGAGCATTTTTGTTTTAAAAGGGCTTGGATCTATTCCCCATAGTGCTTGATGTTGGGAATTGGTCAGAATTGCAGGGTTCTGGTTTGGCTGGTACACAGAATCATAGAATACTTAAGGTTGCAAGGGACCTCTAGAGGTGATCTAGTCCAACTCTCCTGCACACACAAGGACACCCAGAGCACAGGGCACAGGGTGGCATCCAACTGGGTTTTGAAGATCTCCAGAGAAGGAGACTCCACAACCTCTCTGGGCAGCCTGTGCCAGTGCTCTGTCACCCTCACAGTAAGGAAGTTCCTTCTCACATGGAGATGAAACTTCCTGTGTTTCAACTTGTACCCGTTATCCCTTGTCCCATCATTGGCCACCACCAAGAGGTCCCCTCCTCCCTACATTCTCTCCTCAGGTACTTATCCGTGTTGATCAGGTCTCCTCTCAGTCTTCTCAAGGCTAAACAGGCCCAGCTCACTTAGTCTTTGCTGTAATGGTAGATGCTGCAGTCCCTTAATCACCTTTGTTGCTCTGTGCTGGACCCTCTCCAGGAGCTCCACGTTCCTCCTGCACTGGGGAGCCCAGAACTGCACCCAGTACTCGAGGTGCAGCCTCAGCAGGGCTGAGTAGAGGGGCAGGATCGCCTCCCTCGACCTGCTAGCAACGCTCCTCCTGCTGCAGGCTAGGATCCCATTGGCCTTCTTGCCCACGAGGGCACATTGCTGCCCCATGGTTAACTTGTTGGCAACCAGGACTCCCAAGTCCCTCTCTGCAGAGCTGCTTTCCAGCAGGTCAGCCCCTAATCTGTACTGGTGTCTGGGGTTATTCCTCCCCAAGTGCAGGACCCTGCACTTGTCCTTGTTGAACCTCATGAGGTTCTCCTCTGCCCATTTCTCCATCCTGTCTAGATAACTCTCATCTGCGTGTCAGTTTTTTTCCTCCTTGCATGAGACAAAATGGGGTTGGCTTAGTCTTGCTCTTGAGGCTGCAAACCAAGCATTTGCACTGCGCCTGTGAGCAAACACCCTTTGGGAACATAGTAGTCTAGCTGGAGGTAGTTCAGTAGGTAGTCTCTACAGTTTCCCTTCCATCTTACACCAGAGGCAGTGGTAAAGGATGCCCCCATGGATATGTCGCCCCTCTGACAAAACCTGGGAGCGAGACACATGCAACTCAATGAACTCCCGCCCTCTCTCATGCAGCAGCATGTGGCAGCACCAACAACATACAGAAGGCATCTCTGTAAGCAGAAAGTTGACCAAAAATACTCTTATTTTTGGATCCTGGAAGTCATCAAAGAGATCCTGAGATTGCAAGTACCTCTTTGAATATAAGTTCATGGTCTGCATAGCAACTAGCGTTATTATCAAGACTGGACTTGCTCCGATGTCCACACTTAATCCCATGCGGGTAGGTTGCCCCAGCTGGAGCTGTGAACTCGACCGTTGACTCTTTTTTTTTTTTTTTATTGTTTTTAAAGCGTAATGTGGACAATTTGAGTGTCATAGCTGCCAGAAACAGGTAGACTGTGTCTTTCTGTGTGTGTCATGGGATATGGTCCTCTTAAAGCTCTCTTGAGTTGAGCCTTCACCACCCAGCTCCACTCTTCAGCCTTTTTGGTCAACTCTGTCCATACGTATATCTGGGTTCTCCTTGTCGAGCACAGAGTGAGCAGAGAGTAGCGACGGCTGCCTGCGTAGTCCGTATTCCCTGCCTCACTACTCCCAGATGTGCTTCCAAACTTTCCAGCTTCTGGAAGGAGCTGTCAAAGGCAATTTGCAGATAGGCAGTGCTGCAGAAGTGCAGAGTGTTATATTTTTGTGTGCCAATGAATAATTTAGCAACGATTCAGTGTTATATAAAGTTGCTGCTTTATGGTTGCTAAGGCCAGTGCTCATACGAGGTACCCTTCGAAGCCTGGTTGTGCAGGCTAAAGCTTGCCAATTTTCTCCTTTCCATCTGAGACTGGACGGAATTTGTCCAGGTTCAGGCAGAACCCTTCTTTTGTTCCAGGGCAGGGCAGTTCTCCTGCCTCCCTCTCATTTATTGCCCTGTTTTCCAAAAGGCCAGTTTTGCACCAGGCTGCAAATGATGATCAGTATCGCGTGTTTTGTGCACACAGAATGATGTGGGATGATATATATATATATATATTTTTTTTTTTCTCCAGTGGAAATCAACTATCCTCACCAAACCTTGCTTTTTGGTAAGGGGCACGCTAAAATGCCATTTCCAGGGAAAGCAGTTGCAGGTTTTATTCCCTCATTTTAAGGATCAATTGTGTACATTTATTTGGGCAGGAACACAGAATATGGACAGACTTGATATATCTGTTTTTGATTTCAAGTGGAAAATTGTTCCTTTGAGACTATGTTTCATATGCCTAGACTGGGATTAAAAGATTAGGCAATGTAAACAACTAGCAATATTATTCCCACCAGAAAGCACACTGGTAAAGATAAAGAGAGATTGAAGTGTTGTTATAATTCAGTACTGAGACATGTCCAGAACTGGAGAAACTCACAGGTCTTCTTAGGACTCTGCATCTAGCAACTGTTCCTGCTCTATGCTACAAGTGTTGCCAAGAGATGCTAAGCTGAAAATGCAAATATGTTCAAGGCTGAAGGATCAAAGAGCAATTAAATTAAAAACTGCTGACAGGTCAATCTTAATAGTCATTTCCATGCTGAAATAAGTCAATAAATCTTTGCTTGCAATAAATCTTACCACATAAAGGTGGGCTTGCATAACAGGAAAATGTAGTAAAATATAGCAATATATTTTATGCAAATGCTTTCTTAAAGTAATGAGTAGCATGTTTTATTCATATTGTCCTGGCATCAAAGCGGTCAACAAGACATTGGACTTCTGGAATGGGTTAATCCTTTGCAGAAGCACTCTGCTGAGATGGCAGAATGGCATCTTCTATTTATATTACTATTTACTTATATTGGTAACTACAAGCCCTAATTGAACTCCTGAGCCCTGTTGTGTTTAGTACTGTGCAAACACAAAGTGAGGGACTGTCCCTGCCCCAAAGACCTTTGCAAACTAGAAAAGGCAAAAAAAACAGGGTGCAGAGAATAGGACTGAAGCCGCAAGTGCCTTGCCTATGGTCACCAAAGGTGGTAGTGGCAGAGTTAAAAGTGGAAGTTGGGGCTCCTGTGTCATATTTTGGCCATTGTCTCCAAGCCATGCAGCTTCTTGAACTATAAATTTAATACAGTAAGTTTAGATCAAATTGGAAAAAAGCTTAACTGCCCATGGTGTCATTCTGCCTTCATGGATGCAGGGAAAGCAGTTGTTCAGTTGGTTCTCACACCGGACATCTTAAGGTGCTTTTTTTAAAAAACAAAATCTCCTAAATGCATACAGTGCAAAATATGTAAGTATATTTCTAGCTATGTTTAAACCGGACACCTCTCCCACCAACACATAATGAGAAAAGGAGCTGGGATACAGTTGCTAAATTTAAAACAGATTTTCTGCATGATAGAGGTTCCCTGATCATTAAATAACATATATCTCCATTATGGCTTCCTGCCCACCTGTAGCTCTACTCCCAGTTATCCCTAAGGGAAAACCAAGAGGAAAAGTTTTTGATATTGCTGCTTCAACAGTGTATGAGAGCTTTAACAAGGATCTTTCTATTAGCTCCTATATAAACACAGCGAAGGCAGCCCAGGCAGGCAGCTCCAGGTGGAGCGTGGATCATTATAAATCATTTGCACATTCTAAATCATCCAGCACCATCTCTGGAAAAGCACATCCTGTGTTAAATACCGTGCTTGGGATGCAACGGCGACCGTTCCAGGCCAGTAAAATTCTCATCGGTGGAGCCAGCACAGCAGAATTCCTGTTCTCAGGGAAAAGCCTTATTACATCAGCACGGGCTCCAAACTTGCAGTTCTTTTCACAGTGCAAAGACCGTGGATTTTAATCCTGATTCTAAAACAAGTCAAAACTTGGTGAGCACAGTAATTGCACAAGCAATGAAAGGGCTTGGGGACAGCCTGTACTTTTTTTTTTTTTTTTTTTGCATTGAATCAGAAGAGCCTTTCTTAGATTTGTGTGGTCTCCAGCAAGATGCGGTACCTCGCTTTGAGAATGTTTTTACTGGCGCTAGCAGATCTCACGGAGCCCAACCCAGGGTAGTTACGTGCTGTATGTGCCCAAAACTGGGAACAAAAGGTGAGGATTTCTTGTTTTCCGCAGGATGCTGATCTCATGTTACATTGCGGCGAATGAGATTTCCAAAGTAATTCAAACCATGTCCCTCTGTGTTCATTAGGTTCTTTTTTTAAAAAAGAAAAAACAGAAGAAAGTTTTCAAGCGCTACCAAAGTGGGGAGAATGCCTCCCTGCTTCCCTCTCATGACCAGTATAGCAAATTGTCACCCATAATCAAAGCTGAGTGCAGGAAAATATGGGTTAACTTTTTCGTTTATTTTAAAATAAGTATTTTTTCACAGATTTCTGCCAATAGCAAATAACGATCTTCACCGCAGCAGCAAAGCAGTCCAGCACTGGAATCTGCCATTGAAATAGCAAATGAAATGCAGAAACCTGGTTTTGTGAGAAGAACTTCCCAAATCGGCCTAGTACAACCTGTGCCTAGGAACAGGCTTTTAAGCACGAGAGGCCGCATTATCGGAGATCAAGAATCATGTGCCTGGCCCGCAGAAGCGCGTGACCCGTGGCCAGCACCGGGAGGGTTGCATTTTTCCTGTTTTTTCTAGGAAACAGCTTGTGAAGTGTGTGGCATGGTCTGCCCGATTTCTGAAGCCTCTCTGTCTGCACGCAGAGTGCAGGTATAACTGTAAGGACGGGTCCCTTCTGCCTCCTTGTCCCCCGGCTTTTGGCGTAGCGCTTTTGGCCGCGCCAGGCAGAGACCTCTCTCAACCATTGAGCCAGGTGGAGCAGATGCTGGAGCCCCACGAACGGAAGAGCAATGGGGCAGTCCCAGGGGGTTGCTTTGGCCAGTTTTAGCCTTTACTTTATTTCCCAGGGCTACAGGCACGCAGGGGGGCTGTTGTCCCAAGCAGGACTGGTGCTCAACACATGCTGAATGTGAGGAACCGCTGGATTGATCGATCTGCCTCCCACGGCTGCTCCCAGCCTGAGGGTCCATGTGCTTAGTGTTACAGAGATGATGTGCCATCTGCAAGCCATCGGGGAAGCTTTAATGTCGGTCTTCCGTGTTTGATTGGTTTTCCTTCATCGGTCATTCGTCCCTCCTTAGTGGCGTGCAGGCCCAGGCAGAGCTACCCAAGCTCGCCCCAGAAGAAGCGGGTCCAGAAGCAGCTCAGATGCTCCTTCAGCAGCGTCTGTCTAGCCAGGTGAGCAAGCCAGGCTGATATTGCCATCCAGAATAGTAGTTCCTGTTTAAAAGGGAAAAGAGCCAGAAAAAGAACTGTGTGTGCACAGTATCCCCAGAGAGCAATCGATCACACCAAAATATCTCTGTGCCTGTCACACTGCACCCATTTACCAGCGAGCACTGACAGATATTCCAACCTTGTATTCCAAAAATTCCAGGCAGTATGCAATGATTTTTATAGTACTGAGGGGAGAGGAAGGACCTGAAGGTGTCTGAAAATTTTGCTGGAGCTCAGTCCGCTCATAGGTTTTGTACTGATACTACCATTTCCATTACAGGTGTGATGTTTTTTACTGAATACCTACACCAGGATAATCACTATTTGAGGACAATTTTGGACTGATACAAAGGTCCTTTTTAACTGTACAGCTTATTCATCTTCTTGTATGGAAATAGAACTATTCCAGCATAAATAAGTGCATTTATACTGTTTTTACTATACCAGTTTAGTTACCGTTTTGTGTGTGGCCAAGCCTTCCCAGTGGTAAAACTCCTGCGAAGAAAAGCCCTCACAATGACTGGTGCTTTGCTGTGCCAAAGGAGCCGGAACGAGTTAGTGAGATTATTCAGGTATTAATTATTCCATGGGAGTCAGACTGTCAAACTCAGCAGGAGGAAGAGTGCTTTTGTTTACTTTCATTTGCCAGTAAAATAAGCTGTGTATCTGGCATCTACCACCACTAGGCTTTGCTGGTATCTAGAGAAAACAGACAGATAAAATAGGGTTGATTTCTGTAAAATATTACAAGTTTATTTTATGGAAGAGGAAGAAGAGGAAGGTTTGGGGATTAGAACGATGTCACTGAGTGTCTTTCTGCTTTGCAAACAAACGCCCTTCCCTTGCTCCCACATTTGTTTTCCATGGCTATCTCCCATTTTCCTCGGCACTGTGTAGCTACAGAAGGCCAGTGTCCTGGGAGGACATTCTATTCAGTTGACGTTATCACTTGCAAGCAATGTACGCCAGGCAAAAAAAAAAAAAAAAAAGGCAAAAACAAAACAAACTTTTAATGATAGTCAGCAGCTAGGCAAAGCTTTTCACCTCAAAATGCCTTGCAGTCTCCCTAGTCATATTTAAACTTGTGTCACCCGAATACATGTGTGTGAGTCTATCTGTGTGGGTGTTCTGTCCCTTTCTATGTGCTCTCTACAAACATCCAGGGCAGACCGACAACGCTCGCTGTGTCAGGGTGGGCAATGGGAAAACGCGTGAACCGTGCACAGCAGTGGTTAGGAAACCACTCACAGTTTTCCTGGTGGAGCCAGGAAGGGCATCGTCTCATAGCCTCTAGTTGCACTAACAGACTGGAATCGGTCTCTCCGTTTAGGTGTTAAGGAGACTTAATTTGGAGAATAGGGTCAAAATGACTTTTAAGTACTTGGTGACGGTGTGATCATATATGGTCCTATTGATAGAGTACCCACACTGGTGACCCAGCTCCTTTCCTGCTCTATAGAAATGCACAGTTTTCCCTCTCTTTACCTTTAATAATTTAGAGGTCATTCTGGCAGGGTGGAAAAAAAAGAGATTAATTCACCCACTGCCTGATGGCCATTATGAGAGAATAACAAAGTCAGAGCAGTAACTTTATGTCTTCTGCAGACATGAGTCTATTATTCAGCTGCAAAGATCTGTGGCTCCTGAACCCAACTTGCAGGGTGAAGGTCACTGCTCCACCGGTAATCTCCTTGTGTTACATGCAGTTTTAATCAGCAAATACTAGGCAAATATAGCTCTGGTGCTGTACTGTTAAATATAATAGAGTTTATACCACAGGAGGACCGTAGATTCTCCTTGTTAAATCAGCTCCGCTTATTTACTTTTCAGTTATAACTTAAGCATATGCGCTGTGCTGTAATCCAGCTTTTCCCACATCAGAGGCTTGAAGAATCCCCTTTCCTGCAGCATTGCATACAAAGAGGTAGCATTTCTTCATTTGGGTCTCATATCAAAATTCAAGGCAATCAGTCATTCATTCTACATCATAAATAATACATGGGCCCCACCAAACACAAAAGGCTGTACTTCTGTCAGCTTTCCCTCCACACTTTAATAAGATCATCTGAATTTCAAGATGAAATGTGCAGACTCATATTTTAATCATTAAGTTCCAGTGTGGTATTTCATCTCTATTTTTTGCAAGGTCAGGGTGGCCGTCATGGTCAAAGAAAGAAAGATAAAGAATTATCTTTAATCGGAAATTATCTTTATCTTTAAGAAGAATTATCTTTATCTTTGGATCGGCATGAGAGCTGTACATCAGTAGTTTCAGACCAGGGCGAGTTGTGCCTCTGCTACATTGCAGTGTCCTGCAGTAACAAGCCCCCACCTCCTCTGCTTGCTCTTTATGAGGTTTAAATGTGGTTTGCTGAAGGGAGGCAGTTTGGTTTCCCAAATGGAGGAGGCTCCCACCGGCAACTATTGAGAAACTGGCACAATCACCCAAAGAGAGCAAAATTTCACAATTTCACAATGTGCTGGGAGCTAAAACTTCCAAATTTCTGGGGCCCAGTGTCTGGTTGTGATTCTTTCTTTGGGGCAGAGAGTGGTCTGAGATCTAATAAGTCTGAGCTACATTTCTGACTCAATTTTTTGTATCCCAATTTACACAGCATATCCCCAGTTATCTGGTATAATTAGAGAAGAAGCTGAGAGAATATTAGAAGGTGTCTTAACTGCTGCAGATTTGGCGTGGGAGAGGCTCAGGTTTTGGGCAACACTTGTCCTTCTTGCATATCAGTATATAATAAGAAGAGGACAATTAATTTAACCCATCTCTGTTATTTTCCCTAGAAGTGAAACCATGGATATTTATGGTGGTTTGCTGGCTCATAAATACATCACCGGTAATTTTTGTGAGGCACTTTGTAGATTAAAGGTGAAAAGTTGCAAATTTCTACCAGAAGATCTTAGCAAGTGCTTTTATAGATGTATTGAGCACGGGGATAGGAATAGCACAGCTCTCACTCGCTTTAGCAGAAGCAGCACCTCAATCACAAGCAGTTTCCAAAAAGGAATAAGGAAAGCATATCAAGAGAAGTGCAATGCATTCTAGTGTCATCTTCATACTATCATTTAGCCATAGATAGAAGTTTGCCCATAAATCCAGATAGGCCTACACAATTGATGTCTGTTCTACAGAAAAAGGTACTAGAACCCCACATGGTTTATATGAGATTAAGAGTACATGGACTTGATATCTTAGGCCACAATCCTCTGAGATGATGCTGGTAATACCGAGGAGACTACTCTTGTGACAGTCTTGATACAAGAACAGCTGTGCAGGATTAAGGATGCAGAACTGCTAACGCTAGACGTTTCATGCCTTGCTCCTTAGTTACATCCACAGTAGATTTTGCTCAGCTAATTAAAACCTCTGCAGTGCCCTAGTGTTGCTCTCGCAATCTCTGTGATGCCCTATATAGGACATTTTAGGAAGAAGAGAGAAGACCACAAATAGCTTCACCTTTAAGTGAAACTGGTGAGGCTGTGCTGATGCACTCCTGACTGCAATGAAGAGACAACTTCTGTATAACTGCAAGCAGGTTCAGTAACAGTGCAGCTTGGGTTAGCTGTTGTCCTTTCAGCAAGCAGTTTGCCCCTTGCACCACAACACCTTCAGGGAATCAATTTTTGGTAGCCAGTTGGCACAGCGGTCAGACATGGGGAGGTGTGCTCTACTCCACCATCTCATGGGCAGCCCAGTTGCATGCTATGATTGCTGAAGATGAGTAGACCTTGACCACTGAGAGGGAGCTCATGGAGTCACTGTGTGGAGAAGGGGCAACCATGTCTCCTCCTGGACAACACAGCCAGACCACAGTGGTCGCCATATGGCATGGCACAGAGCTTTCATTGGCCTATACCAAGGACTGTTCATGAGAGTAACCGTGTTCTTTCCTCCTCCAATTATCCTTTTATTGTCTCAAGTTAAAAAAAGAAAAGAAACAAAGAAACCTCAATAATATGTCTTCAAGTCCAGGAACGGAAGATGAACACACAATCTTAAGACAAAAAAAAAAAAAAAAGTTAATAGAGGACAAAGTGAAGAATCATGTTTATTCAAAATATTGTATTTATGTCATGATGTTTTCCTCTTATTTAAGCTGCTGAGACAAAAACAGTCCTGAGTAACACTTCTTAGATGATACATCTAGAAATTGAAATAAATACGTAGAGGAAATTATTAAGTGTCTTGTATCTAAATTTAATCACAACCTAGATAGGGTGGGGAGGATGTTACACATACACACCCTCCAAAGGGAGAGAGGAAACAGGAGACGCACCTCCTGAGGAGGCCAAAAAAGTAAGTGTAAGTAAGTGATGGATGAAGAGATAAAAGAGTCCTCTACACACTCATTTTAATATGCATCCTCCTGAGTGCTTGTCTGAACCCTGAACTTGTAGAGGCTCTGATAAGCAGAACAGACCTATTAAAACATCATCAGAAAATCTCCTGAATGTGTACAAAGCCCCTTGTCCACTGAAACTCTGCTGGGTCCTGAGCATAGGCTCATGCAGAACCATAGCAGCATCAAAGAAACATTGGCAGCTGTGTTCTCTGTCTCACACCTGCCAACATCCCCCTCCACAACCTGTGGCTCTCTTCTCTGCAAATCCTGCTCAAGCATCAAGAAAAAAATTCTTGTCTTTAGATTTTGAATGTCAGCCTGACTTCATCCCTGGATCTCTTTTAAGCCAAAGACTGAGGTTTTCCTTAGAGACTTCTTTCCCAATTTTCCCCACTCTTCCTGGCAAGCAGCTTGGTCAGCTGTGAGGATAACCTTGCTTCCTTAACCCCTCATGAGAAAGAACTGAGTGAGCCTGGCCTTCTCCCTCTTAAAGATGGCAGGTCTTTCTGGACAGTATGGAGGGTGTTTTTCTGATGCTCGAGCAAGCCTTAGTGAGTGGAGAAGGAACAATGACATGATTCCTCTTAGGAAGGGGGTTGGTACATTGGGCAGTGGACAAAACTGATAGAAGTTCTTGGTTTTTTCCCAGTCAGAGCAAACGTCTATCTCCAGCTAAAAAGTAAGTTTTACCTTCTGTAAATTTAATTTCAGCCTAAGCCACAAAAAGAGCAAGAGTGGAGAGCCGTTTTTAGAGAGCCAAGGTAGCATATTTCCCGGGGTGCAACTGGGCATAGCAGTGACCTGGACCTACTTCTCCTCTGAACACTGTCCAAGTAACCAATAGCTAGTGAGAGAACAGCCACAAGAGCTCTCCGTGACTGGGAGAATCCCTTCTCCTACCCTAATGTAGGCTGATTAATTAAAACCCCACCATGACTGGTTTGCCTTGCAAAGCAGTGCCCTTGAGTGCAAATCTTGCCCTCAGATCATACATAGAGGCTTGTCAGTGACTTGTCTTGCATTTTGCTCCTGCTGTATCTACCTGGTTTATGAGCTGTCAAACCTTTCTGTCAGGTCTTGCTTATGTGTTTGTCATTAGCTTGTGAGTTTCCTAAGGCAAAAATTCCCATGGGGATGTGGAGCTAGAAGGAGCTTTTTAGCTCTGCTGCTGTAAGCAGTGTTATCCCATTCACAGGTTCATCAAATAAACTGCCCTAAGGTTTGACGCCTTACAATAGCTGAAAAACTATTCCCATCTTTTTTCTATCATTTTAGTCTAGTCAGCATGTATTCATAGGCCATCTGTGTGTTTTCCACCCCTAGAAATGTTGAAGTGCTGCAACTGAAAAAAATAGTTGGAAAAAAAAAAAAAAAAAAGTAAAAAAGAGCTAAACATTGACATTCATTCATTTCCTCTTCAGCCAGTACAAGCTCCCCAGGTGTGACCCTGCCTTTCCCCTGCAAATTCAAACCTTATCCCTGCCAGAGGCAGCTGCCGTAGCAGGACTGAGAAGGAGTTTTCTCTCTTCCTCTGAGAGCTGAGTTCTCTTGCAGTCATGTAGCTGGAGAGTGCATTTCTGCAGCAGAATCGCTGGTAGCTATTGTGGTGTAAATGGGCTCAGTAGTCTACTCATCCTTACAGGTAAGTACCTGCCTGCTTAACAAGCTGGTATTTTGGAGCAATTTTTAGCATCATCTTGTATTACAATAGTCCAGGCTTAAAAGCTTTGATGTCTCTGTGATAGAAACATGGGCATTGTTCAAGGCATGTTTTTTCTTCTCCCTTATTATTTTAAAGGTGCATAAAGAAGTCCTAAGAGGCTTGCTTAATTTTTATTGACCTGAAAGGTAGCTTTACGATAGCTTTGTTCCCAGTAGAAGCCTGCTGGGCAGACTAATCAACTGATTGGGAGCCTTCTCCACCATTCACTGAAGGAGGAAAGACATGTATTTTGGGGAGAACTTCTCTCTCGAACACTGGGAGTTCAATGTTTATGAGCAAAGAAGTAAGTGAGATGGGATTTACTTGTATGATTGCTTTGCTAGTGGCACTTAATAGATCTTTCTTCTATGGGGCACCAGCGAGTTTCCAGGAGTACTTAGTGTTCATGTCAGTCAAACCAGCAAGAAGTATATCTGTAGGTCACAGCAGGAATAGAAATCAAGTAGAGAGAACCTGAATTTATGAACTAAAAGTTAAACAAAATATATAAGCAGTTTTCCTTAATTTTTATGAGTTGAAAGAAATGGTCAGACAGACTTGCTTTTCTTTTGAGTTTTACTTTGAGGCCTCAAAGGAGTCAACTAAAAGGTGCAAGCTCATATTCTTTCTTTTCTATGCACACTGAATTAAATAAGTGGTTTTATCTGATTAAAAGAGGGAAAATCCTGACAGAAGGGGAGAAGATATAACTGTTTTTGTAGCTCTAGTACTAGGCTATAAGCCTTTGGAGCTGATATAAACTGTGACCTCTGGATGAGATATAAAGAAGGTTTGGGGATGTTGATTTGTTTTAAGTCCTTCTTCTCAATACTCCAAATGATAAGAAGCTTGGCTAGACACATTAAATGACATTAAATTACTCAGTTTCCAGAGCTTGCTTTTCTTCTCTGAAGAATTGCATTTTTAGCTGAGTAACTTGTAGCTATAATCTAGAGAAAGATCAGTCTTGCATGCGTTGTACAGCATTTCTTTTAGATTTCTGGGTATGTTCTTAGGTCAGAAAAGGATCTGTGCTCCCTATTCAGCACAGGCTCTCTTTAACACTGAACACTGGAGAAACTTTCTGTAGTTGCATCAAGTAGTATGACAGAAGTCCATTTATAAAAGGCAAAGGGGCATTGCTATATCAAATACAGTTGACATTTTAACTGGTGGATGAAGATAAATCTAGAATAAGCAGGGCCCATGTTGAGTTGCATTCCTCGCCTTCCTACCCTGGGCTGAACACCCCAGAGTCTGAACTTCTTTCTCTAGTATACTTCATTTATTTCATATATCTATGTGATACCAGCTGAGCTAAAAAGCATGAGCATGCACTTCTTGGTGGAGGTTGCCATGTGATTACTAGTCTCCTTTCCTTCTAACACTGAAGAGAAAAATTTATCAGGATAAGGAAAACAGTATTATCTCCAAAGTTGTCTATTTTTCTACAACATTGTATGACTGCAACACTGTAATGTCGTATAACACTAGGATTTTCCTGGCATCTTTCTAGGTATATTTGTTTACACTTAGTTGCATCTGCAAAGCAGAGCACTTAATACATCTTCACATGGCCCATCCTCTGCCACTCTGGTTACAGCATGGGACTTTAGAGGACAGTGTTTTTTATAATATGAGCTCTTGCAGCACACTCAGCCAAGGCATCATACCTTGGGCTCACTCTCAGATTGTCAGAATAATGTGACACCTCACAACTCCATGAAATAGCTCTGCATGAAAGGTGCCATCACTTCTGAACTCTCACTATTCATAGTAATCTTGCCCAAACACTATGCAGTGATATACTGTTATCTACGAAATCTAGAGAGGCCAGGAGAGACAGCAGGATCATTAAGAGAGATTGAAGAAGAAGTAGAGACATGGACTACTGCTCTATGTGTCCTTAAGGACCTTTTCAGCAGCAGACATCCAGCTCTGGAGAGAAGTGTCAGAAGAGGAAAGGCACTTTGAGCCCACTAGACCATTCTAGACCTGTGATACCAAGTTGTGATATGAGTTAAACCACATGGGAGATAATCCTGAAGCTTTACAGCTCTGAAGTCATCCTTCAGGACTCACTATCTGTGACATCCCAGCTGGCAGCACTGCACATGGGAGGTCTAGCATGCACAACTGTGTGCAGGCCAGTGAGGCAAATAGGTTTCCAATCAACATCTTCCCAGGGCGTGCAATGGCTGTGCTTAGATGGACATCACCTGTTGCACCCCACGGTCTCCCTGATTTTGCTGGGCATTCATGTATGTCAGGCACTGTAGTGTCTACCTCAACAGCAGTTAGATCTACTTCCCATGCCCATCCGGTGTTTGTTCAAGGGAGCTGAAGACCAGCTGATGTTGCCTACAAGGTAAGATAGCAGGTGAGTGCTACCGGGATTTTTGTGCCTTGCTTTGCACTTTCCAGCCTGGGTGAGGACTGTGGGATGATCTTTCAGTCCCATGGCTCTGGGAAGACCACATGATCCAGAATGCCCTTGCCCAAACTGACCCAATTTCCATTACAGGTTGAGCCTAGTAGATGTGATGCTGTGAGAGAGGAACTGGATCATTCTGTGCCTGTTCTCCTTCTTTCCCTTGGTCTTAATTCCAGCTACCACATCACTATTTATATCCTTGCCACTGCCTGATCTGGAGTCTCCTGACTCTTCCTCCCACCCCCTTCAACAATATTCTCCTGCCCTCCTCCTAGCTCCTACCCCCACTGTTGCTCTAACGCTGGGCAGGGTCGATCTCCACCAGCCAAGCCTGCCCTGTGCATCAATTAAACTTCTTTCTTTAAAGAAGCACAACAAAACCCACTGGCTTCTTCCTGGAGTGTCTCCTGTTTAGCTGCTATGAAAAGCAGACTTGCCCAATGCTGGGGGCTTTCTTTCCTACGATATTCCTGGAAAAACACTTCCTCTTGTGTGACCTCTAACATCCAGGGACTTGCAAATCCACCATTCCTGGCACACATACATGCAAATGCATGAGCTGTGCTCCTCCCCTTGCTCCTCTTCTTTCTCTCTGCTCTTCAAAGCTTGCTGCAGAAGTTTGCTCTACGGTCTTCCCATGGCACTCCTGCTACCTTTGGCTGCCCTGACTTTTGGATCACATCTCCCTGATGTGCCCTGCCCTCTCCCTCCCTGCTTCCCCACACACATAATTTCAAGGTGCTTTCTCTGCAGTGGAAAGCTACCTCCTCGACTTTCACAGAACAAGCTGAGATCCCCTCAGCAAGGAGCTAGCACGTGGGAGGAAAGAGCGAGAGATAGAAAGAGTGGGTTTTGCAAAGGGCAGCAAGTCGAAAGAACATGCTGTTAAGTGGAAAAAAACACTTCAAATACTTGAGGCTGACAGAAAGAGAAGGTTTTTCTACCTTGTCAACAAAAAGCTGCTCTCGCATCTCAAGGCTTCTGGCATAAACGTCTCCTAAAAGCCAGTTCCATCTTAAGAATGTTTCATGGCCTATGCATTGTAATGGGAGAGCAGACACAGAGAGTCTCAGCTCCCAAGGGAGCACTCTGCCTACCTACATCCTCAGGACAGCACTTGCCTGCGTTAAAGGCAGACCCAATCGTGAGCACAATGTAATAAACTGCATCTGCAAGGGAGGCATAAGAGGAACATGAGTCTACAAGTGGCTTGCGAGCCCTGCTCTTCTTACTTCTGCCTAAGCTGGGGTCCTGCAGGCTGCTCAGCCTGCTCTGGGGAGCTGTGTTGCCCATGCAAGAGCACATGGTTGGAAAGCTGTTGGATTCAGGATTGTTGGAAGAGCATTTCCTGCGAGTCTGAATAAATACCAGAAGAGTGACACTCTCTGCTATTTCTTGAATGATTCAGTCACATCAGGGAAATACTTGAGTTTCTAAAACGTGACTCAGAGGTGCACTTCATCTTGCCAGCTCAAGTAACTAAAAAATATGTTGAGTTATTCTCCCAGATTAGGGAGCTTAGTTTAAAGCTCTGGGAATTGAAAAGGATGTGTCTTACGTTCTGTTTTCTAGTTTTGGACTCTTTTCTGTGCAGTCAGGAAGACTCAGAACTACTTTAACATGAAAACTGGCCTTCAAATATCATCACTATATCCAAGAGATACAGTGAGAAAAGAAAGACAAAAGAAGAAATGAAGAAAGGAAAACAAATGCAACACGAAGTTCACAATACACTCCTGAGTTTTCAGTCTTAAATATTTCAAAGTAATTAGAAAACCATACACATCTAGCCCAAATTTATGTTTAATATACTGCATACCACCACAAGCATATAATTATGGGTTGTTTAATCATTGCTTCTGAGGCAAAGGAGAGAGAACAGTAACTATGGACAGTCAAGTATGTTGGGAAGGAAGCCATTCTCCATGTTGACTATAGCTTTCAATAGGAAAGCCACCAACATATGTGGTGGTAGTCAGGAGCTCTCGTTCCCTTCCTCTTCCATTGGTACTTCCTGCATCTTTTTTTGTATATTCACAAACCTCAGTGCCTTACTTTAGGCAGCTAAAGCATTGAGGGGGAGCCTTGATGCTGGGGCTAAGATGTGTGTAGGGACAAGGAATGGTGTTCACACTAAAGCTTCTTTGTGCAGGTTCTGCAGTACATCAGACTCAAACTTACTCTTCATAGCCCAGTTTGCAAGCAAGACTTAGTTTTAATCCCACTTCTGCCTCACGGCCATTTCCTCAGTTGCAGGGAAGAGCAGGGTGCTATGCTGGGAGAAGTGATTTACTCTGTGTCAGGTCAGGACTGGGCCTGCTGAGTTTGGCTCAGAGTCAGATGGGCAGACAAGAGAAGTAGAAAGAAGTTTTTCCACCTCCAGGATATTTAATGAGAAATTAAATCCCTGCACAAGCTTAAATAGGAAACTCAGTCACCGTGAAGGCCAAGGAAGTATGGAGCAATGTCAGCCAGCCTGGGAGAGACTTGGACTGTGGCGAGGGATTATGACACTGGATCTGACAGGACATCATTCTGGGCGTGATGGGTCTGATGGGGGTCATTGGGTCTGACAGCATCCTTCTCGGGTGAGTTTGCTTCTTCAGGAACAGCAGGGCTGCCCCTGGCCTGCAGCAGGACAAGTGGGCAGGAAAGGAGAAACCAGGAGCGAGGAGAGGGCTTGTGCGGCTGGTGTGGGAGGGAAGGAGAAAGCAATCTGCAGGGAAGCTCTATTTCAGGCACTGCTGTCAGGCAGCATCCATGAAGGGACAATATATTTCCCCAGCATGACAGCTCCTGCAGACAATGCGAGAGTAGCTCGTCCTGAGCTCCAGAGCTCGCTTTCTGATTGGGAAGAGAATTTAGAAAGAATTCCCTAATTTTTGTTGTTCATTGACACCCTGATGTTCTCTCTAATGACTACCTAGCTAGAGAAAAGCAATTGTGTAACAAAGAGACCTTTACTAAAAACAAACAAACAAACAAACAAACAAACAAAGGCACAAAAAGGATGATGGAGAAGGTACTCACAGTACAAATGATCTAGGAAGGTTCCACTTACGCATAAAGAAACACTCAAGTTCAAAGGAGACAAGCAAGCAACCTTTCTGGAAGATGTGTTTAAAATATAATAACAAACTATATGGAAGAAGAAGCCATGCTCAGAATGAAAGCAAAAGAGACTCAAACAAATTAAGTGGTAAATGTAAATAAAATGCAGTTCTTCAAGGAAGGTGATTTACACGCAGCCAATAATTAACTTGTGGAACTCACTGCCCCCGCTACTATTACTGAGGTCTGCAAAGAAATAAGATTTAAAAAGGCCCATGAATAATACAAACACCAAGTGTTGTACTGAGTAGGATAACAAATTGCAGGGGATATAAATCATCATGCTTTAGATCATAAATAACAATGAATTGTCCAGTGATTAGAAGGCAACTTTTGCTACAGGCTGGTTCCATAGTAATTGTTCATTTTGGCTTTTCTTGCAGTTTTTTTGCTTTGAGTGTGTGGTGCCGACCACTGTCTGAACAAGAAAAATGGATTTAGGTGTGCTAGGTGTCAATCAGACATCTTTTACACACAGTGCATTATACTGAAGAAATTTGTCTTCTTCTCCTTGATAAGAACAATTTAAGAGGCAATTTCCCTTACAAAACATTACACTACAGTAGCAGCTGAAAGTATTATGATCTGTCATGTTAGAAAATATTTTAAAATAATAAATTTTAGATTACTGTCATGTTTTTATAGTTAAATACCTTCCTAGGTCAGTTCCTCATCTTTGTCCTAATTGTGTTTGTTTGGGGCTTTCTTAAGTAAGTCATAAAAGAATTTCAGGCTAAACACCATGCTCAGATTACTGCATTTGTGTGGCATCTACTTTTGGTAGCTTGTGTCTCACAAACTGATTTATAGATGGGATAAATGCTCAATGCTTTATTTGACATAGAAGAAAGCCTGGGTTCAAGCAATTTAGATTCCAGCTCCTTGCTAATAGAGACAAATACAGTTCTCTGAGTTAACATTTAATTTCTGGGCTGCCAAAAAGAAAATAATTTGAAAGAGCTAAGAGACAGTCATAGAGCTGAGCTGGGTATAAATTCAATCAAGGCTTTCAGACCTACATGCACTAAAGCATTTTCTGCTGTGCCTCCCTGGCTTGCTTCCTAGTGGGATGCAGGGACCTCCCCTGGCTCTGGAGCTCTGCAAAAACATTTTGTGCTGCTTTCCCATCCCAAGGTTTTCCATATGCGTTATCCTTACTCAATAACAAAACAGGGCTAAGGTGGTGATGTGTAGCTGACCTGTGACAATGCATGTGGGCCCAAAGTAGAACTGGGTGGCTGAGGTCTATCTGTATAATGAGTTGCACTGGAACAAAGAATATTCTGGTGCTACTCAGTGCTGCAGGGCACTGGATTTGATTTTTTGTTGTTGTGTTTTTTTTGTTTTGCTTTGGCCTTTCTGCATGCATAGGCTGCATTGCTTTGCATTAGCAGGGGCTTTCCTATAATAATTCATTACTGCCTTCATAATATTTTGAGGAAGACTGATACAGCAGCAGTTGCATTATTATACTTCCTCTCTCCCCCTAGATGTGCAGCACGTCACCCATTTGTAAACCTGCAACACACCAGCAGGTTTGTTTCACTTCAGAGAGGGACAAATCCTGCCCAGTCCTTCTTCCCTGACACCAAAGATATTCCTAAACCATTTATGACAGATCTGACAGATCTGTCAAAGGAAAGGAGCATGATCAATCCTGCCCTAGAGAGAGACTAATAATACAGTCCCCGCTGTTTTGGACCAGCTGCTTCCCTAAAATTAAATACACGGGAGTGCCTAGCGTTTCTTCCGAAGAAATGCTTATAAATGTTAGATAAGGGATTTACACCACCAGTTATCATTTTGCAGGATGTGCTAATAAGGCAATGCCCTATTGTACATATATTGCTTATCTTGCATGCGCATAATGGGAAGCAATATTCATCTTCTAAGAGGAAGAAAAGGAAGTGAAGAGCTTTATGTTTCTAGATTCAGTTAGTAAATTAAGTAGAAAGGGTATCCTTGCATCCTAGCACCTCCATGTGCTAAGTTATGTATGGGCAGGCTCTGGAGCTGTGTGACCATGTAGTATTTAACTACTGGCCAAACTGTTAAGCAAGAGACTTTGGTGTATTTTACATAACATTTCTCCCTCTCCATATGCACACTTATCAGCATTTTCCTGATGACTGTGGCACAAATTATGTCAAACAGCACTGTTAACTTTACTCAGCTGGACTCTTCTCAGGAACTCATGGCTGTTCCCATCCACCTGGTCCTTGGAAGGGTGGTTAAATCAGCACAACCCAGCCTTTCTGTCTGAGCCTCCAGATAGTGAGAAATTAGATGAAAAATAATAGAGCTTTGAGACCAAAGGGACAATACAATTACTGAGGTTAATGATGTCTTGGATTGAATCTATGCAATTTCAGAGGATCACAGTAAGAATTTATAGTACTTGACAATAAGACTCTGCGCCCACACAGACAACTGGGCATTCCTCCCAAGACTATATAATTTGGCCTGCTGTATGTACTCCATAAATCCACTGCTATTTTTCTGTGGAAGAAATTCCACACAGGAGAGTAAAGGCTTGTGGACGTAGTTTTACTGGCTGGCTTTTTTTCCAAGCTTCACAACCTTCGCTTAGTGTATTTGGTATAGCACATGTGGAGCTGTGGCATGCTTACATGTGAATGTATATATGTGTGTGTGTATGTATACACACTAGAAACCATCTTTTTGGAGGCTCCAGAGGATCTAGTCCAAACTCCCACTTTAATCCATTCTGTCTTATGTTGCTACTTTTTATCGCAGTTCAAGAAAATTCACAATTTCACTCTTAATTTAAATTTGGTTTGGAATTAGGATGATTGTAGCACTTGATAAGACCTCTGAAGAGTAGCCCTTTCCATATGGATCTACACATTAGACATACTATTCACAAATACCATTCACAAATCAAGAAAATGGCTGAAAATGACAAATGATTAAAATATATGTTTTTAAAAACTATTTTCTCTCCTTAATGGAGTTTTATAGGAAAAATAATTGGTTCAGCTATTGTTTGCAGGCAAATTAATCAAAAAGGCTTTTTGTTGCTGCTGTTGTCGCAAATACAGCCTAGTTCTACCCTAGAGAACAGGTAAACTGTTCACAAGGACTATTTGCTCATCCTCTTTTAAGGTTTGTAACTGGTACACTAAATGACGTGATGTGTTTCTATTCCCTTGGTGCTGTGATTAGCTGACTGATCTCTTTTAAACAGAAGAATTATGAAATAATGACTGGTGAATAATGAATCCTTGTTTGCATGCTAATATTCCGTAGAATATCAGGTGTGGTATAAAAAGTGGCTATTCCCCAAACAATTTGCTCTAACAAAACCCTTGTTCTGAATTCAAACACTCTTCCTGCCATATCCAGTCATCTGTAGCCGGAGGCATTACAGAGAAAGTGTGTTTCAAGGAATGATTTAAATGAAAATGGGTGGTTGCTTGGATCATAAGAGAGGGAGGTAGTTCCAAGAATGAGAAAGTCTGTGGAAAAAGGGCCAAAATCATAAAACATAAATTTGTGCTTTCAGGAATTGTTCACTGCTTTGCAGACAAAAAAAAAAAAAAAAAAAAAAATTGTTTCTCCTCTGCCCACGGATTCTCTCTGGTTCTGGGAGACTGGGATTCTCTCTGGTTCTGGCCACTCTCCTCTGGTTCTGGGAGAATGGCAGTTTGTGGGTTTGATAGGAAGGTGATCAATATCGTATGGAAAAAAAAGCTAGTATGTCTGCCTACTCCTGCCCTGCACCCAGTGGAATTAAACTGTGCAGGCTGAAACTCTGTGCTGCGAACAGAGGAAGCAATAGATAGAAGGAGTTCAGATATAAGGATATATGCTCTGGAGCAGAAAGCTCTGTCTTTTGCATCAGTGTTGCCTATGAAGATTTCAATGGCAGTATTATGATAGAGATAAAGGAAAAGCTGTGATCTTTTAAAAGTGTTACAGAATATGAACACATACATGAGTATGGTATGTGTAGGTAGTATATGGGACGTGTGGAGCACGTCAGTATATAACACAAGACTGATAATTAAAGTTTGTTTTTAACACCAGACAACTGTGGTAGGTGCTGTAAAAAGCCTGCTGAATACAAATGGTTAAAACTGTTGCATGATGTGTAAAGTATTTTTATATCATTATACTAATCTTAATTTTAATGGTATTACTAGATTTATTTAGGTATCTGTTTTGTTTGCTAGATTAGATTATCCATTATGAAGACTGGATTTACCTCATATGTGGTGATACACATGTTGCTATAGTTACTCTGGTTCTGGCTATTTATTCCATAAAGCAGGAGTTCTGAACAGCCTTTTTGTTCCAGTGTCTGAAATGATTTGTCCATAATTTTTGTACTCACATGTTTCTTGCATTTAAGTAAACCAGACTTCAAGAGTCTGAGAGTCACTTGTCTCTTGAGAGGCAGTAAGGGCTGATACCTGAGGGCATTTGTACTTAACTTAGGTACAGGAAGGGACAAAAGGTGCTTCAAAGAACTCTAAATTAAGAATGGCCAGAAGCAGCATTGGGGAAGCCATGGGGAAGGAGAAGTGGAAACCTTCTTCTGCAAAAAAAAACCTGTAAGAAAATTATGGAGGACTATAAGAAAATTATAGACTATAGAATAAAACTATAAGAAAATTATAGAGGGAAATCCAAAAGTTGAGATGCAAAAGCTCATTCAGTTATCTGAAAGGTGCACTCCACTGGGAAACCATCAGTAGGAGGAGGTGAAGGTGACAGAGCCCTGGCACAGGCTGCCCAGAGAGGTTGTGGAGTCTCCTTCTCTGGAGATCTTCCAAACCCGCCTGGATGCCACCCTGTGCCACGTGCTCCAGGTGTCCCTGCGTGTGCAGGGGGGTTGGACTAGATGATATCTAGAGGTCCCTCCCAACCTCAACTATTCTGTAATTCGGTGAAACCCTAGAGGTGGTGGGAGGTATTCACGGTTTTCCATGTTCATTCTCATGCTGATGAAGGACCTTACTGGAACTTGCTCACCACTAAAACCAGAGGAGAAACTTGACTTCAGGTCAGTCTGTCTACACTAAGCATCACCAGAAAGAACTCCCTGAAAGTGCTTTCTGAATACCATAGGTATATTTAATAACACTTGTCAAGCATGGTCCTGGCTTGTGCTCCAGACCAAAGTCACCAGCAGTCCTCTGACGCCAGTTCTCAGTTGTGAATCTGATGGAAGCTGGAACACATGCAGGGTAGCAGATGAGGAAAGGCAAACGTGTTTTGTGACTATTGTGCAGATGGGATGGATGTAATTTAACTGACTTGGCAACCATTATCTACCCCAGCTGCCCCTGTGGTTACGAATCACGTCTAAGCAATCCTTCTTACATAGGTCTTGGTGCTGCTTGACCAAAAAGTAAAGATGACTTATAGGCATCCTAAGCTTAGAGTTTCTTATGCAATTCAGATACCAACAGCATGACCCAGAAATGCTGTTGAGTTGGTGGCACAAATGCAGACACTTGGGTCCAGGGGCCACATCAGATATTCTCTATTTTTGCTTGACAAGCTGCTTAGACATAACCTAGAATTATCACTGTCCTCTACTCCATTGACATCTCTGGTATTTCCTCCAGGCCCTGCAACTGGCAGCACTGGATTCTTATTTTACCTGGCATCTGTTGTTTCCTTCAGACCAAATGGTAGCCAATGTGTCTCATACACTTTAATATCATATTAGCAAAGCTCCAAAATATGTTTGAACATTGGCAGTGTGGTTTCCTAAGGTTACATGTTGCCAACTATTTTAAAATGTAATTCTTTCTGTGTTTTTGAATGAGAGACACAAAGAAAGAGGAGAAGTTCATACCCTGAGTAGTGTTTTCAGCTTTCGACCAGCTTGCAAACCCCTGAAGTCAGTTCAGGAAGCAGGGAGCAAGCAGCTTACCCTGTGAGGCGTGCCCTCCCCTTCCAGGGCCTCACCTGAACCAGTCCTGTTTGGGCAGAGATGGCATTTAACCTTCATTTCACATTTCATGGAATGACAGGTCCAAAGGCTCTCGTTATTCACTGGTTTGTCTGGGTAGAAGGGTGTGACGCTCTTGCAGACACCAAGATTGCAGACTTGATGAGTGTCAGGTTTCACCCTTATCATGCACTGAATTACTTTATGATTTCTAATAGCACAGGGATAGACTGCCCAGGATGTGCAGTAAAATCTAGCCATTCATCAGCATGTACTGTAAATGCGACCTTATGTTCTTTGAATGAGCTGTGCCCACTGCTCACGTTTTCCTGACCTTGTCTGTCATGGTTCTTGCCTCTTCTTAGACCTTTTCCAGCTCCCCATGGGCACCCTTTCCCAGCAAGGGGCATGTCCCTTTACTTCTATTTTTAGTTATGAGCTAACGGCCTCCCTACCTCCGTCTGTTGGTCATATCTCCAGCCCATCCCAGCCATTGCCATTCATGCACCATACGTCCTAAGCATGGAATTCATCTCAAATGCCTCAGCAGACTTAGCTGAAATATTCCCCCTCTTTTGAGAACCCAATTTTGTAATTTGGGCTCAAGCTCTCAAGTTGTCACCTTCAACAAGTGACATTTGTCTCTTCCTCTTCCAGGTAACAGTCTTTTAAAGGACCTTTGTCTTTTGGAAAACAACACTCTTGGTGAGCTGAAGAAGGAGGATTGCAGAGTCACTTTGAACCTGTGATTTTTGTTTGAGGGATGCTTCTTAATTAGGGCAATGTTTTTTATCTTTTCTGCAACTATTTTTAGCAGCCGCTCGTGACATCATGTTATTAATTCTGATAAGGAATAACTCTGCCACATACCTACACTTAGGCACATGATAGGTACCTGAAGGATACACATTAAAGTTCAAACTTGGGTCTAAGGAGTTAATGATCAAGTTATGCACATCAAGGACACCATGACCTGGTAACCCTAATACCCTAACAAGAACAACTCATCTTTTATCACAGGTGAGATAGATGTAAAGGGCTATATTCATGTGTCAATTCTAATCATATTAAAACAAGTCTTTCTCCAGCACTTGGTACCTGTCCTTGGTCTTACTCAGGTAGGATGAAGGTCATTAACTACCACTCTACTTAGTCATATGCCTTCTGCATATCAAGAACCAGAATCTGCAGGAAGCTCATCAACAGTTATACCCTTCTGAAAGGCTACACTTATTTTCCTAACTCCTTCCGCCTAGAGATATTTGCATAGATCTCTATGAAAATTAATGACAAGAAAGAAGTGGTGCCTTTCCCATCTACTTATGACCTGCAGCTGTCTAGACAGCTACTTCCTTCCCTTTGTTATCCATAATTTCATGGTCATTTCTCTCAGTCTCCCACTAGTGTCTTTCCTTTCAAAACCAGCTGATCTTGCTGTTATCCTTTTCTTTTATTTGTTTTTCGCTTGCACGTGTGGTTTTATAGTAAAAAGCGTTTCTCTTCTGTTTTATGCTTGGAGAGAATCCTTGAGTGGGAAAGGACTAAAAAGCCTGACTTTCAGTTTGCCTCCTCCTCACATTTCAATCAGTTTATATCAGCAGGGGCTGTAGCACATGATGCCAAGACAGAGGCTAGTGCAAAGACCCTGCTTGTCTCAGTCCTCAGTCTTTTAAATCTATATTTGGGGAACTAACGCTTGGCCACTGTCAAAAAACTGTGCTTAAATATGGAAGTATGGTTTACTTCAAACTTCAATGGTGTGGAATATTGAGAAGAAGGCATTAAGCTGTTAAAAGTGAATATGTTTAATTTTGGGAAAAAAAGGATATTCTTCACATTTTCTTAAAGTAGCCCATTGTACAATCCATGTAACTGCCCCAAAATAGCAAAATTTTAACATTTAATTACAGTGGGATACCATCGACTCCCAGCATGCTTATTTAATCAAAAATAAATGTTGTATCTGCAGAACTTTTTAAACAATGTGTTATGACTGCAGAATGACATGCAATATGATATTAAACATAACAGAGAAAGTAATATAATAACATCTGTTCTGAAGACCAGTGATGTTTTAACACAAGTATCTTTCTACATTACCAGCCTGCTGCAACAAAATAAAAACCAGAATAAATATGATTATTTGATATTTTACCTTCTGTTTTCAAATTTGGCTTTGACATTGTTCAAATACCGATTTGAGTTACCCAAAGACATAGTATATAATTTATTTATATAATTGGTTCCAGCAATATGCTGAGTGATGTTTGAAGCACAGTGATAAGAACAGCTCTTGCCTCAAATTATTTACAGTCTAGATGGACATGCAGTTCTTTGCCTCACAGCTTAAAAGCTTAAGATACAGCCTTTAAAAATGCTGAACATCAAGCCCTGTTTCAAGAAATTTTACTCAGTGCTAGTAAGCTGATCTTATGCCTTTAGGCATATTTTGCATGAGAGTTATTTTCCAACGTATCTCATCTGCTCGGACATTCACAGTTTCTTTCATAAAATGTCCAAGAACTTAAATGTCCAAGAAAAGATGATTTTGGTTATAGGCCACATCAGTGAAATATTAAGAAGAAGAAGCGAAATATTAAGAAAAAAAAAAATCTGGATTTTAGGCTACCATTAAACTCCCTCTGTCCTGTTCTTGCATTCTGTCATATAATAATCACTAGAGAACCAGTTGCCTACTCAGAAAAGAGGTAAGTGATCTTGTTCACGCCTAAAATGCTCTTTTTTATCACAAGTTAATAGAAGTGCATGAGTAACACATACTATAATGTCAGTTATTAACTAAACCATTATGCAAAAAGGGATTGTTTCAGCAATTTATTTTCATTGTGCATTTCTAAAATGCATGTTGTCCCACTCAGATTTTTCATGACTTGTGATCTCAGGACATGTCTCTGCTGAGCAGTGCTGATCGCATTTGTCTTGAGGGGTGTGAAAAGCAGAGGAGGCAAAGGTGATTCCCACATGGCAGAATGACCAGGTCACCATACTGTGCCCTGCACCACAACCAGATGTCATCAAAAGCAGATTTTTCCCTGAAACCTCAGAATTTCCATTTCATTCCTGCCTGAACCAAGTGTCAGCCAGCACCCACCAGCTATCTCTCTCTGAAAAATGTGTAATTTATTGAATTGTTTTATTTATTGCAGCCACAAGGGTGCTTTAAAGCCTACAATGTATTATGTCACTGAGCAATGCATGTTTGGAGAGGGTGAGATCCCCGCTCCCCTGCTGTGGCTGTCACTACTGCAGGCCTTAAGTAAGATGATCAGACTTTTAATTGTTCCCCTAATCATTGCGTCATATCTCTCTTTGGGTTAGGGATACTGGCAAAATGTTTTATGGGCTGGACTCCATTCCAGAAAGGGTCAGAAATTAATGATCTGCTGTCTTGCTGTGGTCTGGGGACACTGACCTGAAGGAAAACAAACCATGAATCATCTCTCTGTCCATGTGCAAGTCTGCTGAGCTGCACTGCTCTGATTGCCCACGTCCTTGCAGAAGTGGGCCTGACACCAGTGGCATTACTGAAGGAGTCCTCTGTGTTGGGAAGGACAATAAATAAGCAGCCATGACATCTGCACTTGCCCCCTCCCCACCAGGAAGTGGGAGTGCAACAGAAAAAGGATGCAGAGAAAGACAGATTTGAGAGCACAGCCCAAAAGTGAAGATGTAGCCATGTTGCTTTTAAATGGTAGTTTACCTCAGGGAGCCAGCATGGGTTTTATCTGGCCAACTGCCTCAAAATCAGTTGCTCTAAATCAGTCCCCTGGAATCTAGGCAATGTAAACCTTCTCTGGCCCCAGCACATGCCAACATTCACAGCTGCTAAAATGTGGGCATACTCCTGTAACCCTAAAATAAATCATGACCATAGTCTATATATCCAGTCGTGCACCCTCAGCTGCAACTGTCTTATCGGCCAGCTGTGGAGAATTTGAGGCACTTGGACTATTAGGAAATGCTGCCTACAGAAGGGAAGAGGAGATGGCAAAATATTTTTCATATCTTGTGAACTGTGAAGCTGGGGAGACAATAAGAAATGAGTTAAGACAGGGAAAGAGCTGAGATGGATAGAATAAAGTGCTTTCAAAGGGCAGAGAGCAGCCATGCATTGAACTATCTCCAACCCATCATCCTTGTCTTCTGTTGGTGGCTTTGATGGGCCTACACTGAGTGACACTACCTTGAGTCTCTGACTGATTGTGTCAGATTGGCCAAGAAGGTTTGTGTGATAACCTCATACTCCCTATGGCAGCAGAGGGGAAAAAAAAAAGAGTAACATCCTGCTATACAGGGGCAAAATGCCAAACAATTCAACATGTCCACTGGAGTGTCCCATCGTGTCTAATGTGGTGAATGGTCTGTGGCAGTTTGCCTAGTCATTGGAACTGGGGAAAATAAAAAGCTGATGAATAACTGATGTCAAATGGACAAGGCTCAAATTATGTATGCGTTAAGAACTGCCTTGTATCTTGACGGACATTTAAATTCCAGGCAAAATAAAATGGAATGGTTGTCAGACTCTGAAGGAGTGAAGCTGCTCGGCTTCTTGCAGTGGCAGAGGCAGTGGCTGTTTAGGAGGGACATTTGCATTGTTGATGCTGTTTCAGCTACTACAAGATTGTGCAATCTGCCATAGTCTCGAATGCATCAGATAAAACAGTAGCAAAACAAAATGATTTGTTGGGGCTTACTGTATTTAAATACTTAGTTCTATGATAGGAAGGAAATCTTTAACAACACCTGCACAGAATCTGGCTTACCAAAACCAGTGAAGAACAGCGCAGGCACCTTTGTAAAAGAAAAATGGTTTAATTACATATGATAGTGCTCAGAGTGCATTCTTCTATCTTTAGTACTGTAATTCTAGGAGCTGAAGGTTTGTGGTTAGTCTTCTTAATTTTTATTTGGGTTGGAAGATATGTATTTGGAGAGGAAACAGAAAAGAAGTCAGGGAATTTAAGAGGAAACATTACATGGCCATTTTCCACCTCCCCACAATCTCAAAATAAATTAAATAGCAGCTCCTCTAAACATAGCCTTCACCTTTCAGCACTAGCTTAGGATGAGAGTTACCTGGACAAGACCACAGGCAGCTCTGTCGCTCCATAAAATAAAGCGACTGGGCAGGTTTTGAATTGCTGACAGAGGCAGTAACTAGCTGCTCAGGAGGAAAAAAATAAAATAAGAAAGAAACGAATGGTTGAAATGTGCTGGATAAAGATAATCAAAGGGGTGACTAGTCAGCTTATGAACAGGGTGAAATCAAAATACTGTGTTTGATGAGGTGCCTCCTTTCGCACGTGCCCGACTGTCTGACATCTCCTAGACCCCTTGTCTAACCACACGAAGTGGCCTTTTTTTTTTTCCCCAAACCCATACTGTAGAATTGGCATCCAGCAAAAATTTCCTGAGAAATGAAACCTGTTTTCCATTTCCAAACAGCATAAAAACCTTGGAGTGTAGATGAGGGTCACAGGAGAAAAAAATAATTTCTGTGTGTTTAAATCTAGCATGACTTTTGACCACAAAAAATTAAAATATTTTTAAATGGGAAGCCCTATGTCCTACTATTATATGTTTCAGAGTACTATGGCACTTGCTGTGATGTGCAGAGTCCCTAATTTTTGCAAATCAAATATAAATCAGGAAAAATGAAGACATTCAGTTTAATGGCAACATCTGCCTATGTATTCACTGATGTAAGAGACTATGTTAGCACTGTGTGCTGCAAATAAATCATTCAGCTGACATTTTCTAGGAAAAAAAATGTTGCCTGTAGACTGTGGCACCATGTATGTCTCATGGATGGTAGGTTTGTGTTCATTTTTTCTGTACCTCAGTTTGCTTACTAGAAGATCTGATAAAATTATAGTCATTGCATACGTTCAAGCAAATCGTAGGTTGCAATACTTTATAATATCAAAAGAAAGGGCTGTAAGAAAACACCCCGGCGTTCTACCATGCCACAGTGCTTTGTAAGAGATCTGACTTGCCCTCTTTGCATTCCCTCCATCTACCTTCCATCTCATCTGACCAACTCCTGCCTTTCCTGTATTCCTCTGCATGGAGAGTGGCCACCCATCGAGGTCCTGAGATCTGGCTCTCTTCTTTCCTGCCAAGACCACCCACAATGATTTCCTAGAAATAATAAGATAATTACATGAAGAATGAAAAATTCCAGCGAAGCTCCTACCATTTTATTATCCCCCAATAAAAGGGCTATTCTATGCTTAACCACAACACACTTTGCTAATATGACAAAAGGCGAGCCCCCATTACCTAGTTTACCCTCCTTCTGCAGGCCTTGCTATAGCTATGACCACATAAGCTTGCCAAGGCTTGCCTTCATGTCTTTTCTTTTTTCTCAGAAAATGTTAAGAGTCTTGGACTCACCATGACCAGCGTCATAACAGAAGGCACACAGGAGGCTGACCATACACACAGAAAAAAAAAGGAAACGTAAATTATTATTACTTTCTTATTTATAAACCTGATAGGTACAGGAATAAGCCCACAGGAGTCACTGGTTTCACCCTTTACATATGTATGTTGTGGACATTCAGCTCAGAAACATCCAAAGATTACCCCTTTCCCATTTGACAATGTACAGTATCCTAGAACAAACATAAAGGCCATTCAGTAAAAACCTAAAATGAAAGCTCAGATTTTGCAGTGGACAGAACAAAGAGGATCCTGATCATGAGGATGAATTTCTAGCACAGATGCTCATTTTGGCTTCATTTCAGGAGCCTCTGAGCCTACCATGCAATTAGACAATCTCTTACCCATCACATCGCAGCAGAGACTCTACTGACTTGTGTCAGGCTTAGATGATGCCCTGACCCTGCAGTCCTATTGCCTCTTCCAATTTGAATAATACCAAAGTATCTCATTTTGCTCATTCTTTTGGCTGTAGTTTAAGTAGGATACATTTTGAAGAGGGCTAGAATAAATAATGGCTTTCTGTTGTTCTTCCAGATGTGGGAGCCCCTCTTTGCTTCTGCATTAGGTAGCCAAAATCTTATGGAATGGATTTTGAGACACCAGCTGGGAACTGAGCACAGTAAACTGAGTTAGCTGGCGGCTTGGAAGATTTTGTCCTTTCTTCTTAAATTGGGACAACATTGAACAATACAATAGATATCCTGTTTCCCTTAGCAGTAATCTCATTCCTGTGTAGGAACACAGCTATTCAACCCTTCAGCATTCATAGTTGCTCCAGTCAGGAAATATATTATTGCCTCATAAAATGGGACACCTGTCTCATTGCCCATTAAATATTAACAGCATCTACACAGAAATCAACGGTAACAGTTTTATTACAGTAAAGTGCTGGGTAAATCTTATTACTGTGTGGTGTAGATATCACCAAATGGAAAAAGAAAGTATGAAAACATGGATTTTGTATGAAAAAATTGCAGGCTCATCTGATTTAGACGCAGCTGCTTCCTTCTGCACAGGTAGCAGGACCTTAAATTACACCACCACAACAACTCTTGTAATTTCTGAAGCATCTTCTTATCAGGAGATATCAAAGTAGTAGCCCTCTGCAAAGTGGAGTGGAAGAAGCCCAGGTACAGACAGCACCTGAGGCAGGTGGTTCAGCGTGGGAATGGGGTTTGCAGCCCCATGGCTGGTTTCCAGCCTGGGCTTTATCCACTTAAGGGCACTTGCTATATAAGGGCCCGTGCGTCGCACCTACTAGTGACTTATATCCCCTGCAATCTCATTAGCGCCGCTGCCTGCGGCTTGACCTTTCACAGCAAAGCACAGAAGTCTGCCCTTTGGAGGATCCCATGGCTACGAAAGCGCCTGTGCTTTCTGCTTCCTTCTTTCAGCCAGGGCCGGAAGCGGCAGTGCAGAAATACCAGGACAAAAGCTATTCTTGCAGCTCTCCCAGCTTTTCTTGCAGCGTTTCTCAGTATTTCTGGTCCTTGTGGATGAGGCTCCAGGAGGCTGCAGGTCAGGCTGGGAGTCTTGAGAGTCTAGGCTTTCTTCTTGGGGGCTGTCCAGGCTTTCCTGGATTTAACGGAGCTGGGAAATCCGTAAGAATAGCTTTTGTCAGACTGTTCCTTTATTCCTGTTTCCCAGCCTTACTGAAACAAAGAGGTGTGGGCGGAAGGAAGGAAGGAAGGAAGGAAGGAAGGAAGGAAGGAAGGAAGGAAGGAAGGAAGGAAGGAAGGAAGGAAGGAAGGAAGGAAGGAAGGAAGNAAGGAAGGAAGGAAGGAAGGAAGGAAGGAAGGAAGGAAGGAAGGAAGGAAGGAAGGAAGGAAGGAAGGAAGGAAGGAAGGAAGGAAGGAAGGAAGATCACATTCTGTTCCCTTTACAGCTCCTGAGCTTAGGACTCTTGTATAGGTGCATTTTCTTCATACTCAAAAACTGTCAATTTGCCCAATTTTAGTCTATTATACAGTGTTTATTCTAAAAAATCATTTATATTAGCTTAGTAGACACAAATCAGTAAATAATCCCATGGATATGCAACACAGAAAACCCCTGATGAATCATTTTGGGAGTTTCTTCATATTTATCAAAGACTTCCAACAAGGAAAGCTTTGATAATACAGTATAGGAAGATACCTGGACCTGGTAAAACTGCTCTTAAGCTGTTCTGGTCAATCCAATGAGACTCAACTTGTGCAGCCTGGGATATGAGAAAAAACAGTCTTTTATAACTGAGAACCACTGGGTCATTGGACCACTTTAATCAGAATTTGCAAGTTCATAAGCCAGACAATAACTGACAAATTGATAAATGAGCAGATTTCCTCTAAATAATTGGCAATACAATCTTATCTTCACAGTACCTTCATATACTCTCTACATGATGAATTTTTTTCTAAGAGAAATATTTCCTAAAAGACAATTTCCTAAAAGAAAAAGGCACTGATTTTAGAAATAATTCAGAGAAGACTTCATTTAATATTAGTCATATTTCTCATATGACTCTACCTATAATATTTTTGAGTCAGACTTCTGTCTTGCTATGCATCTGCTAGAGAGACCTTGAGGGAGAAATGAAAAATTAGAGTGAATATATTCTGGAAAGTCAAAAACTGCCTGCAGTAAGTTTTTCATACCTAATGAAACTCCTTGAACTGAAGGACTGCAAGACAGAATGTGCAACTGTCTAGTCTCTATTTCCTGCCGTGGTGGAGTTTGTACCTGTGTATAGTCCCCAAATAAAAAGCATGTGGGAACTCGTGGGAAACAAGGAATGCCACAGTTCCGGCAGGAAACCTTTTGTGGAGATCTTTGTGTGCTTGGGGCAGGGGGGTCAGGGACAGCATTGGATGCTGGGAGCTGATGAGCAGCTTGTTAGAGTAAGTTCCTGGACTGGCGCACACAGATTTTTTCAGTCATAGGTGCCCAATACATGCTCTTTACAGCTGTTCCAAGAAAAAGAGCAAGCTGAATCATGAGAAGCTTTAAATACTGTGAATAAATAACCTTACAGATGTTGCTAGAGTAACAGTTTTTGTTAATTAAGTTGTATTTGTTTCTTTAGCATATTAATGTGATGCGAAATTTTAAGGGGTAGTTGGTGTGTGCATGTGTGTTGGTGGTGTTGTTGATAACAGCTCTTGAGCAGTACACTGGTGAACTTTTTCAGTCAGCTTGTCAGACTGCTGCAATTATGCCATGTAACCCAGCAAGATAAAGCCAGCAAATAATCACAGCAAAGGACCTGTAAAGGAGCTGTATACAGCATACTGCTCACCCAAACTAGCCTACAGGGTTTTACAACAAATGACGCTTAGAGGCAAAATCAGGAAACATGTAAAGAGTGATGTGTGACCACAGAAAAGATGGAATGTCGCAGAATGTCACATAATGCAGGGTTCAGTGGTCTTAGTAACTTATTCCTGTGCATGGTATTTATATCCTATTTGTTGAACTTGGGCTAAGGTAGAATGAGAACAAGCACATTCTGTACCTTAAAGAATTCATATTTTATAGTTAAAAAACAGAGTATTAATGGATACTATACTGTCTGAGGTCATAAAGTTCAATTCTGGATTAAACAAGAACAAGTATCAACCTTTTATTATACATGAATGGACAATTTAAAAAGAATCATCTTCCTGCACATGATCAGTGTCACATTTAATACCAAAGAGGCTTCACATACACATCAAAAAGAACTTATTTAATTTTTGACAATGCTGGGACTTAATAATTTATCTATGTAGAGTTAGAAAAAAAAAGTGGGAGGCCACTTTTTTTAAAACCCAAGTTTTATGTAACTGACCTTTGGATCTATTTACTGTAAAATGGAAACAAATAAAAATAGAAGCAATAATCCATTTCAGTTGTGTCTAATGGCAGATAATGTTGGTGATAAGTACTGTAATATGTTCTGCATTCTTATCTGGAAAGACCACAAATAATGACTAGCTGCTGATACAAATATAATTCGCATTGCATACTCGTTCTATCCCTCTCCAGCTAATGTGGACTTTGTGAATGAGAACCCTGGGATGAGGATGACTTCTGAGTTACTTAAGTGATTTCTTGAAATAATTCGTGACTTTGTTGATTACCCTGGTCGAACAGGGAAAAAGCCTGGAGCTCCCAAACCTCAATCTATCCTGTTCTTTGATCTTCCAATATTTTATTTTCTCAGCAGACCAGCTGTATGCTCCTTATACTGTATGTATTGTCAGGATTATCTTCAGCAATGTGAACTATAAACACAGCTCCCTGCGGCCTAGCTAAGGGAATGGCAGAAAGCCAAGAATGAAAACTGTCCTCTTCATCTTATAGGCATATAAGAACAGCCCCAGAAAGGTTCCTTTTTTCACTCTTCTTAAAGACCCCTAACATCACATATACATCCACGTGGTCTGCTCCCAACAGTGCCTTTCTTTGTGGTGAATGTTTTCAATAGGAGATTGTGTCTGAGCTTTAATTGTTTTTAAAGCTCCATAGTGATGTTGAGAACTCAGTTGTGGCTCTTTATTTAGCTTCTGTAGTAGTTGATGTAGGGAGCAGTCAAAGGTTGTTCTGACTTCATGAGTGACAATGACAAAGTAAAGCCCTAAATAATAGAGCAGTTGTTTCCAGAAGATGGGATGCTTCTGTATAGTCATGATGAGCATGAGGAATTCTTATTTTTCTTCTTTTCTTTAAGTTGTATGGGGAAAAGAAAGCTCGTTCCCATTTTCCACTGGGATATTTCTCAGCAATGCACTCAGGGAAGCCAAAAAGCAGAAGTTAGGGCATATTGTTTCCATTTTCTGTGAATTTAGATAACACAGTTCTTCCATGTCTTGGGTTTCTCACATGGAAATGTGGAAAGCATATGCTCCCACTGTCTTGCAATGTCCTTGTAGCTGTAATGTCCAGTTCTGTCAGGATTCCTACTATAGAGAAATAGTTTATTTTACTGAAACCTCTCTGAAAAGTAAAGATACACAAATGCTTTGAAATCTCTTAACATCCCCATGGGACACTGACATCCTTTGAAATGATTAGGCAGTAGATGCCAAAGGGGAAATTAAGAACATATTTGCTGTATAACAAGGGGTGCCAGTGTTAGTCCCTGGTTGAAAAATAACTATTTTGTGATTAAAGGACAGCACCAGATAGCATCAATAATGGTGGCATTTTTAGTTTTCCTTAACCATTCTCAAAAAAAAAAAGAAAAAAAAAAGTGCTTATTGCAGGCTGTGATAAAATTCTTTTAGTAGGGCAAGCATATCATCGATAAATGTAGGCTCCCTTCTTGAACGCCTCAAATGACTGGGAAGAAATGCTGAGAATAGAACAGTTTATCAACCTTCCCCAGAGCTGTCACTAATGTTCAAACTATATTCTTGCTTCCTTACGTCACATATACCTACACTATAGTTTGGTTATATATGTATGTGTGTGTATATATAAAAATATATACATATGTAGAGAGAGAGTTTGGAAGGAGAAGGAAATATTTCATCCATGCAGAGACCAGAGTCAGCAGTATCAAAGCTGTATCTTGAATAACCGTCCATGCAGATATAAACTTTAGACTTGAGTAAAGGTCAAACTTTGTTTCTGCCTTTTTTTGACTCTGAGAGCCAATGTCCTCCGGAAAGCAAGCTATCACTTTTTATTTTGTCAATTAGTGGAAAGAAACTGTACTGCTTAGCATAATTAACGAGGCGGTAATGCCCTGTATACAATAGTGTTATAGGCAGCACTATGGCAAGTAATTGCCAATAAAACTAGTATCTTGTAAAAAGGGAATGGAAAATCCAACTCCCTTGGAGAAAAATGTCAGAGCAGGATAGTTCCTTTTAACCTTCCCAAATAATTCCTCCTTAAGGACCTGCAAAGCTGGAAAATCATCTAGCAAAAATATTGAGAAAATAATCTACAGAAATATCGCTACACATTCTGTAAACGTGGACTGTTACAAACAAAACAAAAATATCCATTAAAGAAAAAAAGGACTATTACACACAGTCCTCTACTTACTGTATGCTCTGGTGTGTCTAAAATTGATCTAAAAGATAAGAAGGGGAAGAGCAGGAGGCATGCTTGCAAAAGCAACTAGCTAACCCAACATGAGCTCAAGCTGAAGCATTCACCTGGAAATTGAGAACATGGAAGAAAATGGCATAGAGGTGATTTTCCTTTCAAACTTATTGCCACTGTTAAATATATCTGTGTTCTTTTTTGATCGAATTACTGAGTGGCTTCTGAAATACAGAAATACTGTTCTGAAACAGAAGTGATAGAATGTAAGGGCTATGAATGTCTACCTCATTTACGCCACTGAAGGGCTAATATTGGTGTCCAGTGAAAGGCCTCTGACTCCCTTCCTGGAGCATCTTCCCTTTCTACCGTAGTGACAGACCATAAGTCAAAGTGTGTTTCAGGACACTTTTTCACCTCAAGAAAGGTCTTTGCAGCTCTGCCGTGAAAGAAAGCCGTCTGAAACTTGCTCTTCCAGACATTCTCATGTTGACCAGTAACTGCTTTCATAAGAAGGTATTGTTAAATGAGAGGATGCAAAGATCAGCATATTTATTTGATAGGTCTCAACATGTGCATTAAGTTTCTGTTCGAACTCTTGCTCTGTGTGAGCACCGTGGCCACAATGCCAGTTAGCTTTTTACCCTATTTATAGATCCTCTAATTTTGGTGAGGGTATTCCAGGTTCAATATTAACCAGCAACACTGCCCTGACATATCTAGGCCTGTATAAAAATATTAGGATTCTATATAGGGGGTATATTAGTGGACATGGATATGGATTCTTCTGAAAGGGTTTTATGCATCATATTCATGCACATTAGCAGACGTTAGTTGAATCTAAGGTAAGCTGCATGAAAGTGAGGAATTTAGTGCTGTATAGTTGTATGGTGCTCTATATATGTAGTAGAAGGAGACGGGTGCCTCTGTAAAGTTGTTTGTCCCGTTATAAGGTCTGTTGACTACAGAGGCAACTTAAACAATTATTCAGGATTAGACAATGATATTGAGGGAGCCAAAGATGCATGAGATAAATCTCCTATCTGTAATATGAAAAACAGAGTGACATTTCAATATATACACACCTGAAACTCATAGATGAAACTATTTCTCATGTAGTAAATACAGATGTACCTGGAGAACCGTGTAATGCATTTTAATAACATTCCATATTTTTTTCTAACTATTTTTTTAATAAGTCAGTTGGTTCTATGAACAAAAAGGCTAAAGTAAAGAAAGTAAAATAAAATAGAAAGAACTAGCCTGAATGGCTTTGGAAAAGTCTTCAAAGATGTAAACAAGGAACAATGCAGACAAGTTTATTACTATATTGACTGTCTGTCTGTCTTACCTCCTTCTTCCTCCTTTTTTCCTCCATGCAGGGAAGGAGGCTGTACATGTGCCATTTCACCTTTCCTTTCACAGCTGTGTTACTCAGACTTGCTTTCTGCCATACTTAGGATATCAGCCAAGCAGGAGGAATATATGTAAGGAAATACACTTGCCAGGACATTCCCTAGGAATATTTTACATCAGAGGCACATTTTGGCCTTGGAAGCTATAGAATCAAACTGGGGTCAGGATTACTGAAGCTTTTTTTTAACTAGTGGGTAAAATAAGCAGGCACTTTTTCAGTGCATTGAAGAAATATGCTAGTACTTTAATATAAGAGACCACGTCAACAATGTCCTTAAAGCTGGTACATGCCTCTTGGACTCCCTGTTCCCCTAGACAACTGTTGCACACATGCTCTTTGGCCCGATACACAGACAGTCATAACTTGGCGATTAGCAGAGTTCCCAAGGCCTACCAAGATAAATCAGAAAGAATCACCACGTTACTTTATATAGACTAATAACTTGAAGCAAGCGGTGCATGGAATGCAAAGAAAACTGTCAAAAGGATTGTATCTATTGCACAACTCCCTGTCAAAGATAACAGCAAGGAGAATAAATTTTGGATGGTGAAAGCAGAGGATAGCAAGTATGAGAAGCAGGAACAAGTCCGAAGACCAGATAGGCAAAGGTACAAAAAATAATGAAGAAATTGCCAACTGATTCTGTCATCTCTGAGACATGACTCGTGCAGGCAGAATGGCAACATGACTATGTCTCAGGGAGAAAGAAATTGATGCAGGGAAGAGAAGTGGAATCAGTAATTTCTGAATTAAAATAATCGTAGGCATTGGTTCTCAACTATATTAATGATATTTCTCCCCTCAAAAGCAAACATACACATACAAAAAAAAATGCCTGTGAATTTATTCTGATTGTGAAGCTGAAATAACATACCCTTCAAAACCACTAATATTTCCATTGTGACCAGACTTGTCCTGAGTTTTACAATCGTAATTAGTTTCACAGTTGTCTTGTTGTTTTCCTGTACTCCCCCTCTGTCTGTCCATCACCATCTGTTGTCTTGTATGGTAAGATCTTAAGGAAAGGACCATTTCTTTGTTCTGCCTTTATGTAAGACTTCGCAGACATAGCTTATTATGGGAACCCATGGCTGAAATTCCTAAACACCATGGCAATAAAAGTAGTGGACAGAAAGTATAATGAGTCTGAGAAAAAAAGGAGAGTTGCCCAACTTCTGGCTTTTGGGTAGTGTCTCCCACTTCCCGTGTGTTTCTTTTTTTCCTGCACTGTTTCTGCTCTGCCCATGACAGGAATTACTAGAGTAAGGGATCAGATAAGAGCTTAGATGTGAGGAAGCAAAGCTAGATCATGACACAGAGATAATTTGGAAGAAAAAGACAATGAAAGACATGGGAAAGGAAAAAGCCAGCATGAGAACTCTTCCAAGCTCCTACAAGAGCAGCACAGAAAAGTCACCTTTGCTTGTACCTGTACTTCAAACAGTCTTTTCTGGGGATTGGTTCTGTTTTTATCAAGTTAGAAGTATATAAATGAGAGTAAGGTAGATATCAGTCTGTCCCTATACTGGAATTTCAATGGACCCAGTCAGTGACTGCATACTGAAATCAAGTATCTGCATCTAAAGGTCATCTATGCTATGAGGTGAAATGGGCACTTCTTGTAATCTCCTTTCTTCTGTCCAACAGCAGACCGTTCCTCAGCAATATTCTCAGCAGAGGCTTTCTATTTACTGCTTTTCTGTCCTCTGTTTCCCAGAAGACGTTTGTCATTTAAACGTGCCATCAGCTTAAGACTAGGGTTCATTCAGCAAGTGACAACTGATTGCACAGGGACAACACAGCAAAAATGCTGCTTCACTGCTAAATGAACAGAATTTGCACCCCCAAAATTTAGCATTATTGTAAATTCTTGTGCTTTGGGAGTTTACTTATGTTTTTGATGGGCAATAAATCATAAAGAAACTGGTATTTTTCACTACGGAACAACAGCAAAGGCTAAGCCCTATGGAAATATATCAGTGCAGACGGCTTGGATTAGATGTGAAATACACTATCCAGAAGTTACCTACAAGATCAGAGGTTTGTGTCCATTAGATATACAATTGTTTGGGAGAGACACTGTCTTGAACTTCAGTGAATGGGTTTCAGCACTTGAACACATGAACACATGAACTGTGAAACCGAATATTCAAGAGGACCAGGCTTTCTGTATTCCTTAAAAGGTATTCATATTCACAGGTGCTCATCTCAGATTGTGGTCAGTGGTATTCTGTTGCTCATAATTTTCTTCTAATATAAATTCTATTTTAGTAAGGCTGAACTTGTTATTCACAAAGATTTATTAAATTATGTTATAAAGTTCAGTAAGTCAGTATGTTGCTTATATCCACGGTTCACGATCATTTAAAGCTCCTCTCATGATGTACTTATTCTATTTAGCACTATCATTTATAGACCTGTTGTATCAAGCCAGTATTCTTTTAACCTAACATAAAAAACCTAAATGTATCATTAGTATAAAGTATTGCCTTGATAGATATTTTTTAATGTTTTCATCATCAACTTTTTAAAATGAATGTCCAAATCTGTACTAACATTTTAAAATTATATGGCAGTTGAAATAAGTAATAGGCTTGTGTTAAAGAATTAGGTATTATCTCTGCAACACCCATAGTCTGTCTTAATAGAGGAAATTGCAAGGTGATTCAGGAAATACTGAAGCCTTGCTGTTTAGTTTCTTAAGGTGATTTTAAAAGGCCAAAATGACTACTTGAAACACAACTGTGTTCCCAGGGTAGGCCCCAGCATTTGTAACACAGCAGTCCGTTGTGCAGGGCAGTAATTAGGAGTGCTAGCGCTGATTGGGATCCGGGTGGCGTATTGTTTGTCCTGATTTTCAGGTCATTCCGCCCAATGGGCAGATGCTTAGGAAGTCATATTAGAGATTATTAGTTTGAGAGCGCCACTTCAGCAGATGACCTCTGCTAAGTGTGGGGTTTCACTCAGACCTACTCTGAGGTGGAGGAAATAGATGCATCTTGAGAGAGGAGGAGAAGATAGCTAGGATGAACACATGCATGTTGTCTTTAGGGAGGTAATTGTTGCTGTGCCCCTGGCTCCTCGGAGGAGCTCGCATTCCTTTCCTTTCTTACAGCCTGTAATCACCAGGGTAAAGACAGTCATTGCCTTGCAGAAGTGTTCCCAGGATGTGTTGGCTCCTGCACCTGAAGTCGATGAATATTTGGGGACAAAATCAGCGCAAAATTAAATGGCCCAGAAAGCGCTGCCATCCTACTGGTGAGCTGCTTGCCAGGTTAGTGTAAGGCAGGTTCTCCAGGGAGCTTAATGCCTCGGGGATGCTTGTGTCTGCCCTTGTAATATCTGCAAGTCAGTGTGTCTCTTCTCATGGAGTGAGAGAAACCAGAAAATGGAAGCAAAACTTCCTAGCAAATGCTTCAAAGTTTGGCCACAGAGAGTACAGTTGGTGTACTGACTCTTGCTTGGTTAGGCAGGGCCACAGGATGGAGTAGGAAACATCAGGGGCCAGCATGCTGCATTAGAGGTCTCCTTGGGGAGCAAGTGCTGTTGAGACAAGCCAGCAGTCAGGCTTCGCCCCTGCACTCTGCAGGACGTTGTCCTGTCCCTGCCCCTGCCTCAGACCCAGCCAGCTCAGGCTCACCTTTCTCTTCTGCTTCCCCGCCTTGGCCTTCGCCTTCCTCTGCATCGCACCTGCCGGAAGCGCTTGCCCAGCAGCACTGTAGTGACCGCTGTGTGCAGAGCCGCTGTACGCTGCACGTATGCCGCATAATAGGCTCAGGATTAGCTTAGCTTAGCCTCGCCTTCCCCTTTGCCACCGTGTCACACTCCTCGCTTGGCAGGGCAGGCTGCTTCGTGGCAGGCGAGTAAAGCAGGTTGGACCTTATGAAGGCAACCTTCAGGAATGAAATGAGCCTAGCAAAGACCTAGGCATGGCAGCAGATAACCAACCAGACCGGACCACTGAGCATAACGTTATTGTTCAAAGGGCAAACCAGCATGGGACGAGCTCCCCATGCGCGGGGAGGGAGCTGGAGGATACCGTCCATACAGCAGGGACAAGAGGTTTGTCCACCTGCCTGAGGCTGCGGCTAAAAGACCGAGGATTTAGAAAAAAAGGGCACTGAAAAGTTGAAAAAGGTTATAAAAGAAGAACAAGGATGACTTGGAAAAAATTATGCTCACAGCAAATTACATGAAAATTCTGATCTGTCCCCTTATTTAACAGAGAATATAATTAACCACTGGTGTATTTTACTGAAAAACATGGTCAGCCTTGAATTGCCTCAAGTCTTTAAATCAAACTGGGTATCTGAAATACAAGCTCAAAAGGGACTTCAAATGATACAATTACGAAATGAAGTTCTCTATTCTGTGTGCTGAGTAATCGACAGAGATGTTTATCCTGGCTTTTCAAATCCTAACACCCATCTTGGTTAAGTGCAACATATTCTGAGTTGCATTTAATTTGTGAGCTGAGGAAATTCTCTGTGCTTATAAGAACATGTCTCTAATTTCAAGCCAGAACTTATTTTTTCTGTCTGTTTTGTAAATTTTTCCACTCACTGCACAATAGGTCACAAGGAGGCAGAAGAATATATGGATTCTTATTTGAGTGTGCAACTGTGCAGTGGTAATATATTTACTTGCAGCAGATGGAATGAATATGGGAGAACATCTAATGTGGTAATTGACACTAAAATCTAAGGCATTAATTAAATGTGTGTTCTACTTAAGGAGTCAACTGAACGATGAGTGACAATTAAAAATGATGTCTTTATAATTATTCCGATTCCTATTTATGAAAGTAGAGTGTGACTGCATATTAAAATGTGATTGAAGGTTTTATGACTCCTCGCTCTTTCACTGCTAAAACATTTGCAATTATTTCTCACTCAGAGGAGAGCATTGCATAGCAATGTAAAGTAAAACAGCATAGGCTTGATTCTCCAGTCACTTAGCACAGGTTTTGTATTGGCATACGGTGACTTCCTTAAGCAGAGAACTCCTCAGCTTAGGGTGATTTGAATGGACAGTTAGTCTCAGTATGCTGAATAATGCAAAATCAATATGAACATTTGGGAATGTATTGACAGATCAATGATTCTTTTTTAAAAATAATCTTTTAAATAATATTTGGTCAGGTTGCCTGACATGTCTGTTGCCTGATCACATGCTGTAGCTGCAATGGTGGAGACTCCTCTGTCCAAAGAAGTCAGTGGGAAAAGTCTCTTTCCTTACTAGGTAGAAGATTTAATCCATTCACAGATTTTCCTGTTCTTTCCTTCAGTTTAATGTATGCCCTATACATTTATTTGAAAACACTCAACTAGTATAGCAGATTCAAACACTGCAAAAGGGATGCACAGAGCTCACTTTGGATCAGATTAACTACAAGTTCTAATTGAGCATAATATCCTGAAATGTTTGCAACCCAAATACCTGATCCTTCTACAATGAGTTCCTAAGACATCAGACAATAGCAAATGCCCTTCCCTCTCCAAATTATTGAAAAGTCCTCACAATGCAACCAGAATTAATTTGCTGTTGGCCATTATGTAACCATGTATAGTCTTCATTTTCATGTATTTTTTTCTCTTGTAATGCAAATATTTTATGCAGGGACAGAAGCAGAGGGTACAGGAAAGAGAAAATGAATGTTTTCTTTTTTTCTTTTCCTTTCTTTGATTTTTCTTTTCTTTTTTTTATGTTATGCATAATTTTTTGCCTTTCTTTTTCCCCTGATACATTTTGCTGAGGGACTGTGGAATCATTAGTTCATACTTTCAAGAAGGCAATATGATCAAAGCTGCCAAAACCGTTGATTATTTTTACTGCAACTCTGAAAAGAAAAAGAACAAGAAATAGGTGTATGTATATATACAGCATATATACAGCATATATACACTTATATACACACACCAAAAGACAAATATTAATTGAAGTATTAAACCCAGTGTAAAACCTGAGATGCTGGTTCTCATGCTGGCGTGTTTCCTGGTACTCAAGGCAAAGGCATCTCTACCCTTGGGAGCAGAGTGGTGGCAGGACGTTCCTGCAGTGTTTGTCTAGGTGGAGAGCACCTGGGTGAAAAGGTTGCTTCATAAGCCCAACTTCGCTTTTCTTGAGCTGTTACTGGGTCTCTCTTCCCAACCTCCATGGTTCCCACCTGTTTAATCTGCTTGGCATGCTGCCATAAAAATGCTATCTGTTATCTCGCTCTTGTGTCTCCTTGTTGGCTCCCATGTCCATGTGCAGTTCAGTGCAGTTTATTAGCTCTTTTATTTACCTACTTCCATCAGTTTTTATTCTACCCCAACCTGGGTAAGCTTTTAGCAGCCTCTAGTCTGTGAGTATTGAGAATTAGATATATTTTTGTAAGCCATTTGAAAAACAAGGATATCAAGCTTCCAGATGGCATAAAATACTGGTTTCTGGATTTAGTACTTCTCAAGATAGAACCTGTTAAAATCATGCCTAACTGGAAGGGTGGAAAAAAAAGCAAGAGGGCAGTCCAAGATACATGCTTCTATTTTTTCTTCTTTCTTCCAAGTGGGCCTTTTACAGGTGGCAGTTACAAGGAAATAAACAGCAGGCAAACAGTTCCTACAAGTAGAGGATGTGTCTAGAAGGTGGTTAGGTCTTAACGAAGAAGTGAAGCAGAGGCTCACAACCTTCTTCTTTCTTGTGTTAAATAAGATGAAATTACATGGTGAAAATGCTGACATTGTTATTAATGTTATTAATGACATTAGTTTTATTCATGCCATAATGCAAATTTACTAGGATAATTTTATTAATGATAAACAACTGTATAATTTTTTTTGTTTTTTCTTTTTTTTTTTTTTTTAGTTTGATGTACCTTAATGCTGCAAATTGCAAGATCAAGAGCTTAAGTCTCAAAACAAGGTGACTGTTAAGGGCAGAGCTCTACAACCAATTCAATAGTTAAAACAAATCTTTATTTTCACTAGGCCCACTCCATTACATCTTTTCCTGCCTCTAGCTTCCTTGTTCTTAAAAGGCGACTGCTCATCAGCTTATCAGTCTTGCAAAGATCCCTACACCTGTAATCTCTTTAACTGATGTGTAATGGACTTTCTCCTCTTTTAACAGAGGAATTAAAATATTCCCACTGCCTGCCTGCCTTTCCTTGAGAAGGTTAAATAATCTGAGTAGCTCCACACAGAATTATAAATTGGGTAGAAAACAGAGAGTGCAGCAGCCTCCTGCTGACTTCCCAAGTTCTGCTCCCTCAAGATCCTTTTCCCCCAAAGCAGTGGCGCAGAAATCGTGCCTGGCTTTCCTCCAGCAGAAGGCAATTGATGAAACAATATGGAAAAGAAATGTCTAATCAGGAAGTTCCTATTTGGGGAGGGGAACAACACTTCTTCTGAATATGGCAGACATCCAGGAGAAGGCAGATCTTGCTAAATATCAGAAAAAGTAAAGCTGCAGGATTTTGGACACTGTGGAGGGCAAACACTGGGAGCAGTCCATCCCTCTGTTGGCCCCGGTGCAATTGTGCCTGCATGGGAGAAATCCATCAGCTAGGAATTGCACTGAGCACATGTCGCACACGAGAAAGTCCTTTATCCCTGCACCCGCTGTGTCAAAACTCCCCCGGCAGCTCAGTGGCGACCGCGCGCACGGGGAAGCGCAGTTGCACAAAAGTGATGCTGCCCTCCCAGTTACGCCTGCACCCGCACGGTGCATATGTCAGCCTAGAGAGGAGCAGCTCCCCCAGCCCTCGGCGTTGAGGGCATGAGCGGAGCAAGCGCCGAGAGCACGTGCCGGAGCGGGGCTGGCAAGCCCCAGCCTATGGCAGCCGGTTGCGCAGAGAGGTAATTTATAATGCTGATAGGGGAGTCTCTCCATGTTCCCTTGCAACTCTGCTGTCAGCTATTGTGGTATGTATATTATAGAGCCATTTATACAACGCTTTTATGCATTAATGTGGTTTTCATTAACCTGCTTTTGTATTTGCCAGTTGTCCGTGAGCACGACCAGCATTGGGTAGCTGTGGATTTAAAAGGGATTGTTGTGTTCTTGAGGGAACATGCATATATATTTTTAGTATATGGAGATGCCAGGTAGTAAGAAAAGTATGCGGTACTTATGCTTACATATTTATGCCTATACACTAAGCAAAAAGAATCTTAACAAGTTTTTAAGAATGTGCCAAATCTGAGGTCATGCTTACTAAGGTACAGGCTAAATTTATTAACAACTGATTTCTCTGTCTGGTGGCAAGTCAGAAGGTCTCTAAATTAGCCAGAGACCACCCTCCTCCAAAAGTTAGAAATGCTTACAAATTACTGCTCAAATCTAATTGCAGTGTTGGAGACCTCTCTCCTCACATTCTCAGATAAATACATCTGCAATCTCTGCTTCCCACATTTGACACTTCTCAAGGGCTTGCCTACACAGCAAAGTTGTTCTTACTTTGATTTCAAAAAATGTCACTTGGTTTATGAGGGATTTAGTTCAACCTAGTTTAAATAGATTATCTTGAAAATATGCATCTATATGAACTGTTGCATGAATGCATATATAAAAGGACTGCAGAACTAGCCCCATCCAGGTTCTGATTTGGATGAAAAATGAATTGTACAATTTGCAGCCTTGGACTCAGGTGAAGTTTTGTTTTGTGATTTTATTTTTTTAAGAAATGAATACATCTCTAGGCATTTTAAAATAATGCTAAATCAAAAAATAATACTATGCACACACACACAAAGGCACACACACAAATGTGTGTATATATACATACACATACATAAACACACATTTCAGTTCTGTCAGTGTAACTAATTATTTTATTTAGATGTCTTGATCTGCTTAGAGGCACTCCCACTGAACAAAATGAGGACAAGTAGGCGCTACCTGAGACTCTCTCTCATATAATCCTAATATTGCCAGACTGAAGTGCTTTCCTCTGAAAAAAAAAAAAAAAAAAAAAAGAAGTTTAACAGTCCTCTGTTGTTGATATGTTCGTAACTTCTATAACGTATCCGTTCTCTGATCCAATACTAAGATCAACACTAAATGGGAATTGGCATAAATGTGATTTTTTTCTTCCTCTGTGATGTCGTAGAATAGCCAGGCATGGTTTGTGTAAATGATTTCATGTTCACATTCATTTGCGATACACTTTCCTAATGAGGCCAATTCCCTAGGCAACAACCCAGCCCTGTGAACGTCTAAGCACAGGAATACAGCCAGCAGGATGTCTAATTCACTTGAATTCAATGGATATGATTTGCTACTCATAATCACCTCACCTCTCTGGGTTGTATGCCTGTTATAAGAAATGCATTCAGAAAACAGAAAGTATTTAAACACCTATTCTTAAGAAAATTGTTTCAAAACCTCCTCATTTTCTCTATACACTTTATCATCCATCTTTTGCAATATTGATTCTCCCCTGAAATTCCAAAAACCTGTAAGAAAAACAACTAAGACATGATACTAAAAAAATGTTTATTTAATACTGCAGTTCGTGGTTTGAATAATCTAGAGAGTCTACCCATCACCATTTTAGGCTGCTGAAACAGAAGCATGTTTCAGTCTTTCAAGCAATAGGTCAGCAGCTGATCTACTTTTTTGTCTTGCTTCTCCATCATTCCACCTATTTTCTCCCACATACATACTTCTCTGCATGCAAATCAGTGCAAAAATACTTTCATTGCAAATCCATGAGATATTTTGTCTCATTAGTCCTTTCAGTCCTTTCACATACATTTTTGCACGTATCTGAACAGAGGAATGTATTGCACCTCGCTGGAAGCTAGGCCTAATTGCTTCCTTATCAGGAGGCTGCATGGCCACATGACAGCACTGTGATAATTATGCATGGTCATGATTTAATTTGTGTCACATCCACTGGGTGCCTAGGGCCTGAAAAGTTTGTCTATGTCCTGAACAATATTCACAAATGTGAAATCTGCAGGCCGTTAAGGCTGGCAATTACCAGTGTAAAATCACTACAGTATTATTAAAAAAAAAAAAAAAAGTGTGAAATGGCCCCAAGATGGACGCAAAGTAGACTTGAAAATCACTCCTGTATCACTGCCCCCAGGCAGTGCTGAGCCTGCCTCTGTCCAGGAACCTGGTATCAGAACAGCTTTGTAAGGCTCATAAACAGGGTAATAATTTTTTTCTCCTCCTTTTTGATAATGCAAAGCATATCTGCCTCAAACCCAAGGTTTTAAATAAAGTAGACACTGAGGGTTTTACTAGATCGTAAATGTGTGATTCGTTACAGCCTGACCTACGTGTCAGGGCATAGCTCACCTACATGTCGCCTGCATTTTCATTCCCAATGAACTCGCTGCACCATATAATATTAATCTACTAGGCACACTAATGAAAAGAAGCTTGAGGAGAAGGAAGGGTGTGTTGCTCCCTCTCTGTCAGAAAACTGCCTAGGGAAATGAGGTCAGCTATCTGCTTAGAAATTGTGCTTGAACGTGAGGGAACATAGATTTGTTTCTGCAAATTGCAGAGGGGTTGGCCTCACTTCCACTAAAAGTGAAGGGAAATTCCTCATGCACTTTTATTAAAGGAGGGTCAACTTCATAAAGTGCAAGGATAATAAACAGTATAGGGATTTGCTATCTGAGCTGAATGCTAAAGTTTCTTTCAAGTGTACGTAGCCTGTTTAGCAGTAAAGAGTGATAAACTCACCTGTTTGCTTTTGCCTGATATTAGCCTGCCACTTTCTTGCATTTATCCTTGTTTATCCCAAGGCAAAAATCATATGATGCAGCAGAGGGACATTAGCTGATGCACATTACCAGGTATAAAAGGGCAGAGTTTCCTTCAGTTTTCTCTAGGGACTGGTAAGGTTTTATGCTCAAGGTTTCAGTATGATCTCAAATCTCCCAGTCTGGAGATGTTCTTTTCTGATCAGGTAAATTTGATCTGCCTTTTAACATCACAGGGAGGAAACTCTACAAGCTGTGACTATTTTCTCTGCTGGGTCCTCCTTTTAGTACACAGACGCCTTTTAGCTAATTGTGAGCAGGGAACTAAAATAAATAGCTGTTGAAAGAAAGCCACTGTGATTATCTCCACTTAAAACCAGATCTGGACCTGCTTTCTACTATTCAGAGTGCTAAAAGATCTGCCATTTGTTCATTCTTCTACCTACTCTAAAGAAAAGGTACAAGGTCTATTCTTAAAAATAAGACTTCATGGCTTAGGGAGAGTTATTCAACAAATACAAACAGCAAAAGCTTTTGAAGGAACGATTTTCCATCTAAAGGCTTTCTTTAGTAGGAAGTTCCTTAAAACTAGGATCTAGATGACTGAGGTCATATGAGGACTTAGCAGAACACAACACTATTATGTAGTGTCTGCAGTACAGACTGTGAGGTCTAACAGCTGATCTTCACACAAGGAAGAAATTGCTTTCCATTTCCTCCGCTTAACTTTCTCAGATGAGTCTCACTGAGCTGTAAACCAGCCTGGAAAAGCTGGAATTGCTACATCTCTGGTGCTTAAAGCTGTGTTGTCAGGCTCAGGAACTGGATAGAGAATGAAGCCTCTGATTCTGAGGCAACTCATTGATGGCTGGAAGACATTAGAGTTGCTGACATCTCCAGAGAGTTTCAGAAGTTACCATGAGGATATACGATGATGAGCAACACAGAGGCCACATCAGACCAGAGCTTCATGGTCACCCAGGAGTTGCGTAACTGAGCAGGACACATGGATTCTTTCCAGAAGATGTCAACTCCAGTCCATCTGCACTGAAGCAGGCATGAAAAATGTGTACTATGTTCAGGCAGCCATTCAAGCAAAAATTCAGTCTGAAACTCTCTTTTTACAGCTCTGCCTGATGTGCAGTTGTGCTTTGGCTCTCATGGGATCCCTTAGACATCTATAGCAGTACATTTCTCCTAGTTGTCTTTAAACAGACGGACTTAAATCCTCATATTAATTCCTCCTTTCCTTGTGCTGGTTCCTTTATTATTGTATTTTTCACTCCTCTGCAGCATCCTCCTTTGGCTATCTTTGTTCTCTTTCTTAAACAGATGGGAGAGCTAATTAGTGTTTTTATTACCGGGGGGAGAAACATGTAGACTAGCTCAAAACCAAGGCCACTGCAGGTATTCAGTTGAGGTATTGTAGGTACTGGGTTGGTTACTCCATCAGAAAGTTGAAATACCATCGGTTTCAAGCAAAAACATTTTCATCCTCAGGTCTTGTTGTTTCAAGTAGCAGTAGGTAACAAGAGCTGCCCGTTGGGTATCTGGTCCCTCCTCATGGTGATAATACAGAGACTCTCTGTTATGGGTTTTAAGCCTCCTCCGCTATTTTGCAACATAATGGGAGGCTTTTCATATGCTGAGCTACTGTTCTGCATGTTATATTTTGATTGCTTGGCATTTCTTTCTTATGTTCCCCATGCACTGAGGTTGTGTTGATTGCAAAGCTACTGTTGTAGCTTGTCTGGCGGCTTACATCCATGTAAATGAGGCATAAAATCTCAACAAAGTAGACTGTCTGATAAACACATGGGTGGGCATGGATGAATAGGTAGAGGATGGAGAGAATGAGACTGGATATACCTTGCAGGTGCTGATGTTGCACAGGGGTTAATTATGGCTTCCTGCATTGATTATGCAGCAAATTATCCCTTCTTCTCTCTTCCTATTTGTGTAGTAAGCAGCTTCCTCTTCTTTCACTCTTTTTGCAAAACATTTTTGCAAGATGTTTTTCTTTGCCATAGTTGCAAGAACATCAACTAGTAATTAAATTAACTTTTTTTTTCTTCAAGTAAGAAGTAAATTTTAATTATGACCAGTTGTAAATTCATCAGAGTATTCTTGTGACAGAGTTATGATCCTATTTTCCTATCTTTCTAAATCTTGTTTTCTTCTGCACACTGTTCCAAGTAGGACTTGCACAAACAGGGAGACCTGCCTGGCTTAAGAGTAAAAACAGCAAAACTTAAAACACAAGGAGAGCTGTCAAATGTAGTGAATTAGTGGGTGAGGGGGAGAAGAAATTATCTTCTAATCTCTTGCAGCTATTGTAAACACTGATCTCACTTGCGACAGCATCAACACATGTTGGCTGTTCTTGCGATTAATTGCTGCTGTCACTTCAGCTCCTCTGTGGTGCTGCTGCTAGGGCTCCATCAGGAGTCCTCTGTGGAGGACACTTCTCCACTAGCACCTCGGGGCTTTGATACCTTCCTGGGGCGACCGTGTGTTTTCTCTCCAGCTTTGCAACCTTACGGCTGTGGTTGAGCCTCGCTGCAGGTGTGTGGGGGTGAGTGGGATAACCCCACCACCAGCTCCAAGGAGGAGAAAGTCACCTCCCCAGTGCCGCCGCTGCTGGAGCCGCAGCAGGATGGAGCGACAGCACTCCTGACTCAGGCAGCTCCCCCTCTTTATCCCCGATAAACAGCACAAATGTATTTTTCTCGCCATCATCCTCTTAAATTCAGCCTCTCTATTGCTCTTCTTTCCTTCCCCTGGCCACGGCCTTTTCTTTCTCTCGTGGGACTGGCAGACTCTCAGAGGAAATAAGGAAAGCTTTCCTAATATAGAAGCTCATCTCCTCTGAAGCCATGTCTCATTCTGTTAATGGAGTTCTGGAAATGTTTCAGTTCTCTCCCTCCACTAGTACTTTATTCTTTTCCTCTGATAGCTGTCCAAGCACCAGTATCATCAGTTTCCTTAGCTTTATTAGCTCGTTTTGCAAAGAAATGCAAAGACTGTCTAACCAAATAATAATAAGAAGAAAAATTGGCTGGAGAGTATAATAGCTATGTACTTTATTTGGAAAAAAAAAATGCATCTAGAGATAGATTTTTTTTTTTGAGGCTGTTCCTTTACCAGGGTTTTACACTTCACAGATGTCTATGCTTTACATACAAATACAACTGGAAGATAATACAGGATATTAATATATCGGCATGCATTCCTTCCTCCCTTCTCCCCCCCACTCCACCCCCACCCATAGGTTCAGCCCAGGGCTCTTCTTGCAGAGCCCTTCCACCTCTTCTAAATGTAAGGCTGGGGCTGAGTACTTGCAAATCCGCGCTGAGGATTTTATGTAACGAGCGCATGCAGGGCCTGCACGTCCTCCCCAGGGACAGCAGCGCTTTTTCTGTGCCGCCGCCTCCCTCCCCCACAGCGCGGCTCGTTCTGGACAGCGCGGAGCAGCAGTGCGGAGCATCCGCGCGGAGCAGCAGTGCAGAACTGCAGCGCGGAGCAGCCGCGTGGAGCAGCAGTGCAGAGCAGCAGTGCAGAACTGCAGCGCGGAGCATCCGCGCGGAGCAGCAGTGCAGAACTGCAGCGCGGAGCATCCGCGCGGAGCAGCAGTGCAGAACTGCAGCGCGGAGCAGCCGCGTGGAGCATCCGCGCGGAGCAGCAGTGCAGAACTGCAGCGCGGAGCAGCCGCGTGGAGCAGCAGTGCAGAGCAGCAGTGCAGAACTGCAGCACAGAGCAGCAGCGCAGAGTGGCACTGCAGGAGGAGCTCCCGCTCGGCGGCAGCCACAGTTTTCCGCCTGGAACAGGGCAGTGATAGCGGGAGTGGACCAGAGGGGGAAGCTCCTGTGCCTTGGCTTTGATTGGGAGTAAGGAACAGGGAGCCTCAGGCCCTCAAAATAGCAAATGGGGGAGAGAGAACGTAGTGTGCAGAGCTGATTTGGAGAGTGGGAAGTTGATGGGAATAGAAAGTCTCCAGAAAGCTGCAGAGGCTGTGGCTGAACGCTTTCTCCCTGTCTGAAAGAGATGCCCATGGGCACACTCAGAGGTGCAGCTACCTGCGCTGCGTCTCTCCTGCACGCTTTGCCACCTCGCCTTTCGCAGACACAACAGGTACCGAAATAGCAACCACCCATGATAAGCATGGCGCAAGCAGTAAACGCTTGCGGCCGCACAGCTCCCTGCCTAAACGACTTGTCCCACGGGCACAGTGGGTACAAGAGGTGCCAAGGGTGCCTTTCCATGTGCTGGCACTACTCCCTGAGGAGAATGCAGTGCTCCCAACCCACGGGCATGGAAAGGAGTTTGCAGGCCGGGTTGCAGCAGCCGGGCTCTTTGCATCGCACCGCTCAGCCACACGCAGGCGGGTAGCGTGCTGCAATGGGAACCAGGAGTCTGGCCGAGAGAAAGATACTGGATCCCTGCGAGCATCACTTGGGAAATGCCGCTGGGATTAGCGCAGAGTGGAGAGGCTACTTTTACGCTGCACTTTTCGTAGTGGCATTTCTAAATTATCACTTTCAGCATGCCTTTTTTGCACTTCTCCCACAGAGGTGTGAAAACTAAAACCAGTTAACAACACTTTCTATTGCTTTGGAGAAATGGGTTTCTAAACTGTCCTTTTTATTTATTTATTTATTTAGCTAACTCCAGTCATAATGAAATTCTCTTTGCTCTTACAGCACATTTTCTTCCTTTCCCTGCCTCACAGTGTTTAAGATGGGCACTCACCAAACTGCACATCACAGGACCCTTCACAAGGTCATTTTTCCATGAAACTTCACGTGGTGCTCGAGATGGCAGCTCAGATGAAGTATAGATACGAAAGCCATGTGGTCTCGCACATTGCTCCCGTGAGCAGCCAGCCAGCTCGTGCCCTAGACTTCCTCCTGATAGACCCCATCCTGCCATGTGTAAGAGCGTAGCTGGGTCACTCTTGGGAGCTGGGCTCATAACTGCTTCCCTTCCTGTCCTCTGCAACTATGAGCAGAGGAGAAGACATCCTCAGGCCCTACGTTCCTCCAAACCCTTGCAATCATGCATGACACATCCCTGTCCTTACCCACTCTCAGCTATAGCAAAGGGAAGCAGTTACTTTCTCCCAAACTGCAGTGTCCCCTCCCTTACATTTAGCTTATGCAACCCACAGAGATACCCTGGCTAGGGACCTAATCAAGGTGAAGGTCAATCCCTGTGAAAATATCCTGCACGGCTGCTTGGCGTATCCTTCAAACCACCCAAGGTCAGGTTTTATTTAATCATGCTTCCTTCTACTATTTTTCCCCTCATATACTGAAAAAGAGCTAGATAAAATAGCACATGTATCTTGTTTTCTTGGATTATTTCTATGCTTTTGCCTAAATATTCACTGCCCCTTTGGACTTCTGCAGCAGGGTAGCTGCCAGGTTTCCACAGAGATGGGAAACAAATTCTATGCAATAAAATATCGGCACTACATAATTTTAAGCCCAAAACGTACATGTTGACAGTTTTATGTTCAAATAATATGAAAATCCGAGATATTGGATGTGAGCATAATTTAGAATGGAGAGTTGCAAATATTTCTGTGCCCTGAACTCTGTTAAAACGTCCTGCTGCACATGCTGTGTTTCAGGAGTGAAGTATCACTTGCCTTGGACTGCTGCAGGCTAAGAGCTTTGTTTTTCTAAACTATAATTCAGTTCTTTCCTTCTCTCCCCCACCCTATAAAGTGTAACTAAAAAAGCCCTCTATGTGATAGCTTAGGGAATAAGAGGGGAGATGGATACAAGAAGGGACTGAGATAAGGAGAAGTGAATGAAAGAGATGTCTGCATTCTGAAAGAGCTGGTGGCTGATTTGGGGCCATAACCCAATTAGATCATGACCACAGAGCTCCAACAGTTTTGAAGGAACTGAGCCAGCTCGTAGCAGCTGAGAGGTTGGCCTGCTGCTGTGCATTTGGTGCCCAAAGGCATTCGAGCAGGGAAGGAAGGTCTGAAACTGTGCTCCTCACGTACCATCGAGGGCCCGGTGGGAACAATGTTTGCTTTGGCAGGAGAGCAGATCAGTTTAGACCTAGCAGGTTCTGCAATGAAAGGCTCTATTCTGCTCTGTTAGCTCCCATAAAGAGAGCCAATTCATTCAGAGATACGGCTTAACCCCCAGCCTTCTTTAACTCGTGGGGATTTGTGCAGACCTCAGACTGGAGCCCTGTGGATGGTTTTGTCGCTGCATCCACCCCTGCGGCTCCTGTCCTTCCCAGTAGAACCCCGTATGCCACACTCTACATTTACTAACTCCTTTGCACAGAGCTGATAAGATTGTGTATTTGCAATATCTCCTTCCCCAGGTTTGAGTTGGGTTAGGAATGTGGGGCTGCTGCATTTCCTTCATCTCCCTGTGCTGGGACACGATGGCAAGGTTGTCCCAGACTGCTGGGTGAACAACATCTAGAAGGGAACAAGCCCCTCAAGAGGGAGCTTGCACTCAGGTTTTCCTGTTTCTAGCACATTTTCTGAAATTTGTCCTCTTTTTGCCTTGTGTCTTCACCTCTTTTCCTATGACAGGTTCTCTTGTTCTGTCTAGTTAGAAAGATGATCTTTTCTCAGCATGCAAAAATTAAGAAAAATCGGAACTATATAAAAGGCTTTTTCACCACCGACCATGCAATGCAGTGTCTTTCAAACAGTCCAAGAAGTCCTGAATGAGGGAGCAGTGCATCAGAGTTAATAGCTCATCATCTTACCGAAGGCCACATTTTTTCAAAGATATGACCAAAGGGGCAGAGAAAGATGGGCACGGAATGGTGTCTAATTTCTTTTCTCATATAACAGCTGGAGGACACTGAAAGACCAGTTAGCAGTAAACAGACAAAATGCTTAAAATAGACAAATAGTGATACTATTTTTTACTGTTTATAGTAAGTAGTCCCCCTGTTTAACTATACTATTTTGTGAACATAAAAAAAACCCCCATGACTTCAAAAATATTATTAAAACAGATCCTAAAAATCCCAATGAAGAACATGTATCTACTGTCTTGCTGCAGACCAGTAAATGGCAATTTCACAGGGACTGCTATTTGGTGACATATTGACTGTGGCAACTTGAGCAAGACTCTGGGCTCCCAGGTGGGGATGCTTCACCACCAAAGGAGTTGCTTTATTCAGGCTATAAGTCATGGCACACCACACCACACCACAGTTTTGAAATGGTGCAGTTCAGGTTTTTCAGGATTCTATGACATGAGTAATATTAATCTTTTGAAGGTCATGCTAGGAATTTATCTAGTTTTTAATAGTTAGCAAAACGTTTGGAGTTCTCTCTTACACGTATCTAGGCTTTCTTTTCAACAACTACAAAGTAGATGCTCCAGCTTACTCTTTGTGGTTTCTTCTACATTATAGAATGTATGTCATAATGTCAAATCTGCTTGTTAGTAATAATTGGAAATATCTCACAGTTATCTGTTGGGATTAAGCGCCTATGCTTTGAATGCCCTGGTGTCAGCTGAGGAATATATTAATATTGAACATGTCAGCTTATTAATTCCTCACTGAACAAGCACTTATGGCCTGTGAGTATCTATCAGTAGAACAGATCATCCATCATAGCAAACTGATTATAAACATCTATAGGAAAATGTGAAATATTTAAACTTTCAGAACACCAGAGCCTGCCACCCTCACATCAAATGCTCCCTCAGTGAGTGGCCATATAATACTTCCAGTTCAGGGGTTACCTTGTGGAGCAGCAATGGCATATTTTCCAATAGCAATATCTACTAATGATGTATTATTTTGTATGCACCCCAAACCGTCTCTTGCTTCAGCTCCCTGATTCTGGATATATAACACAAAATTGAATCCATACTAATCCCTAGCGTGTTTTTGAACCAGCAAAGGTTGTGTGATACCTGAAATTCGAGATGTTGCAATAGTGTTTTGAGGGCCTCCTTGACGGTTCCTGAAGCTAATAGGGAGAGGAAGCAAGGAAGGAAAACTGGTTTTGGTTTTTTTTTGTTTTTTCCTGATGCATTATATATGATTCATTTCATTGAGGATCCTAAGGGAGTTCAAAGTACGGCCAAGTTAGTGCCTTGTATACAGTGTGAAGAAACTTCAGATTCACAGCAAAGTGGCTTATTCATATTTTAGCAAATTAATATCTTTATTTAATGGGTCTTAGGTGTATTTCAGGTATCTTTAATTTAAATATCTGTTTGCTCCCTACATCCTTTTTTTTCCCTCTTTATTATTACCTCCTTTTCACACCACACCTTTAAGAAAGTGACGTCAGGTTCTAGGGCACTGTACAACAGTAGCCATTGCTCCACCAAATCTGATACTGAACCTTCAGAAAATATCTGATCTGATCAATCTGTCTATGTATTTGATGCATTCAGTATAACTACCTGTATTATAATTATATACTTAGTCATCACAGTAATTTTTGGACCCTTTTAGCTACAGCATGCTAGTTAGTCTTCCTAGCTTTGATATGGAATATGAAAGCATTGGGATTTAACTCTGAAGAAGAAGGGATTAAAACATATGAGTTACAGATATTTTAGGGAAAAAATCTGTAACACCAAGAAGATTTTCTGAAGAGTAGTTTATTATGTAAACTCTTAGGACCTTGCTGGGTGTGATGTGACTACTGTGTTGGACAACATGTGAGCCTGCTACTTAAACTATCTATAAAAAAGGCAGGCTTTCAACTATCTTTTTTGTTTGCTCTGATTTTTATTGAAGTTCTTATTACTTTTTAAGTATGCCAAAAAAAAAAAAAAGGCATGAAAGCAATTTAAGCATACAGATTGCCTAGGCTGGATAACCTTTTTTTTTTTTTTGTCTATTTTTCACTTTATTTTGGTCTATTATAGATCTGATCTCATTGTCACTTATATCAGCAGGACTTTATCCACTGTTTCCGTGGGCAGAACCCTCTACTACAGTTAAGTTTATTATAGTCAAGTATACACCAGAACTCACATTTCAGCTTGACTTTTAAATCTTTTTGATTTATATGTGTCGTTAAAGTCATGACGTGCGAACAAAAGTGATGCCTTTTTGAAGGTAAGAAAATATTTCAAGGGTTTTTTTTGGTGCGGATAAAGAGATGTGTGATTTGGATAGCAACTGTCTCATAAAATAGGAATTTTATTCCTATTTTAGGATAATAAGGATAATAGAACAAATGTAAATTTAATTGTGACAGAAGAGGGAATATGAAATAGTGGAAAAAATAGAAGAGGACAGCTTTGTGTATGTTTGTTTGTGAAAATAGCAAGTTACATTGCCCAATACTGCTCTGAGAGATGGAGGGTATGTTCCCTGAATCCTCCAAGTCTTATTACTTAATTTTGTATTGGAAATGGTTGTGAAGAAAGTGGGACTTGCCATACAAAATTGTGATTTATTTTAAAAAGACTTGGAGGATTGGAACAACTTGGAAGTTGTTTATCTCCTCAGGAAGAAATGTGCCAAAACTCATACTAAATCCATTAATGAAGCTATGAGACAGGAGTATTTTTCTTACTTCGCTGCTCCTGTACTTTTAAATTTGAAATTTAGTATCTTTGCCTCCATGATATTCATTTATAGAGGAGCTTGGATTTGTGCATGTTGCAACATGTCCTAAGCTAAAAATGTGATAAATATTTTTTCCCCTCTATTAATCATTTATTTCACTATGGTCAGAATTTCAGCTGTCTCAAGGTACCATAGCTATCTTACCCTTTTGGCTTTCTCTTTTCCATTTGAGTTTTTTTTTTTTTTTTAATCTCCCAGTGAACATGAACAAACAGAACATTGGAAATGGGGAAAAAAAAAAGTCACTTTTTCCAACTTCTTTGCCATCCATTCTCTTTGATCTCTTTTCAGTGGGTTGCTCATCACATCTGCTTACAGTGCATTGCATTACTTCTGCTCTGTCTTATCATGCTCTGCCATTCTACATAGCAATCTGTCTTTACCTCTGCAGATCATCTTTTCCACTTAGCTAATTTGGCCACCTTCCTTTCTTTCTGTTATAGTTTTGTGAATAGACCATGAACATGTTGATTCCCTCTGGAAACATAAATTGATGAGTATGGTCTACCACTTAAAATAGGCTTGTTTACAGAGATTTTTGGAGTTAGTCATTTCCCTCCAAAATACAGATTTGAAAGAAATATGTTATTGTTGGTTCTAGAGTATTCCATGTAATACCGCAATTTCAGTCCACGCTTTGCACACAGCATTCAGAAAGTTGCTGAATGTTGCTTCTGTGCTGTACATTTATTGACTGAAACATTTGAGTTGTTGCTTTTCACATTGGTAATTTTAGAGCACAGATGCCTAGCATGTTTACTCACATACCAGGGCTCACATTTAATGAGCAAAATGTCAAGTATATTGTTATCCACCATAAAAACTGTGAAAAATATCCTTGCCATCTGCAGCATGCCTTCTGCTTCAGCCTAGAAGACTTTTACAAGCAACTACATGAAATTAAGATTAAAGTCAATATTTATAAATGGAACCACCTCTAAAGGGCCGGATCTACTCCCCTCCCACACCTCACGATCCTACTGGTGTTAATGAGCTGGTGGGGGAGGCTGGATACAGGAAGCGGAGTTGAGTCTATCTTGGCTCTACGTTGCACTGAGCCATAATGATCTCTTGGGCCTAAGGAAAAAGCTAGAAATGGGAGAGAAGTACTAACTGGTGTTGACAGAGTCTGAGGGACAGATTTCCTGATGGTGTCAACTGGCCTGACTTCATCATGTGCATTTATTTGAGGCAGCAGACATAATTCAGAATAAGAGTCTAGTCCTGTTCATGAAACAGATGGAGAATAGAAAAATCTGAGACTGGGATGGAATGGTCTGCCATGAAACAAGATAGCATGTTCCAAGGCAATATTTGCCAGTTTTGTGCCAAATGTAAGCTGCTGTGGGGCAAGAACCAACCATGTGGTCTGCATTTTTATGGTGCTGAGGACAATGAAAATATCACCTGTCACTGGGGCATCCAGGTTGTCCTGCAAAAATAATTAAATAATTAGTGCTAAAATTTCCTTCTCCGGACACGCTCTTTTTTTTTTTTCCCTTGAAAAGGTTTGACACTAGAATACTTTGTGCACTACAGGATTGACAATTAAGCATTTTAAAATTAAAATAATTAAAATATTTTTTTAAAAATACTGTTGTCTACTGCTGTTATCTCAACATCGAGAAGCAGCTGAAATTCCAGCTAGACCTTTATGGAGCAGAGCTGACTAATCAAAGGCAGCACATACTGCCTCGAACGAGGAAGCAAAGATAACTTTTGCCATTTGTTCCAGCTGTTCTGCCAACTCACCCACATAACCTCAGCTCCATCGTGCTCATCCGAACCACAGTCTAGGACAAATGTTAGGAAAGCTCCCACAACTGGAGGCTAATGAAACAGAAAAAGGCAACATAATCATACAATCAGCACTGCCTTGTCTTGTTCCTCATACACATGTTGAACAAGAGGATCAGAAAGAAAATTGCTACAGCAATTAGCAAACATAGCATAAATATTTATCAAGGAAATTCCAGGTTAAATGGATTTTTAAATTTTTATTTAGAGTTGTTTAGATGTAAACACATTTCCTTAATTGGACTTGAAGAAGGACGTTCACATGTTTCCTTTTGAGCATTTCTAATATAATCATTGCTTGGGCAATTAGGCCACTTGCTAAGCCACAAATCTTATCTTTCACACTGGTGAGTCATAAATAAAGACTGAGTCACGAATAGACCAGACAGACAAATGGTGGCAGAAAGGAAATAAGATTGGCCGTGAATATATTTAGGCTGGAAATTAAAAGATTGCTTCAGACTACTTGTAAGTGTAGTATAATTCTGATACAGCTTCTAAACTGAAAGAACTGAGGAAGAGAAGTAACATAAATTACTTTACCATTTAGCTTGATAAACTCGAGATTGTACACTAAATAGAAGTATTTCTTCAGACTCAGGTAGATAGCAGTAGTCCTTGAATGTTCCATACATCTGCATGCCGTGACTCTCTGGGATTATAGGGTTAGTGGCCTGATTACCCAGGTGGTCCAGTTTGCCCTGCTGTTATTAACAGCCCTCCAGGACTCACACAGACGGGGGGAAGTTTGCATAGACATAACTGTGTTAGCATGTGTACAAGAGCCTGCTTAATGCAAAATGTTGTGTTTGCATTGGGTAGTGCTGTCATTCTCCTATTGGAGACAATGAGGACAGCTTGTTCTGTGCTTTCTTGGGATGGTGTTCAAGGATACGTGTGTTTGGGTAGGGCTTGCTACTAATAAGTTAAGAGATTGGCTAATAGCTCCATCAGCTAATGAAATGCTTCCACGGTTTGACTAGCATGGCTGCTTTCTATTGTGTGATTCTCTTAGGGACTAGTGTAATACAAATGATGGGATGGAGAGGGTTGCGCTGCTCTTTGCTGTTTCTACCTTTCAAGAGGAAAGGGAGGTTGGGATTTGTCTACTCATGGAAGACAATCATTTCTCCTTATGTGTAAGTAAATCTGCATATGTTGATGTAGCATATGGTAGCCTGGAAGAATGTCTGAGTAAACGAATGCTATCTGTTAAAAGACCAAAGTTATGTGTCTGTCAAAGAATAGGCTTAGCTGTGTCTTGCGCTTTCAGTTCTGCATCAGCAATCTATTCTTTAAATGTGTTCCATACTTTCCTGTGATGTGACAGTAAAATCTTGTGTCTTTAATCCACCCATAGAGCACGCATGTCCAGCTTGTATTGCATTAGCTCTACCAAATATTTTCAGTAGAATATCCAGCATGTGGCCTGCTTCACGTTGTTCCCTTTCCTCCATGCCCTTCAGCTCTTTCCTATCATTATTGGTGTTCCTCAGAGATATCCATGCCTGGCTCTGCAGCAGGAATACCTATGATATGATATTGAAGGTATAAAGCCATATATGCTTATCATAATCCTAGGTGCCCGCATATTCTTATGGTGAGGGTCATGTTCCCCAGGCAGCCTCTAACTGCATGCAAGGTGGTTACAGTTAGATAAAGTCTTACTGTCTTGGAGGAATGCTTGTGTTTTTGCTCCTGGTCACTCTGTCAGTCCAGACATGATGATGGTAAGGTTTCCTTTTACTATTCCCTACCTTCAACATGTTGCACTCTAGGGGAAGCTTTTAAAGGCTTTTAAGTAAACAAAAACAAACAAACAAGCAAACAAATCCAAAGACTTCAAAGACTCTTTTCATCAGACAAGTCCTGCTTGTGCTTTGAGTTATAAACTCTTTGGGATCAGCACTGCATCCTAAAACCTAATACTGTTCACTTGCTTGGATAGTATTAGCATGCCAGCATATGAATGTCGGCCACTGAAGCATATTCAGCTTAAGCCAAATTCCAATGAGCAAAACATTTTTTTTCTCTTAACCAAAATACCATTGTGTATCTGATTTTTTTTTTCCTGAAATGCCAATTGAAAAGAGACATGCCTCACCAGAGACTCCTACATGGCTTGCTATTGATCCAGTGTGCATGGTGAAGGTCATTACAAAAACATTTCCATTTTAGAAGAACCAGCTTTCAAAGATCTCTGAGAAATGAGTCTTCAATTAATAATAATAATAAAAACCTTTAGTTGCCAAATCTCTTTCTTGAAGCATGTCTAAGTTCCCTAATCCACCTAAACACTACTGTGAGATTTGCAAAGCAAGCACTGTATTGACCTAATGTACACCTGAAAGCCCTGGAGATCATGATAACATGGGTTTTATAGCTTCACTACTATAAACAGTTTGTACCAGCTTAAGTTCTGCTGCTGTAGATATGAGCTAACATTTGCAAGAGAATGGTTTCCTATGTGCCCAACGCTGTTTGTACTAAAGGGTTTTGCTTTTTACTTCTCTGCATATACCATAAGGTCCGAGAAGCATGTCAGGTTTTTCCCACTATCTAATTGGTTTGTTAATATACTCCTCCAATATTTCCTCCTCCTCCAAAATCTTTCTGCTTTGTCTACTGTAAAAAATGTCCCTCTTATTACAGAAGATTTTCTTTGGCCCTTATTAGGAGAAAATACTGAATGTGTGTTTGTGGAGAGTTGCAACCATCTCAGTGTGCTCCTGGAGTGCTGCAGCGTATAAAGCACAGCTGGTCTCTACTTTTAGAATCTCAGTTTTTAGTTAAACCAGTTGCTTAACTTCTTATCCAAGAGCAGCTTTTTCTGCAGGAGTACTTGGGTTCAGGCTCATGGGTGTCCCTAGACACCGCAGCAAGGCTCATGGGTGTCCCTAGACACCACAGCAGTGACTTATGGAATTCCCTTTTGCACACCAGCTTTCACCATAATTTCACACGCTTGATGCCTGCATGCCAAATTTGGGGAAGAGTACTTGGACTTCAGAGATTTTTTTTTTTCTTTTTCTCTCTTCCAAATGGAGAATGTGATCTCCTGGGGGTGGGGATGGGGGTGGAGAAAAGTGGCCCTAGGAATGGCCTACACCTAACTTCCACATACCTCAGTTTTCCCACATATTATGGCAGAGAAATCATATTCACTAGGCTTCAAGAGTAATATAAAGTTAAATTAGTCACTCTTTGTAAAAGGCAGCAGGCTTCTTAGATCAATGCCACCACTGAAGTACAAAGTAATACTACTTCTCGAGGAGGAAGAGGATTGCCTTTTGAGTTGCCCTCTGGTCCTGGCCTGTTTCCAATTGCTTCATGGTGAGTAATGTGAAGGCAATTTTTTAGAATCAATTTTGCATCATGTTTTCACAATGACACATGTAGCTCTTGGTCTTAAAGAGGGAGGCGCAATCCACCAGTAGTCTGCCTCCTACTGTAAAAGTAAACCTGCTCATTTAGAGGATAGCAATTAGACAGATTCATTGGTTTGCTGTAAATATCCTTGCTGTATCGTCACTCCATGCTAGGTCACAGAATTAAGTCTCTCCTCTTTTCTTTTTTCCCTTTTCTTCCCCCCCCGCCCCTTTAATATGGCATTTTCTAAATGATCTCATCCCCGAAGCATGGGTGAAATAAAGGTCAGTTCAAATGCTTCCCAAACAATAACCAGTGTAAGAGAAGCACCAAATCTTTGGGGGGAGGAGAGAGAACCTACAAAGCAATCAATGTGAGACCAGAAATGTCATTTGTCATCTCGGAACAGAGGCCGTTTGGAACATGCCTTTGTGGTAGGCCATTTTTCAAACAGAAGCCAAATTCATGCTTAAAGAGTGCCCTCCTTGCCGAAACCCTAACCCTGTCCAGGCCTGGTTTAGCCAACCAGGGGTATACATAAGCAGTATGTTTGGAAAAGTGCTGCTTGATCAAGGAAGGAACTGACCTTGCTTGCCTATAAAAGTCCAGGAAGTCTTTCCTTCAGAAGATTCACGAAAGGGAACAGAAGATACCTTTGAAGTGCAAAAGGCTAATTGTATTAGGGAGAAAAGTGTGCCTTTATGCTATTAAGTTCAGAAAAATAGTTAAACCTAGCTAAGCAGCTGAGCAACCCTCAACCTTATAGATGGTGCGTCCTCTGTGGGGATCCCCAGGGCAGCTCCTCTCTGCTGCTATAGTAGCTACTGCAAGGGTGCTTCAGACCTGTCCCTGCTTCTCACCCCTGGTCCTACAGTGTTGCTGAAGACCAATGTCTTCAGGATGTGAAGTGAAAGTGCATCAGAATTTGCAGATGAGGAATGGGGTCTATTAACAACCTCTCTGATATAGTCTCTGAGCATGCCTACCAGACACATTGGAGTACGAATATTAGGAAAAGACCACAGGGCTGCCCATTTTCTTCTCACAGGCTTACGGTTAAATTAGATCATTCACCCTAAATGTAGAATAATTCATTTAAAAACTTTCCTCTGCTCAAAGTGAGGTTGTCTTCCATTAAACACCTGACTCCATCACCAGGCTGGGTAATATTCTGCTAAGAGACTTTTCCCCCCTGCCTTTTTGAAGTTGCTTTGTCCAAAATAATGAATTGAGAAGAGCATAAGGAGTTAAACTGCTATATAGTAAACTTTCCTCACACTGGGGAGTAAAAGTCCTAGGACAGTACTATAACTCTATAACTGTTTGCAGGTCATTCTCATACTCTCTTCGGTTCATTAAATACTATTCCATGCAAAAAAGTAATTTACGTAAAATACAATGGCTTCCTATTCCTTGTTTATAATATGACAGGTAGGTGTATAGTGTAGAGAGCACTCGTAGGAAACAGGGTTTTCGTAGATCACTTTAGCACACGAGTTTCCAAAACTTTAGGTAAGCAGTCTACCTGCTATTTGTTCACTTCTGCCAGCTAATTTGTGAGAAAGGTTTAGCTAAATCAGCTGAAGAGATTTTGCAAAGGCTTAGAATTTTATGACAAGGAACTAATTTAAATAATAATGTAGTGCAGGCTGATTGGCTAAGATGTGAGTTTGGTTTTTAATTTTTTTTAGTAATTTCCTCTTGCTAGGAAGGCAAAATGTGACTTCCTCACAATTCATTTTGTCTATTTCAAATTTTAACCAAGTATTTCCCTTTGACTAAAGGATTGCTAGCCTAAAATTACAGGTATTTTGAAAACATAGGAGAGCAAAACATCAGGATTTCTGATCCTGAAGGAAGTATTCTAGCACATGTGAGCAAGAGGAATTATTCCTAGATGTTTCTAACAATTTCTCTGAAATATTTTGTTATTTCTCTCAAAAAAATGAAGTTTCATGCTATGTTTTAAGCAGCCTGGTAGATGGATGCGATGCACTTACTGCAGGAGATGGTGAGAACCAGTCTGGGCTTTATTTCTGCTTCCCTGTCATACATCCTGTGAAAAGCCATGTTGATACCTCACAAGATCATGTTGTATAGAGACCCCTGCCATTCTTCTGAGGATGGCGATATCTGCACAGCCTGGAACATAAGCATGGAGAAGGTCTGATTTGGGGGTGGTGCAGCTGGATTACCACGTCTCTTTATCTAGGTGAAGTCTAGCTCTGTGCAATGCCTTTCTGCTTGCATCACTAGAGTTTTCAGGTAGCACTCACTGGAAGATACTGCTCCACAACTGGTTAAAACATGTTCCTAACAGCTCTAGCCTACGAAGCAAGTTATGGTTTTGAAGATGCGATGATTTTGTACCCAGCCAGCAATCCCCCCTGAACTGTGAAAAGACCATGAAATCATGGTCAAACTAAGTGCACAAAATGCCTTTCCACTGACTTTCATGTGGCCAGATTTCCTTCTGAATCACAGTTCTAGCCACTCTCTCCTCCTCTGTGGCAAAGCTGTGAATGAGCACTACATGTTTTGAATGAATCCCAACTTTTCTTGTCAAAAAAGAGAGAACATGTAGTAGAGTTTGAACTACATCTCCTCCTATTGCAATATACTCTTGCATTTTTTTTTCTGCCTAGTGTTATCTGGCATGAAAGTTGAAAACTTAGGCATCTGGAAGCCAGTTGTCTTGATCTGGAAAGAGCCAAGCACATTTAAGATGTTAAGTGAAATGACATCTTAAATATCTCAAAATATCCAGTTTTCTTCATCAGAACTGAGAGAATATGGTAGGATATAGCTATTAATATTGAATTAGTCAATGTGTTAATTGTAGGGCTAGAACTAGGAACAGATGTGTTTTTACAGACTGGTGGGCTAAATGTATTCCTTTTTTTAATGCCGTTTCTGTTCAGATCATCAATGTCTCTTAGAATTCCATTCTCATTTCTACCAACTTGTGTAACTGTTCCGTTCTGTGCAGCCAAGAAAGAGCACACATCTTTCACTGGAGCACAGGCTTCTATCTCAAATTACAGCATGTCCCTGACTATTCAGCCCTTTTCAAAAGCTGTAAATAGAGATATAACTTACCTAGCAACAAAAAGTAGATCTCCATAATGTAGTCTATGAAAGGAGCCAGTTTATTCTGCTATGGTTGTGCCATAGCTTTTTTTTCTCTTAGTATTTACAAAAAATATCCTTTCTGTACTACGCTAATGTTAAAAGGGTTTTTGATAGCAACTGGGCAGATAAAAAATAATCTAAACTTCTCAAATTAATGCAGTTAAAGCTTCTGCTATTCAGGTAAAAGAATTAAGTGAACACTGGAAAAAGAAGTAAAGCTTTGAAAATGTCAGTCTTCTGGTGATTCTGAAATAAAATTTCTATACTTTTGCTCATATAGAAAAGGAGGAATAGTGAAATGTGAAATACTGAATGTCATTATAAAATGTTGAGTCTTTCTTAGCCCTTTTCCATTTTGCCTTTCATTCTGCATCATAATTAAGTAAAATGGGGGAAAGGGGGAAGATGATGGTGATAGACAGGAAGGAAAATATTTTTTTCCCACCCTAACATTAAAAAGTAATCGCTTTTATGGATTTTTTTTGGTAAATGTCAAAATATTTGCTTTGACTGGAGTGAAAGCAACAAAAAACACTAATTTAAATTTATTTTTTTCAGGTTTAACCTTACTAAAATTATGATGTGTTAGACTTCATGTCTATTAAGGGTGAAAAGCCTTGTCCGTGACAAAAGGAACTTATTGCCATTTCAAAGACTGGTCAGTATTTTTGCCTATATACTTAGTAGGTAATAATGACCATGTTGACCTTTTTTTTGATTGCTGAAGTCTTTTATCAGTGTATTCATAATGGTTAAAGATGATGCTCAGTGCTCACTTTCATATAATGCTGTCATGAAAGCGCCTTTGAGAATGAAAGCAGCGGCCAGATTCTGATCTCTCTTCTTCAGATCTTATACTGGTAGGTTTTCATTTCCTAAATCGGTGTAAAAGAAAGGAAAAATTGTACCTGTTCTCAGAATATATATGAAATCTAAGACTGCTTAAAGGAAACATCCTATCTGTTGGACATTTTTCATTACTCAATTTAATCAAAATTCTTAAAAATTACCTTTCTTTCTCTTTTACCTCGACATGCAGATAACTGAATGGTGAAGCTTAGCATCCCTTGGATTGGATAAGTATCAAAAAAAGAAAGTCACCCTACAGAGCTCAAGACAGTGCAAAGCCTACTGTACTTGAACCTTTAACAGCCACTTATCAGGAGCCACGTCTTACATTCAGTGCTAACTGCAAACACAGTGCCAATATTCTGCTTATATTTAGGTATCTGAAGCCTTAGCACCAAGAAAAAGAAAAAGGAAAAGAAAAAGGAAAAGAAAAAGGAAAAGAAAAAGGAAAAGAAAAAGGAAAAGAAAAAGGAAAAGAAAAAGGAAAAGAAAAAGAAAGAGAGAAAAAGAGAGAAAGAGAGAAAGAGAGAAAAAGAGAGGAAGGAAGGAAGGAAGGAAGGAAGGAAGGAAGGAAGGAAGGAAGGAAGGAAGGAAGGANAAGGAAGGAAGGAAGGAAGGAAGGAAGGAAGGAAGGAAGGAAGGAAGGAAGGAAGGAAGGAAGGAAGGAAGGAAGGAAGGAAGGAAGGAAGGAAGACCAAACTATTAATGAAAACTTTTAAGGGGTAAAAAAGGCAAAGATGGCCTTTCTTCACTTTCTTTCAACACAATTGTCACTACATATTGGATGGAGTAGAAAACTGGGGATAAAAGGACAGGCAAAGTGCAGCTGCCCTCCAAGGGGGCTCCATGCCCCATGTCTTGCCTCCCCGCATGCCCGTAATTCCTGTGAGCACAGCAGGGGCCTTTCGGGCATGGGATATGACCTCATCACGCATCATGCCTTTCATTAGAAATGGGTGGAATTTGCCTTAGCTGCCCCTACCTTAGCTACAGTAAAGTAGGAGAAAATAGAGGAACTTCTGCATAGATATTTACTATTTTGAATGTCCTAGAGGGAAAATAATATTTATATTGATATGTGTAAACATTGATAATGTTTAATGATTATTATTGTCCTCACTCTTCCTTTTGTGGTTTTCCTTGCATCAAATTACCATTTTTCTTTTATTTGAAGAACTGTTGGTCAATCCTGCAAATTCTGTTATGTTTGGGCTCTTATTTTCTTTTTTTTCTTTAGATTTGTTAGGTAAGGGAGAAGATATGTATCAAAAACATGTCCTTCACTGCCACTGCAATGTATTGGTACTATATTTAAGAATTTTAATGGTGATATTTGTGATAAACAATTTTATGGCAGTTTTTGTCTTGAACAATACAGCTGTAGTCTAGGAAACTAAACCTATCTTTCGTAGTGTTTTTATTTGTCAGAAGGATATTTTCCACACTCATGTATATCTATTTCTACTATTTAAATTTTACATTTTGTGATGGGTTTTGCTCTATTAAGACATTAAGTCTGCTACTTTTGCATGCATTAGAAGGAGATGCAGGCATGGACACGTGCTTAACAGCATTTCGATCAGACACTTTATCACTGCAAAAGGCATTCATAGAGGAATGCATCAACTATTCTGATTTCCATACAAGCCACTTTACCGTCTTCAGAATGTAACATTAATGGCACTCAGTGTACATACTATAATCCTTTAAAATAATGCACAGGGCAGACGGATATGTTCTCATGCATTAATAATTTAAAAGTTAATTTTAGGTACTTACTCAGTATGATTAACTGATGGATGGGAAGTCTTATATGGAGAAGCAGTGAGCATGCATAAAGAAGGAGCGTGCTGGAAGACAGCCAGGTGGCTGTCTGGTGGCTCAGAAATACCTGAGCTTTGGGCTCACAACTTCAGTGTCGTGCATACCGCGCGGCCGTTCTACGGGTGGGCTGTGTTTTTCCTATAGAATATATGAAGTATCTTGTTACTGTGGAGTAGCTGAGCATTTAGGATGAGAAACAGCATGTCTAGGGAGCCAGAGATTCCTGACGTGCAGCTCTGCTGGTGCCTTGCTCCATAGTGCTGGTCAAGTTATATAACTTCTCTCCTTTCACTTCGTCTTTTTTTTTGAGGACACCCCATGCGTGGCTTATTTTGTTAACACCAGCCTGTAAGATGATAGTCTAGAAGGGAAATGCTACGGATGACAAAGTATAACGGTTTCATTATGAGGCTAAGGAATGCGCCGGGGCAAATAGCATGAACCACGATGTGTGTGAGGCATGTGGTGAATGTCTCGGCCCGGCCCGAAGCAGCAGGCCCCACAAAGATGGAGGAAAACTCTTCTGGATGCTTCTCTTACATAAGCATAGGCCAGACAATGCTGTGCATGTATGATCTAGCCACGTGCAATGTTGATCATGAAAAAACACATAAAACAGTAACATCAGGCAAGGTGCTCCTGGTGCTTATCTGATGGGTGTGAAGATCAGTAGGCGTGAGACAAGTTTGAGAGGGGATCTTGTCAACATGTGTAAGTACCTGAAGGGAGAATGTAGGGAGTACAAGGCCAAACTGCTTGGTGGCGGCCAGTGACAGGACAAGGGGTAATGGGTACAAGTTGAAACACAGGAAGTTCCATCTCCACATGAGGAGGAACTTCTTTACTGTGAGGGTGGCAGAGCCCTGGAACAGACTGCCCAGAGAGGTTGTGGAGTCTCCTTCTCTGGAGATCTTCCAAAATTCATGTGATGCCATCCTGTGCCATGTGCTCTGAGTGTCCCTGCTAGAGCAGGGGGGTTGGACTAGATAATCTCTAGAGGTCCCTTCCAACCTCAACAGTGCTGCGATTCTGTGATATCTTGGGCAAAAATCTGCTGCTGCTCACCTTCAAGGGACAGAAGAGCAGGAGGTTAGTCCTTCAGTGGGAGCGGGGAAGAAGGCAGCTGTCCCCCTTGTGTAGGAGGGCAGTGATATTGGGGAGGAGGCTGCTGTGGGACTGGGATGCTGCAGGCCCTGCAACAAGTGGCGGCAGAGCCGACAGAGACAGACCGTGGCCTACACGTGCAGTCCTCACTCCAGCCTCTCTGCGGGAATGATTCCTGGTATGTGCCACTTGATGAGGGTGGGTGGGAAAATCCCCGGGGAATACCAGGGTTATGCCGGGCTGTGGTGCTGGGGGCTTCCTCAGCAGAGGGGGAGGGAAGAGGAGCATCCTCGCAGAGCAGCCTCACTGAGCAGGGCGAGGGCAGGGCAGGCTGCGAGGGGTGCTGACAGGCTGGAGAGGGGAGCTCAGCGCCGCGCGAGGCCGAGGTGACAGAGCACAGGGCAGCTGCCAGGGCGAGGCCGGAGGCCGCCGGGCGAGCAGGCGCGTGCCTCCGCGAGGCCGAGCGAGCGAGCGGGCAGATATCTGAGGAGCGGAGCAGGGAGAGCGCGAGGTGAGAACAGGGCGCGCGAGAGGAGCGGGCCGGAGACACGGGGCAGCGAAGGGACGGCTGATAACAGGTCGTGCCTCGAAATACAGCAGAGAGCGAAGCGCAGAGAGGTGGCGTTTGGTGTTATCGGTGCTATGGTGAACAAGCCAGCGGCGGTATCGTGTTACACTGCACGGGCGCTGGGGAGAGGTCAGGCGTGGTGCTCCTGGTAGCTCATGCCAGTGTTTACACAGAGAGATCTTGCACGGAAAAGCATGGGGAGTTTTCCTGCTTCTCCCTGGATTTGATCTCCTCTCCTAGCGCTGACCGTCTCTTCCGAGAGGGGCTGCCTTACAGCAGTAGCTCTCCCTGGAGCCCGCCTCGCGGACAGCCTTGCTTGTGGGCACGGGCAAAGCGGTGCCGATGCCGGCGCTGCGCGGGCCGGGGCTGCGGCGCGCTGCAAACGGCGGCGCGCTGCAAACGGCGGGCGCTGCAAACGGCGGCGCGCTGCAAACGGCGGGCGCTGCAAACGGCGGGCGCTGCCCTGCGCGCTGTCCTGCGCGCTCGCCGTTCCCACGCGCGGCGCGGCGTGGCGCGGCACCGGGGCGCAGCGGCCTCCCCCGCGGTGTCGCGGCGGGCGGGGAGGGAAGCAAGCGGGGACGGGCTGTGCAGAGAGGCCTCAGTAAAACCCCGCGCGGGGAGGCGCCCGGTGCGCGTGTTTGCGAGAGGCCCG